>VZRP01002521.1:0-94450 GCA_013397995.1 Malurus elegans
CTTTCCCAGCAGGACAGCTGCCCTGCTCCAGGAGCACAGCTCCAAGGGTTTCCTTATCCCGAGATGTGGGATCCCAGTCCCCAGCCACCACAGCCTGAAGTGTGTGCCCACCGCCACCCCTGAGTCACAGGGCTGCAGCTCCTTCCACCTGCTTAGCCCATTTGATTCTTGTGGGAAAAAAAATTTGAGTTGTTTTGGGGTTTTTTTATGGTGGTTTGACACACTTTGGCCTGGAAAAAGGGCTGGAAAAGGCCACTAAGATCTATCTAAGATCTATCCTTGAGCACTGCATGCCTGGGGTGGGGAAAGGGGATGTGAGCTACCAGGACAATGTAGGGTAATGCTTTGTGACCATGCTGAGCCCTTCAACACGCCTCCTGATCCCTCCCTTTGAGAGCCAAGATCAACATTTAATATGCCATTGACATGCAGCTGGAAACTCACAGCTGTGAGTGAAACAACGGGGGAAGGAGGAACAGATTTCACGTGGGTGGGTGTAGGGTAGCACCAATTCAACCCCAGGAATCAATCCTGCTCCCCAGGTCACCAGCACTGTGTGGGTGGCTGCATTCACCAGTAGTGCTCTCCTGAGCTACCAGAGCAGCTTGGAGGGCATTTGGCCTCATCTGCTGGGGAACACAACTGCAAACCAAGCAAGGGTGTGAACTGCAGGCACAAAAGCCCTCTGTTCAATGGGGGTTTTGTTGGGTCAGTCCTAGAGCACACAGTGGTGCAAAGGCAGTGTCAGGGCACAGATGCACTGGGGCTGGGCACCTCCACCCTCCCCGCAGAACTCGCTGCTTTAAACACCTCAAACACGAGTTCAGCTTTGCCCTTTCAGCCAGGAGAGCTGAACTGCCCAGGGCTCAGCCCCACGAGTGCTCAGCCACAGCTCAGGGGAGCAGCAGGCTTGGCTTGGGGCAAGCACAGCACAGGATGGGCAAATCCTGATCACCCCTGGCCTTGGGAGAGGAAAGCAAACAAAAGATGCCCTTGCCTGCAGATGGCCACAGAACACAGTAATTGATATATTGGTGTGTATACAGCTGTGATGGGCCCTGTCCTACAAAGGAAATGAAGAGGAAAGCTGGCTGCCAATAGTCTAAAAATGTGATGGGCAGCATGCTTTTATAGCGAGCATGTTTGCCTTCAAGGAAGGTTACAAAGATAACTGGTAATTGTAGGTCAGACAGAACGAATTGCTGCAATTCATGGGACAGTCAGAATTCCTGCATGGCCGCCAGGGGCTCTTGCTTTAAAAGCATAGGAATGAAAAAACCCAGAACATTAAAAAGGAAAGAGCTCTATTTACAGCCCCCCCGGAAATTCAGCGAACCATCGGTTCAGAGAAATAAATTATTATTTGTGTTTGTGGGAGGCAGGGAGATAAGGCATTCCTGTCCATCCCACCCTGCAGGGTGGTGTGTCCATATCTCTGCCATCAACAAACGCCATGGACAGTGCAGGATTGAGGGAGCAGGGCTTGGGGAAGAACCAGGGATGGTTTTGTGCCAGGGAACCCATCCTGGTGAGGTTGGGCTGGAGCCCAGCTCCTGGGATGCCTTCACTTGGCATCTGCTGCTGAGCAGGATGGAGGGCAGCAATGCTGCAGGAACTGGGCAGAAAGAAAAGAGCAGAGGCAGTCCTGGGGTGTCTTTCCTGGGGTGGAAGGTGCATAAAGCCACACCTTAGGGGTACTGGGGAAAAGGGGCAATCAATAGCAAAGAAACTCAGCTGGTAGCATTTTAATGACAGAAACAGGCAATGATGTGTCTCAGGTAATGTGTAATAATTGGGAATGTGGTTGAACAAGAGAAAGGAGGAAGGAAAGTGTGAGTAGAAGTTACACTGCCAAGGGCAGAGCACATTTCAGTACAGTAACTGAGAAATCAGATTCACTATCCTGACCATAAAGCCACAGCAGCAAGCCATCTCTGAGTGTAGGAATTAATGACAGATGTACAAGCATGAGAAAGCACATTGTAAATATAAAAACAGAGAGATAAGATGTAACCCAGGATAAATGTCAGTCACTCGATTTACTGGAATAAGTTCACATAAACTTGATCATTGCAGGAAAGGTATGTGGAAAAATTTAATGACTTTATTTATTTATTATATAGGTGTCCTGGAAGCTTCACCTGGAAAATAGTTAAGATTTGTCTCTCATCTCTGTAAGCAACATCTCAGTCGCTCATCTGATTAACACTGTTCAGAGAGGTGAGTAAAATTATTTTCTCTGCTCCCAGTGGAAAGCAATCCCCCCATGATGCAGCAGTGCTTTCTTTTGCATGATCACCGGTTCCCTTCAGCACCTGTGGGTTATCGGCAGGGGAAAGAAAAACAGCTGGAAACACAGAAAAATACCACCGGGGCTCCAGAAAAACTCCAGAAAGGCACAAAAATGAAAGGCACGGCTGGAGTGAGTGGCACTGGTTTGATCATGCTTTTGGAAAGGCGCTCTTTTGCCAGAGCACCACATCAGCAGAGGATGGAGAGCTGGGTAACACAGCCCGAAATACAGAGCGCTGAGACACTGCAAACAGCACTGCAGTGCCTGCCTGCCCATTGGAGCTAGTTTGTGTCTGGCTGTGTTATTAACTCGGGCTATTTTCACACCCAGCCCTGCCAGTGGTGCCAGGCGGTGATGTGACTCCCATCAGGTGCATTCAGGGAAACTGCACAGTCCCGGTGCTGTCCCCATCTGTCCCTGTGCCACAGGCGATGGCCCCAGGCTCTGCTGCAGCTGTGGCCAGTGCCAGGTGCCCTGGGCAAGCACAGTCAGTGCCCTGGGCAAGCACAGTCAGTGGGCAAGCACAGTCAGTGCCTGGGCAAGCACAGTCAGTCCCTGGGCAAGCACAGTCAGTGCCTGGGCAAGCACAGTCACCGGGCAAGCACAGTCAGTCCCTGGGCAAGCACAGTCATTCCCTGGGCAAGCACAGTCAGTCCCTGGGCAAGCACAGTCAGTGCCCTGGGCAAGCACAGTCCCTGGGCAAGCACAGTCAGTGCCTGGGCAAGCACAGTCAGTCCCTGGGCAAGCACAGTCAGTGCCTGGGCAAGCACAGTCACCGGGCAAGCACAGTCAGTCCCTGGGCAAGCACAGTCATTCCCTGGGCAAGCACAGTCAGTCCCTGGGCAAGCACAGTCAGTGCCCTGGGCAAGCACAGTCCCTGGGCAAGCACAGTCAGTGCCTGGGCAAGCACAGTCAGTCCCTGGGCAAGCACAGTCAGTGCCTGGGCAAGCACAGTCACCGGGCAAGCACAGTCAGTCCCTGGGCAAGCACAGTCATTCCCTGGGCAAGCACAGTCAGTCCCTGGGCAAGCACAGTCAGTGCCCTGGGCAAGCACAGTCCCTGGGCAAGCACAGTCAGTGCCTGGGCAAGCACAGTCAGTCCCTGGGCAAGCACAGTCAGTGCCTGGGCAAGCACAGTCACCGGGCAAGCACAGTCAGTCCCTGGGCAAGCACAGTCATTCCCTGGGCAAGCACAGTCAGTCCCTGGGCAAGCACAGTCAGTGCCTGGGCAAGCAGAGTCCCTGGGCAAGCACAGCCAGTGCCTGGGCAAGCAGAGTCCCTGGGCAAGCAGAGCCCCTGGGCAAGCAGAGTCCTGTGCCCCACATGCTCTGAGTGTTTTTCCCCGCACTCCCATCCAGCCGTGCCGCGGGGCTGCTCTCAGCTCTCGCTGTGCCAGGGACAATCCGCCGAGCCGCTCACGGTGACATCAGCGCTGAGCCAGCGGCACCGCGGTGCGGGGACAGGCGCGAGTGTCGCGACACTGCTCTGCTTCTATCGGGAACAGGACCACGAGCCGGAGAAAAACAGTCAATTTAGAAATGCAATAAATGAGGAAAATAAATTAAATACCAAAGGAGTGATGCCTTGGAAGTGATCTTGCAAGTTATTTTTCACTGCAAGCTCTCCAAAAATATCCTGATGTGTGGGTGTCTATTAAAAGCAAGCTGTGGCTGAGATTCAGAGCAAGGTAGATGAACTCATTCCAAGGACTAATTGCAGTTATGCCACCTATAGGGAAAAAAATGCTGGAGTATGTATAAAAACAGCCTTCCTAGAAGCTCAGGTACCGGTAACTTTCCCAAGTGAAACAAAGGAGAGTGAAAAGACAAGGGAAGAGGAGAACGTGCAAATATTTGCTGGGAGATTAAAACCAAGACCTATTAATTAGACAGAGCTGGGTACAGCCAAACATAACAAGATGAAATGAAGGCACTGCTAGCTGAGGAGCACTTATTTCCCCCATGAAATTCGGTAGAACAAAATATTCAATGGAAACAAAGATAGGAAAAAATAGACAAGTCAAAACACTGTGAATTCAACACCCACCCAGGAGAAAAACGGGACTGTGTGATTAATCTGCTCCTCACCCTGACAGATCATACCCGATCCACACGTTCACTGCCCAGCACTCACCAAGAGCAACCCTCAGCCTTGCTTAAGGAAAAAGCAGCTTTGCCACTGGCTTTGATGATGCCAGAAATTTAAACACAAACCAGAAAATTATCTCCTTGCTCTCCACAGCTGGGTGAATTAAAATGGAAGGAGATTATGACCCTAGATTTCCTCACTTCTTCTGCTTACCTATTTTCATTGCTACTTTTCTGATAAATGAATATGAGAAAGCCTCAAAATTGATAAATACCTTTCCCATTTTCTTGACTTATGATTGCTTTTTTTTCTAAAAGTGTCTTTGGAAGTCTTTTCCAGGCCAAAATACCTGGAAGGACCTTTAAAAAAAGGGCATTCTTCATCAGCAATATCTTGCTGCTAGAGAAAATGATCAGTTTTTGATTAATCAAGAATTTTGATTAATGAAGGACCAGTCTTCCTTGTTATACTGTACCTCATTTTTCAAATCAGCGTTATTATTTACACATTGGCTCAGCTGCACTACAATTTTCTTTGCAAATTCATATTTTGACAAATTACATGGCAATTTTTTTACACTGCAATTATTTTTTTTGAAACAGAGTTTTACTATTGAATATTCATAAAGCTGTAAGAATGCTGCTCACTCATGTACATAAATTACACATCTCCTCCACATTTTGCCTTTCCCCAAATCATTATGTTTCCATGAGAATGCAGAGAAGAGCTTGCTCTGTACCCATAGCCCCTGGCAGAAGGAAGCATGGCTGAAACAAGAAACACAAAGAGGGATCTCTGAAAGCGCCTCTCAGGAGGCAAAGTGCATACCTTTGTACCAGAAAAGGAGAGACAGCAGGACGCTTCCCATCTTGAACTGCATCTTTTCCTTCCTCTGTTGTGAATAGCTCCTTAGTGTACTGCTTGGCTTGATGGGAAGGCATCAGATTAACTTAAGCCTTGCCTAAGCACCTTACTCTCCTCCATTCTCATGATTTTATCAAGCTCCATCAAGCCAACCCCACAACTGTTGCTGTCAAACTCCATCCTAGAGGATGTACCATGTCTGAACAGCTTTGAAAAGGCCACAGAGACCCTGACACTCTGAGTGTGAATCTGATTCTGGATGCAGGCACATGCCCAAATAAAGCAGGCTAAACCCACACACACATATACACCCTACAGAAATGAACATGCCTAATGCTTATAAAAGATGGGTAGTGTAAATTATCTATTGCATATAGCATGAATTCATTATCTTCCATCCCAATTATTTACCTCTACACTATCAGTGTCTTTCCTAACAATAGTTGTGTGTAGAAATCTGCCCTGGCCTTATTGCTCTTCCAGTCATCTAATTGAAAACTGCAATTAGTAGATCAAACGAAAATAGCATTTTTCAGCTGTTGACTTGCTAGGCTGCAAAAATCTCAAACCAAAAATCTAAACCTTTCTTTACTATCAGTTCTACCTATGGTGTTCTCTCAAGCAGCCTACATCAAAGAGAGTAACAAATTTGATTTTAAAATGACTGAAAAAGTCAAGATAAAAACAGACTGCTAGTGATTCCAGTGGATCCTGCACCTGTTCCTCCAATCTCTGTTAATTACGTGCAATTAACAGTGAATTTTTAATGGAGGTTTTTGAAAGCAATTGCTTCAGAAGCAGCTTGCTTTATTTCAAGGGATCTCAGATTGTACGCACTGGGAACAGATTAAAGCCCTGCACAGATCACGTAGGCTGCTGTTAAGCCCTTGTGTCTCCACCCTTCTGGTCTATATTCATTCAAAAATGCTGTGCAAACAAGAATGCTGACCTTGTGAAAACAGTGCCCCGGGCAGGATTCATCTCACTTGCCTGTGGATACCCACCAATGTGGAATGCCTCAGTGACAGTATGTGACATGGACAGAGGATTCTCCCCGGGGAGCTCACTGCTTTGCTCGGCCCTGAGGAGTTTCAGCTCCTCAACCCCACAATTTGCCCACTTTGCCCACCTACAGGAGAGCAGGGCTGTCACAAGCAGAGCCTGCACAGACACAGCCAGTCTGCTTCATGGGCTGGGCCAGCTCACACCAAACACGGGGGAATCAGTGGATGGCAAGATGAACAGGCAGGGCAGCTCATCCCATCACCACGAAGGGGCTCATTTTTCTAAGGGCAAAGGGCTGATTTTTTGCCCATATGCTGTTCCCCTCTCGAGGCAGTGAGACCCACCAGAAGGACCAGGGAGTAAAGAAATATGAGACTCATGGAGGGTACCAGGACAGCCTCTGGGCATGGGCTGCAGTGCAGCACCTCGCTTCAGGCTCCAACAGCATCCTCTCTGTATTGCTCAGTCTCAAATGGGCTGCCACAGAGACACAGATTTCCAGAGCTGCTGAGGGCACTCAGATATCTATTCCCTCTCTGCACTGATGAGCAGTTGGTATCTAAATCTCGTGGGTTTGAAAATCCCAGCTTAAAATCCCTAAACACCTTCACCCACATATCTCTTGGAAAACCAGACCAGAGCTTCAGCCTCTCACCTTATGGTCTCTTAAGGACAGGTCACAGGGAAGGAGAGCTACTCCCACATAGAAATCACCTACCATGTTTTAAATTAAAGCAAAGCCAAATTCTCTTACATCACTGCGGGCAGTTTTAAATCAGCTTGCTTTATGGTCAGCCCCACCCTTCCAATGGGTTTTGATTTTCTGTAAGAAATGCACAGTAGCTCAGGGAACGTGTTCAGAAACAGCACAGCTCTTATCAAAGAACATTTCGTCCAAAGGGATACTCTTAAGAAGGGTCACTGCCCTGCAATCTCAAGCACACTCATTTGGCAACCCTGTTATAAAACTCCCTCCACACAGAAAAAGAGGCAGCCTTTGTTTTAAAAAGTGTCTGCAGCATTCAAAAAAACCAAACAGTTTTACATGAAGATTAGAAGAGCATTAAAATTAAAGTATCTGTATAAATAGTATGCAGTTCAGACAGTCTGTGTCTAATGTGTTGATAGTCCTTCATTTTAATAACTGCAAAACCATGCTGCCACTGCTGACAACTTTGTTAAATGAATCATGTAGCTAATTCCCAGCAAGCAGAGAAATATTTTCAGGTACAGAAGACAGAAAAAATATACGGGCCTGTACATAACACAACACCAGAGATGGCTACATTTGCCCTGTTTAAAAAATAAAAATGTAGAAAGGAAAAAGATTAGGCTGGCATTGATTACAGAGCAAAACTGAGACTAGTAAAAATATCCCAAATTAGGAGACTTTGGTGACATTCCCACTGCTATGTAAAACAGGGACAAGAACTGCCTGGGCAGGTTCACTCTTTTGTCCATCCATCTTCTCCAGCTCTAGCTCCTTTCCCAGTGCCCCGAAGACATTTTGCTATGTTTTCATGGCCCTCAGAAATCTTGGTGTGTTTTCTTCTGCCAGATTGTGTGGAAAAAAAACCAGAGGCCACCCTACACGCTGGAGATGCTTTTAGTCTGACTAGCAGCATGTGTGTGTGGCCTCGGAGGGGAAGCAGGAGGCAGAAGCACTTGTGTGTGAGAGAGAAGTGCCACTCCACGCAGCGATGTCGCGTTCCTCCCCAGTCAGAGTGCCAGACAGCTCCATGGGAGCAGCACACACAGAGCCCGGGGTCTGCGAGCTGAACACAACCCAGCCACAGCGAGTGAATCAGCACAAATGGGGGACTGGCACACTTCTGTTTCAGCACAGTCAGCGATCGTACAAAACACACATTTATACATATCCGTGTGAGCCACCAGCATCTCTCAGAAGCAGGAATATTTATGTGGAGAGGGCAAGAGTGCCAACGCTTTTAGAGCCAGAGTCAGGAGCTGGATCCCCTTGAAATGGATGGAGCTGCAGGGCTCTACACATATTTAAGGTATGGCTCTCAGAATAAAAGATTCTTTTTACAAGTCTGAAGTATGAGCTTAAGCTGTCCTCCAAAAAGCAGAGTTTTTCCTAAATCTAAGAAAATGAGCCAGATAGTTACCATGTTGGCCACTAGGCCCAGTGCCAGGCCTAATGTAATACTGATGCATTTGGAGGTGCTGCGGCTGTCGATGGCAGGGTGGCACCATGGGATAACCACCCCTTTTACATGGGATGGACCTACCTCAAAGGATGCATATCCCACATTAGGAGAAATCTTGCTGTGTCTGACTAAGCTTGGAGCTGTACCCTGGAAGCAGCCAGTCTGTGGAAGACAGTTTACTCCAGATGTGGGATCACTTTGCTTTGGCTTCGCCTCCTGTGGGATGCACACACACTGCAAGCAGAATAGGCATAGGGAAGCCAGGTGTGAGCACATCTGCACTTTCAGGCTGTGAATGCACAGGATCTTAGCGTCAATATGGGGTTAGTGTTATGATTTTAGCCTGCCAGCTCTCGCTATGTGATGTATGGCTGCTTTCCACCCACCCAAAAGAGCTTTTGCAGCCTGGGGTAACCCTGCACTGGTCTGCAACCTCAATCTGCAATCTCGACCTGCAGCTGGCCCATACCCCAGAGTGTTTGTTTAGTGAGAACAAGCGCTGACAAAGGTTAATAGTTTTCTTAATATGATGATGATTAAGGTAAGTTTCTTAATAAGTCTCTGATTAAAGTAAGGTAAGCCAATTTTTTCTCTTTAATCTTTAAGCAGGTAAATCACACCCTCCCACTCTGATCCTGCAAAGATACTCAAGAACTGACTCCAGGTCAGTGGAGCTCGGGGACTCTTCTCCTCCTGCCTTAGCCCCAGCACTCGATAGGGCTCCAACGCACCCACAGATGCCGTGCCAGCCCAGAGCTCACCCTTCTCTAAAGCCTGGCACATGCAAAATCACACAACGTGTTATAGTTTAAAAGTGAAACTGCTCCGAGGCAAGCTGAGATGGCTCTTTCTTTCCCAATTAATAAAAACCATGGAGGCAATACAGGGAGAAACGGGATGAGTTCATTGCCTTTCCCCAGCGCTCAAACACTCCTCCAAACACAGGGATGGAAGGACCCCTGCTCCAATGTGTCCGGGTGGGACTCCTCGGGGACGCAGCGGGATGCAGAGCTCACGGCTGCCTTTGTCCCTGGCTGTTCGGAGCAGGCACAGGCTGCCGCTCGTCCCCGCTGTCTCTGCTCGCTGCTCTCCCTGCTCACCCCTCCGACACCACGGTAACGGGGGATCCCTCTCCCGCGCCGGCAGGGAAAGGCTCCTCTTGCAGCCGGGCTTTCCCTGCCAAGGCTGCAGCCTGTGCAAAAGATCCCGAGGGACACGGTGTCCCACTTGGGACGCCTTTCTGGAAACACAATGCTCCGTCCCTGCCGCACGCACGGCCCGCGCTTTTTTAAGCTGCCTGTGAGGTTCCTTGTGTTGAGCAGGAAACAGCTAAACCGAAACTCATCGCGTTTAAGGAAATTGTGAAAAACTCAGTGAGAGCAAAGAAAAAAAAGCGAACACTTTGGCGCTGGTTCCACTGGGGCTCGAACCCAGGACCTTCTGCGTGTAAAGCAGACGTGATAACCACTACACTATGGAACCGCCACGCTCAGCATACTGCGCCGCACTGCTCCTATTGGTGAGACGCTGGCCACACCTCCCTCCCTGCGCGACAAACGAAGCTTGCTGTTTTTTCAATTACTGGTTGATTAAAAACAAATGTAGTAATTAAAAATTACACTAACGCGTTTCCTGCCCCTCAGATAGCTACGGAGGGGCGGTGAAAGGGGTCAGTCAGTTCCAGGTAAGGCTCCTGTGCCGCTGCGTGTTGGGGCAGCGGCGCGCCCCGCTCTGCCCGCCGAGCACAGCGCACAGGGACAGCGGCGACCCGGGAGCGAACGGGCCACGGTACGGGGAGCACTCCCTCACCCTCCGTGTGCTCGGCACACGCACTACCCAATGTGTACGGTAAATATTTGCCTGCAGCCTATGCGCTCCCAACGCCATTGCCACGAGGATGGCTTCGGGCAGGGCTGGCAGCCTTCCTGCAAAAACCGCTGCTCCGGGGATACCCTCGGCTGCTCTGCTCCCCCAGAGGCGCGGAGAGCTGAGCACGTTGGGCTGGTGTGTCTCGTCAGACTGGCCAAAGTGTGGGAAGGAAGGGCCGTCTGAGCTCCGGGAGAGCTGCAACAACACCGCCGCTGCTGCGGGGGAGCCCGGCTGTGGGCGCTTGGTGTAAATCAGCCTCAGGAGCACCGCTGCTGCGGGGGAGCCCGGCTGTGGGCGCTTGGTGTAAATCGGCCTCAGGAGCGCCTCGCTGCTTGCTGCCAGGCACTTCAGCTCTCTTTGCAGCGCGGGGGTCAGCGCTTCCTTGGGGCAAGGAGGTACAGGTGATTTCGTCGTTACAGGAGCTGTTTAAAAAGCAAAGACACTCACAGAGGAGCCGCAGGGGCGCGGTTCCCCAATGCCGGCCGAGGACGGAGCGTTTCCCGCCGGCAGGGGGCGCCCCGCGCTCGGCACCGCCTCAGGCAGGCCCGGGCCTGTGAGGGGAACAGCGCGGCAGTGAGGGTTTGTGTTTTGTGTTTTGTGTATCAATCCATCCATCCATCCATCCATCCATGGACCTCTTGTCATCCCTCACACCCCACAAGAATTGCTGTCTTCCCTCTGCTTTCTCCTACCCGGGGTTTTGTACTGCTTGTGTAACCTCAGTCCTCACCACACTGCTCGCCTCACATCCCGAAGGGAGTGGCTTGTAGGAGCACAAATGAGGGCACCCGTATAAAGTTCACAGGTTAGCAGTTACAAACAGACGCTATTGTTTGGAATATAAAAGTTAAGTTCGGGATTTTTCAAAAGTGCAGTGCCTGTAAGCAAAACTGTATAGTTTGGAGCTAAATAGCATAGTTGCCATGACTCTTGAAATTAATAACATTTTACTAAAGCATGTATATACTGTACCAAAGTGGAAAATGTTTTTCATGTTTTCCTTAGAAGCAGTTTAATAAGCATTAGATGAAAACTGAGGTGAAGAAAATTATTTCCATAGACTTGTTGACCCCTTACCATGTATGTGAGTTGCCCTTATTAGTTGGTAGTTTCCAGTATTTAAAAAACAATGTGGTTTTTTTTTTTTTAAATCCTTTTACATTGTGATCATTAGTGTGTGAGTGAAATCTGTGTGCTCTCCTGACCTGGAGAGCCTGATTTAACCCTGAGAGCCTTATTTAAAGCCTTTAACCCTCTGAGGAAGAGACAGTCTGCTCAGCTTGAGGCATCAGGAGGAAGGATTTGCAATGTGTGTGGAGCTTCTGGTTTACTAGACCAGCAAAATGCAAACCAAACTTTTGTTAGGCAATTCTTACGCCCATTTTTTTTCCTCATGCTGCTTTACTAAGGTCGGTCAAATCTCGGTGCTGTGGGTAGATCCCTGTCATTTCTGTAAGCTCTAAGGGGAGGTTGAAGCTGGTGTGAGGGAGGTAGAGTTGTGTAAAGTAGGTCATTAGTCATCGCTTCTCAGAATAATCTGCATTCATCTGATAATTTGGGAAATTTTCTTTTTTTTTTTTTTTTTAAACATTTATTCTCATTTTTTACAGAGGGTGATCCTGATGGTTTCATAGTGTTCTCATCCAGTTTCTTGGTCTTCGAGAGCTCTGAGGCCGTACCACTGCCATTCTTTCACATTTCTGATATTGTGTGCTTTTTGCCAAGGATGCTAGTTTTGATGTCTTTTATTCACCTTCTCACCCAGATTTGTCAGTGGGAGAGTGTTTCTTTTTCTGTTCACACAAATTAACCTACTTCTTCTAATGTGTGAGGACAGATTTCTGTCATCTCACTGACTGACATAGAATTTAAATTTGCTCTGGACATTAATTTCTCTCTTCATTTTTTTCTATGAATTTTTTTTCTTTCCTTTCTGTCTGTGATTGGCCACACAAGTCCCTCAGTCAGGGACTTGTCCCCTACTTTAAAATACTTTGCTGGGTCATATAAAAATATTTTTTTAAGCTTGGTCGGGCAAGAGTAGGGAAACCATGGTCAGAGCTTAGACAGAGCACATTCACTTCAACTATGATTATATTCATTCTTTTTGAAAAATATCAGTTACATCACTTTGTAGTGGGTGCTTCTGAGAAATAAGCCTGAAGCAGAATTTGAATTATGTATGTGGAATGCCTGCATGAAGACTTGCTCAGGAGGTTAATGTTTCCAAAGTGTATGGAAAATAGAATATGTGCTATTACATCAAGAAAGGCTGCTTTTAGAGGGATGCCCTGATTTCTACACTAGCACCATCACTGGATTTTTTTCTTGTCATGCTACACTGCTCAACCATATATTGTCAGAGTTTTTTGGCCTACTTTCTCTTGCAGCTGTTGATGCTAAAACTCCATTCAGCATATTAAATGTGTGTGTGAAATATGACTGCTGAGCAAAAAAGCAGTATTATGTGTGACCTTGTTGGTGGGACTGGTATGTTCTCTTTGCCCTTTGTAGAAAGAAAAATGGTGTTGTCTCCTTGGACTTAAACAAGAAAGGTTAATTTGGAAAGGACACTTGTGTTTCCTCAAGTTGCATGTTATTGTGATCCCCACAAGTAACTGGAGAGGTGGCTCAGTCCTGCAACACCGACTCTTTATCAGATTGCTTGGTCATGTCAGATCACTGAGACAGAGGACAAAGAACTTCCACGAGAAACAAAAGAAAACATGTCCTGAAGAACATCACTGCTAAGATTATAGCGCTCCCATTGACCTTGGATGAAGTGTTTCTGATGGATTTATTGGCAATTGGAGCAAACCTTGTAGCCTCTCATTATGCAGAGATCTCACTAAATGCCAATATAGATGAACTTACCAGGTACAGTAAATGTTTATAAATAATGTGTATCCCAGGAGTGCAGTGGAAAGAGGTTGTGATGTATTTTTGCTTGCGTGCATTTTGGCAGAGCAATGTGATCATACATAAAAGATTAGCTACTGTAACTCAGATCAGGGAAAGTGCATCCTGCCAGAAAAACAAACATCAAAACTCTTCTGGGTCATGCAGAATTTTTGCGTTTGGCATGCTTTCCATTTACTGTCTTGTCTCACAGGAGAGGAATAGCTCTGAAAGTGGAAACTTGTGTCTGGGACTCCAGAACCCCAGAGGACTAGCTCAGTCAATCAAATACCTTCTGCTTTGCTGGTTTGGCATTTTAAATATCTTTGGCACCTTAATAAAAGTCTGCCTCAAAAGAGGATTTGATTACTCTGTCCTTCAGAGTGGTGGTGGATGCCTTTAGAACTGTCACCACACTGATGGCAAAAAACTTTTGAAAATAGCATGTTATGGTATTATTAGACCTTTGGGGAAGGGAAGGAGGATGAAGATATTACTTTGTTTGACTCTGATCTCAGAAATCTTATGCTTCCTATCCAGTCCTGGTGGGGGTCCATCACCTGCAAAGGCTTCAGAGCAAGGGGCATGGTGATCTTTATCCTGTGACCATGCACATGGAGCTTTCTCCCACCACAGCATGCTTTATAACGTGTGGTCCTCTTTGAACCCACAGGTTCCCAGCCTGACCCCACAAAAATGACTGCTGTTCTCTGTTCCATCACTGCACAGCAGCAAGCAGCCCTTCCCTGGCTTTTGGAGTAGGGGAGAGGTGGCCTGATGAGCACGAGTGATGCTGAGGACTGGGCCCAAGACTGTAGTGGTGACATTAGAATATCATGCTTCTACTGACACGTGCTAGTTTTGGGTGGTTCGGTGGGGTATGTGTATTCAAAATCACAATGTCCTGTGCTGTCCATACAGTGCCAGTGGAGCAGATCCCTCAGGGGCTGCTGTGTGAGCAGTGGGCAGTAACAAATCACCCTGATGGCTCTGCCCTTCCCTCGGGATCCTGTGCAGTGATGAGAGTCAGGGATCAGCGTGGCCAGGAGCTGGGGCAGAGATATGGGACCTGCTGCCAGGCTCAGGGTTTGATTTCAAAGCACAGCTTCCTGACTGAAGGAAGGCTGCAGTGTTCTCAGCTTGTCTGGTGCCTTCCGAGCAGTCCTACAAGGAGAAGATGAGCCAAAATGTGAAGCCAGCCCACAGAATTCCAGTCACGCGTTTATGATGAGAACATGTGCTTGCACATGAAAAAACGAGCTGAAGCATTAGTGCAGTGCTTCCCAACACAGGATCTGAGTGCCTCACACTTGTCCCATTACCCGGGTATGATGAGTGATTTGGAGAACACCTCTATCTCTCACATTCAGGTACTCACTCACATACAAAGTGTTATGCCTTGTGGTAAATGCAGTATTTCTTTCCTTAAGGGCTTTCATAACCATGCCAGTCACATCAGATAACCAAACAACCTGGACAGCCTTACGGCTTTTTCTGGTGTGCTAGATCTGCTAAAATGCAAATCATTGCCTCAACACAGCAGAAAGGCCGAAAGGGATCATGTGACTTCAGATGCGAGGCAGATAACTTCAGCCCATCCCTTTCTCTGCCTGAGATTCAGGAGGCATGGAGACAAAACAGCTCTTCAGCATGCAAACAGCACAGCTGGAGGGCTGCAGCCATGAGTTTTCACATCAGCTTGGACAATGAAAACAGCCTTTTCCCCTGGCTGTTTCTGAAGAGCAGCATTCAAGAAATTTCCTTTCGAGAAGCTGCATAAATAGGGGAGAGCAAGTGCATTGCAGCTCCTGAGCTCCAGAGCCCTAGAGAGAATTGGAGCACCTGTTCTGCAGAGCTGCGCCCCTCAGGGGTTGCTTTCTTTTTAAAAAAAGAATCTTCTAAAGGTACTCTTGTACAAAAAATCTCGGTGCTGCTGAAGCAGAAAGAAAAAAAAGGTAATATCTTTGGGTGGGGTATATATATATTTAGCTCATTCTTAAAGAGCAAATTGACAAAATGACAGATATATGTGGCATTATTTATTATTTTACCCTGAGAAAAATCACTGTGCTTCAAACTATAATGTTTGACCTGGACTGAATCAGTTATCCAGAACTTCTGAGTGCAGATGAGAACAAATAGCTTTGAGACTCTGTATTTCATGTACTTCTTGTTTAAGGAAAAATAATTTTTATTATATTTTTGAACCTTGTTCTGATGTTTAACTTAAATTTTATGAAAACTACACTGAAGCATGAATTTCAGTTTTAAACTGGTTCAGATTTCTAAACATTTATTCTGAATATTTGCTTTTTCAGGATGTCATTAAGACCCTGCTTATTAACTGCAGGACAGTATGATCCAGCTTTTTGCTTAAAGGGTGCTTTTATGCTCCAGTTGGGTTCAGCTTACTAGTACCAACTTTGCTTCTGGATTTTCAGTTTTCTCCTTGTTGCCTAAAGGAATCTCCCCCTAGAGGTGTTTAACATTTCTGGAAAGTGATATGATGGGTTTGCTTATTCTTCAAGGTGATCTGCACCCCATTTGTACACTTGTATTTGCTTCTCCCCCTCTTTTTTAAAAAACATTCTGTCCAAAGTCTTCCTGCACAAAAAAATGAGGCTGCTTGCTTTTTTTGTTTATTTTCTGCACACACAGACACAAAAAAGGTTAAAATGTTTTGAATGTATAAATGTATTCCTTACTGATTGTAAATAATATGAACTGGCATTCTTCCACCATTTTTCTACAGGTTCTTTTTGGATTTGCATGCAGTTCCTGAACTCAAGGATTGTTTGAACTATCTACATGTTCACACATTTGCTACTCTTGCCTTTATTTCTTCTTGTAGTGCATTTTGGGAGAAATATGAGTTCACCTTAAAACTTTATCTGTTCTTCATCCTATTCTCTTTCCAGCTTTTCTGGCTTTCTGGTATCTTACTGCATCCCATTATTGATTCCTGGCCTCAGCACTGAGGTCTGTCAGCACAGACACCGATAGCAATCATTCCACCAGCTCTATGTTGAGCTTAGCCTTGCTTCTCTGAGCAGGCTGAAGAAAATTATCTGTTAACAAAAAGTTTTCTTATTTCTTACTTTCTCATATATATAATCACTGAAAATCGCTTAATAGAAGTGTTATTTTTATTCTGTGGATGGAAAATGATGGAGACCTAATCTCATTGATTTGTGTATGTTTGATGTTGTTGTATCAACCCCTTGGCAGATCAAATTCAGTGTTGGTGTCAAAATTACAGCTCTTGTGCCATAGCCAGGTTCTATTTCACTCTGCTGGTTGACTGTGACAGCTTCACCCCACTTTCTGCAGGGTGGGTCTTTTAGCTAATGAAATCTTGAACTCATCTCCCATCTTTGACAATTCCAACAAGACAGTTTTGAAGAGCTGTCCTTCGGCAGGTCCTGACCTGAGTGTTGTGATTTAATGTCTGGGTTCTCTTCTCTAGGGTATTTTAGTCTTTCCAGCTTCATTCCCTCAGCAATGCACAGAAACAAATCCATCACAAAACCATGTTAAAACATTTCTATATTCTCTGCAGCCCTCATTTCCAAAGGAAGACAATTCTAAAGGAAATCTGTGAGTCACAGTAAAATAAAAAAAATATAGCAAGAGGGCATCAGTGGAAAGCCTCCATCATTGGAAGCATCCATCCATCCATCTGATCTTTATGCAGAAAACTCTCCAACCACATGTACCTCCTAAGATATCTTATAGGAGGAGATCATAGCTACCTATTCACAAATATGGTTGAGAAAGGAGTGAGCAGTGAAAGAAGGCATGTTACTGGAGAGAGTTGTTGAAACAATTTGTAGGGGAAGTAGCATAATTATGGAAACCCCATCCCAACAAAAATATAAGGAAGAGCCTTTCATTGTTGTTTATCAAAGGTGAGAAACAAATGAAAAGACAGGAGTAAGAACTTAAATCCTAGAGGCTCTTATTTGCATGATGCCCATATCCTGAGGTTTAACCTTAGCTTAATCCTGAGCTTACAGTTGTCTGCCAGTAGAACAGCGCATCTAATTGTAAAAGATAAGATGTGCTTTAAAGGATGGGTCTCTGCCCAAAGAACCTGCCATCTGATTTTATTAAAAGTCAGCTATAAAACTTTACAGGATTTCACTTTTTCTTGAGGCAGCCTGGTTTTCATGTGACTGACAAACAAGAGGCACGACTGATTTGGGGCAGCACCTATTACATCCGGACCAAATGATGCTGAGCCATAATCTCTGTAAATCAGGCTTTCAACAGCTTGGGTTCTGAATCCCAAATTTCTGAGCACTTACTGTGTGTAACCTTCAGGGATTTCTGTTCAGGAAAGAGCAGCGTGTGCCACTCTGGCTTAGCTGCACATCTTTTGGCATGATTGCAAAGACATTTTATTTTGTTTCAGTGGATGGGTTGTGCTTTTAGTGCCTGTCCATCACAAAGTTGGCTTTTTTGCTAAACTGAGAGAAATCTAGCAATTTCTTGAATTTATGTATAAAAGTGGGGCAGATCACTGTCTTGTAGAAATTGAATGCCTGCTTTTTAGTCAGCATGACAGATTTTTCTCTTAAAGGCAAATCAGTGGTATGACATCCTGAATATTGACACAGTGTTTTATTTCAAGTTCTCACCCAGCTACCTTGTGTCTTTTGCAACACGTTGGTAAAAGATGAGCTTTCCATTTCATCAGCCAACATTTGGGGGGAATTTTGTAATGGCAAATGATTCCTCAGCAGACACTGCTACACTGCATAGTAAGTAGCTCACAGAAATTGCTCTCCTGGCCTGAAGTCTGGGCATGCAGGTTGGCAGCCAGGATGGCTCTGTAGCCACGTGAGAAGCTGTCATGAAAAGGCAGTTGAATGTTTCCTATGTCCATTTTGGAATGCAGTTATTTGGGACTGCAGGTGATGATTATTCCCCTGGACTAGCTTTTCGATGGCCATATTTGGCCTTTTTAAGTGGTTTAATGGTAGGGTATATCTGTGCAGGTTTTGCTCCAAACTTTGAGTATATGTTTGAGTCTTCATTTACTGCTGTCACAATAAAATTTCTGTGCCTATGCCTCTTTCATTTCTTTTCTCAAGGTGGTCCTAGAAGGCTGTGAGTTTAGAGGTATGTAGAGGAGACTGTGATGATTGGGAGGAAAGCTGAAGTCATTGAAAGCAGGGTATGATCTTGATTCAGCCCCCCATTTCTTGGGTCAGCCCATTGTTTGCTGTGGTTTGGATGGAGCCCTGGGAGGTGTGATGGATCTGTTTGGGGCTCCCATTGCCCTGTTGCTGGGCACAGAATGACCTGCCCTTTAATCAAGAGTCTCACTGCAGTAGAACTTAGATTGGAAGATCTTTTTTGCTCTTGGTCCCAGTCTTCAGATCACAATTCAGGTTGTGGCTGGCTTGTTTGAGATGGAGTAATGAAGGCTTGAGATTCTCATAAGAGGGAAAGTGGGGAGATGGTATCCAGGAGAGCAAGAATTGTTTGGAGAGAAGACAAATTTGAGCTATTAGCAATATCAGTGCTATATTTGATGCTGTCAAAGCCATTGATTGGCTCAAAATTAATGTAAGAGTGCTTTTTTTGGATTTCATTATAATTCCTTCAGAGTGAACTGAAGCAGTCCATTGTGTGGAAAAAATTTCCTTCCTGAAACAATTACAGACTTGTAAGGAGTCAGACACAGCTCAAGTGTAGGACCACCCTTGTGGGACCTGAAAAATAGCCCCAGAATTACGGAGAGCTGTGTGATATTAGCATGACATGGCATGACAGGATATCTTACATAATAATAAATGTAGAAAACTGCCCATATAGTCTCACAACAATAAATGTTTTCTAATTATTGAAATAAAAAACTACCTAGTTATGCATTTATGGGTTTTTTTGGTATCCTTTTATTTTGATTTGTGCTACTAAAGCCAAAGGAAAATAGTAGCTAAGCATTCAGTTTATGTTGATTAATTTCTTCTTTGTTTTAAAACTCATGTTAAAAGAAAAGGAATATCAATGAAACATAACAACAAATGAAATCATTTAGATGTCAGACATATCCCTGGAGACAGGGAGAGAGAGGGGTCAGCATGATCATGTAAGAAATCTTTAGTTAAGACAAAGTTCAATATCTAAGAGCATCAGTGAATTCTTCTTGCTTAGAAATTGATCCATTTTGTATCTCAGAGGAATTGAATTCATTTGAACTTGTTGATTAGAGAGTGTATTGCATTAGCGAATGACACTATTTAGTGAAGAACTGAACAAGTGCCAGGAGAAAAACCTGGAAGACTTCACTTCAAGATGTATTTTTTTCATTTATTTAATGAAACAAAATCTTTTTCTTGGATTTTTCAGTAGAAATTCAACAGAAAATTAGATACTTTATTCAAATTAAATCTGATAAGGAAGTGATTTGCTATGGTACTGTCTCTCCTGGTAAATTTGCTGGTGGTGACACTGAGGAATAAATAGATAAATAGGTTGGTAAGGCAACTTTTCAAATCAGTGGAGTGTTAGGGGCGTTGATGTTTTTTAGTAGCACTATCAGAGGTAATTTAAAAACTTTAAAATTCTGCAGTTCCAATTTTCAAATCAGGAGAATGAAGAGCAATGTGTCTTTGTAGTCCCTTGTCCCTCGTAGTAAGGCTTTAAATAGCTGTTCTTCCGATTAAGAAATCAATGCTGCACATTAACTTTAAGCTAACATGTAAGGAATGAGCTGTAATAATTACTGAGTTAATCTCTCTTGACTGCAAGATGATAATAATCAGATGTGAAAAAGAAACTTAATGTGGTGCAGTTTGCGTAGGATACGCTGTACAATAATTTGTTATATGCTGTAGATACTTCAGATTCTGTGTTGTCAAAACCTTTTTTTTCTTCTCCTTGTCCCTCCTTCCCAATCTCATCCTTATTAGGAGTACTATGAAGAGCCAGGAACCCAAAGGAGTGTTCCCTCATCACTGAAGGAACAACACAGGAAATGTGTACAATGCTAACAGCTGAGAGAAACATGCTTCCCATCAGCAGCAATTAAAACGGATGGGCAACATCACTGCAACCATGGGCTGCAGCAGTTCTGTCACTGACAGGAGGTCAGAGAATGGTGAGTGTTGCCTTTGAATTCAGGGCAAGTGGTTGTTCTCTCTCTAACACCAGAAGAGGATTTTAAGGTAACATTTCTCCCCAGTACTGTTGTCAAAATATTCATTCAGGGAAAATGATTTTCTAATTATTTCCTTTTTAAAAGAACGCATAGCTTTTAGACACTGGCTGAAGCCACAAAAAGGCTTTAGACCACATCTGGCATCATCAGGTTGGATTGTAGAACATTCACAGTATCGGGGACAGAAGCTAAATTTCAGAGGTGTCTGTGCTCACTCTGTCACTGGCAAAGCTTAGGGGATAAGGTATTGAGTGGACCTTTTACAGCTTTTCACACCCCAGGATTCGTGGACAAACTGCCCCAATTTCCCTGCTGTTGGGAGACCCCAGTTATGAAACAAGTATAATAAAGCAGAGTTATTACAATGACTTCAAAATCAGTTTTCTGAGCTACCAAGTGCCTAGCCTGGCATTCTCCCTGACAGTTACTGAGGATATCAGCTGAAAGTCTCCACAGGAGCTGGTTAGATGTTCAAATAAACTAATGGATCATTTCCCTGCTTTTAATCATATCCCACCTTGATATGAAGGCAGTCTTTGCACAGGCAGGTGGGTTTCAGGATTGACTCAGACCTTTGTTCAGACCCTTGGTTATTCTTTCAACGTTTTTCATTAAAGCACAAGTTATTGGTCAGCAGAGAGCTATGTTACATGGTACTGTGCATGTCTTAGGACATGATTATGCTGAACAGTCATGGTTGAAAAGGGAGGCTCGCTTTGGCTACCAAGCCAGGACACAAACCACAGGAAACTTGGTGCCTGAAAAGCAGGAGCACTAAACCATGGCTACAGGGATCCACTGTAGCTGACTGGTTTGAGAGCAGCCCTCAGCTTTGTGTGTGCTACTGCCTGACAGCATCAGTGCCATGTCACAGCAGTGACAGTGGAATGGAAAGATTTGGAGTCTGAGCCCTCCCTGGAACTGGAGGCAGCCCTTCCTCCTTGGGTGTGCGTGCTGTGCCTACCTGTGCCTTGCAAGACCTTGGGGATGTGTTGGGAATATTTTGGAGTGTGTAAAAGCTAGGTGTGGGCATGAGGAGCTGTACTCTTTCTCAATCTACAACCATCAACACACATTGATGTAGGGCATTAGCCAAAGCTGGTTTATGATTTTGTGTACTTGCTGGACTCTTCTGGAGTTGCTGAATGGTTTCTTTCTGCCCTTCAACCGTGGTCAAGTGATGCTGAACCATCATTCTATCTGCAGCCTGAGGCTGTACATTCCTCTAATACATTAATAACATGAATTTAACAGATACTTTTGGTCTAGAGACCTTCTGCAGCTGATAACAATTCCTTTCACAGATGCAGTTTACCCTAGTGTGAAAATCATGTTCTGATCCAGTCCTGAGAATAACAGTGCTGTAATAAGTACAATTAAAAAAAAAGAAAGACAGGAAACATTCTGTTAGATTTGCAGCATTAACCACAGTGATTGATATGTATCTGTTTTATGTGATAGTAATGGAACTGTGCCATGTTAAGTGCTCAGGACCATTAAGCAGCCCAGGGGGGCTTTAATGGGAAGTTTAATGGCTCTGATGCTGGAAATCAGTTTCTGTGCTGGTGACTGCTTTGCCCCTTAGGTAGTCTTCCAAACAGAAATGTTGGTGAAAGTCTCACTATGATGTGTCAGGCTTTCAGGTCTGTAGTTGTAGAGACTTCCAGAAAGGACAGAAAATAAGAGAGATCTCAGTGTTTCTGTAGGATCTGAAGGATGCGCCTAGTCATATAAGATGGATGCAATATCTACAGGAGGAGTCTTTACGGATTTTGGTCTTGTCTAGTCTAGAAAATGTTGCCACTTCAACTATCCTGTGTACTCATTAATGATAAAATAAGCAAACAACATGTTGTTACGGCATCTGTAAGCATTTTATGAGAAGGCTTCCTTAATGTTATACATCTGTTAATAGAATCACTTTCCTATTGTTTGTCTTTACCTGCATCACTATCAGTTTAAGAAAAAAATCATTCTCACTCAGGGGTTCCACTCATCCTAATATAAAACTTCCTGGTATTTGTGATCCATTACAATAATTGGCTAGTGTAAACTGTTGTCCCTGTAGTATAGAACTTTTCTTTACTGTTTTGCAGTGCAGGACAGTGTCCACCCCAGGACCTCTTTTTGCCACCAGATGTTGCTCTGCCTAATGAACTTTTATCTGAGCAGTTAAAGGAATGTGATCTCTTTGTGACATGAATGAGGCCTGTAGGCAGCAGGATCTTTCCTCCAGGCTCCAGTCGTGATGACCGTCCTTCAGTGAAGTTTCCAGCAGTTTCCAGACTGAGACAATAGCAGACACAACTTTTTAAAATGCTGAGAGGAATGCATATTTAGCACACAGTCAAAAATGATCTTCTGGCATATTCAATTGAATTTTTGGGGAAAGTGTTCTTTTGTTAACCAAGCTAGCCAAAGATACACATAATTGCCTTTTGGCTTGTGTACTTAAGCAACATATTCTGCCCTTCAATACCATTTCTTAACTTTTTATCCCAGAATTTGAATTTTGCTGATGGAGCTCTGAAGGCAAAAACTTTCTGGCAGAAGAGGCTGTTGCAAATAGTGTCATTACATGGTTGTTCATGCTGCAGCTTGCAAAATCAGAGCTTTTTCCAGCAGCTTGAAAAAGAAATACGTTCTGTTGATAGACTGAACTGTTCTTCCTTTCCTCATCTTCCCAAAACCCATATAGTGCCCATCAACTGAACATGACTGACTTCTTACATGGGTACTGTCTTCAAGACAATTAAATGGGGAAGGTTTTTACCAACTTAGGCCTGAGCAAGTCAGCTAGCTGGGGATCTGTGTCTGCAGACAGAAACAGTACAGGCATCACATATTTCTTTCAGTCTCACTTCTACCGTGTTTCCTCTTATTGTTGACTGTGCAGAGTGGACTGAACTTCTCATCTGACTGCAAAATTCTGCAAAGCACCACGCATATTTTCCTAGTAGATTACCCTGCATCCACGTGTACTCTACTGCTTTCTGTTTTGACAGTTATTAGAGCTGCAATCCTCATCCAGAAGTGGTACCGCTTTACCATGGCCCGGCTGGAGATGAGGCGCCGCTATTCTCTCAGTATATTTCAGTCAATCGAATATGCTGATGAGCAGGATCAACTACAGGTTAGCAATCTTCCATTCTTCCTGTAAAAGCAGTTAGGTTATCCCCAGGACTGTGGTTGCACAAACAAAATGGTCAGGTAGCTGTTTCTTCCCACAAAGCTGGGTCCTGACAAAGGAAACCCCTTCCTGGCCTGACATGTGAACTAAGTTATGTGTATTCCTCCACAGACACTCAGCTGTATGTAACTACATAGCAACAGGACACCATTTTGCCTGTACAGCATATCAGATTATAGGTTCCTGTATAGCAGCTCTGTTAGCCTGGGATTAAAGGTCATTTGCAGATCACTGTAGGTATCCTAACTCTGTCTGTGAGACAATATGTGTGCAACAGAGATATCAGTGTTTCAGTATGTCAGCCTAGGCTTCCTTTAGGGTCAATACAGGAAATTTGGAACTTAGAGGCCTTTGTGTTCATCCTAGCATCTGTGTCTAAAGTCAGTTCAGTGCACTGTAGCAGTTGCTTTGTATTGACTGTGAAGGAAGTCTAGGCAAATAGTCTGGGTGATGGGCAAGAAGAATTACACCCAAAATGTCAGCAGCTCTGAAACAGCCCTGAAATATTTTATGTATTCATATAGCATCATTTTTGAATTCATAGCAAAGAAGGAAAGGGAGCTATTTTTGTAATAGGACACAAATTGTGTCATTCTTGCAGACTGATACTGTGGGAATATACAGCAGTGACTCAGATCCCCCTAAACGGGAAACTGCAAGTAATTGCGTAAGAAAGATGCTAATGCTTGTTGTGTCACCTAAACTGATCAGTGTGTTTGTTCTTTTTCATACTCAGCTATCCAACTTTTTTACATTCATGCTGGATCACTGTGCTCATCCTGATTCAGGTAAGGATAAAAATAAAAGTAATGTGGAGATTCTATTTGAAAAACCTGATGTGAGGAAAGTTTCTTTTCAATGTGGTATTTACAGCCTATGGCATGTGCTGGGGTTGAGGTTTGATGTCCCAAATACTGTAATATGAATTTGATCCTCTAAGTGTTGACACTGCTCACTATCTACTCAGTAAGTCAGAGCAGTCAGGAAGTCAGAACAGGTGCCTGTTGTCCTTACAAGAATATTCAGAGATGCTCAGAGTGCTTTCTTAATGTTACTGCCCTTCCTACAGACTCAAATTTTCACAGCTTTCTATGCATGTTTTCTTAAACTATGAGATGTGATTATTCAGAGAGATGGTGTTCTGTTGGTTTAAGGCAGGTATAATCAAAGAGGTGGCTTTTTCTTTTTATCCTTTCCCGGTAGTTCTGAACCACATTTTAATTTAATTTGTTCTAGGTTTCACTACAACATGTATCAGTATGTGAATGATAAAAAATGAAATAAATTTGCACTGCTGGAGATAAATCTTCAGAAACCATGTCAATTTAGCATCAGTTATTCAAGGAATAACCTTTAATTTTTGAAGTATTTTGGGATCCTTGGACATAACTTACTTTGGAGGTCAAGCTCAATAGAAGGACAGACTGAAAGTGATTCCTAAGTCCAGAAAACAAACATGACTTCCCTGAACAAATTCAGAATAGATCTAATCCCAGCAGAGTTAAAAATGAGGCTGTCCCCTTCTTATTGCATTGCAAGAGGATGCCCTTTCTCTTTCATCTGCTCTAGCCACAGGTTATTCCAATTAAAATTTGCACAAGATACTTTGATAGCTGGAAAAAACCACCATCAAAACCTTAAGTGGTTCAGTGTTCTAATGACAACCGGTAAAAATGGCAATTTTTCTCTCTTAAATACTTTAGAGTGCCTAATGCTCTCTGTGTTCTGCAGAAAAATAAATTACATTTGAACCTTGTGCCAAAGTCAAGGCAGATGATACAACATTCCTTCCTTTGATTTTTTTTTTCCCCATTACTGCCTCATTCTTTGATAAAAGTCTGCCTCAATCATTTAACTTCCTGGGAAGGAACTGGCAAACTTAAAATCAGATACTGCTCACTCCATCTACTTCTTCATGCTGATAGTGCACCCCTGTTCAGCTTTTCCATCCGAATGGGAAAGAAAATAGTAGTGCTAGGTCTAAGATTTGGAAAAATATTGGTAATCTCTATTTTCATTATAATATTAAAGTGGAATTTTACAGCTGCTCATTGTAGATATGATTTATCCACCTTTATTAACTATGTCTACTGACAGAAGGAGCAAAGGTGAAGTGTCTCCTTGCAGGGCTTAGGACATTGTAGAGTGCACTGCTGCATGCACAGTGTGTTCATGTGCAGTTAGAAATCCACCTGAGGACACTGTAGAGTGCACTGCTGCATGCACAGTGTGTTCATGTGCAGTAGAAATCCACCTGAGGACATTGTAGAGTGCACTGCTGCATGCACAGTGTGTTCATGTGCAGTAGAAATCCACCTGAGGACATTGTAGAGTGCACTGCTGCATGCACAGTGTGTTCATGTAAAGTTAGAAATCCACCTGAGGACACTGTAGAGTGCACTGCTGCATGCACAATGTGTTCATGTGCAGTAGAAATCCACCTGAGGACACTGTAGAGTGCACTGCTGCATGCACAGTGTGTTCATGTGCAGGTAGAAATCCACCTGTGCACAGGGAGGGAGATGGAGGGTCCTGCCCATCATCACCATTGCACAGGTGACCTGCTCCTTGGGCTTTTCGATACTGGGAATTGCAGATGTGCTTAAGGCTGAAACACGTGAAAAAATGAATATGGTTTATGGTAAAGCATCCGTTTGTCTTGCTGGCTTAAAACTTGGTCTTTTAGGACTGGCATTGTTAAGAACTGTTAAGGCTTCTTTTTGTCTTTGTTCCCCCTTTCTAATACAATATGTTACACATAACAGGACCCTAAACAAACCAGAAAAATTCTGGTGAATGCTTAATACAGAGAGGCCAAGGCTGCCTATATGAAGGAGCTGACTTAAACTGATTTTGAGAAATTATATATCAAATGTATACTTTGTGGGTTGTGGTTATTTTGTCCAACTGCTGGCTGTGTGCATTCTTTGCTTTAAGCTCTTGATTGCTTGCTCCTGCAAATGACCTTTGCAGCACCCATGCCAACCCCACTGATACAAGCAGAATCAGTGCTGAATAGAGGGATTCTCAAAGAACTGTTTCCACTTCAATCAGTTCACCATCTTAGGATGTGAACCACAGTGAACATAAACATAATAACCAGAGAGACTTCAAATGGACTTTGCTATTCTCAAGCATTTTCTAAAACCCACAATTCTCTTTTTTTTTTTTAATCAGTGTCTGCTCACTTAAATTAGAGTGATAGCATATGGTTCAAAAGCTTTTTCTAAGAAGGCAGTATATAATATCCTTACCAGAGAATAGGGTGCCTGTTCTTCTCAGTATGTGATAAGAAAGTTCCTGAAAATTTTGTGATCTGTGGTTTTCCTTACATTATAAACCACTCAGTCTCCCCTATTAATCTTGTTACTTTGCTCTTTTTAATCTGTTTTTTTCAGATTATGTTTTTCAAAGTAAGAAAGCAGCTGCCATCTCATTAACACAGTACTGCTTTTGATGTGATTGTTTATCTGTTATACCCTAAGGCTTTTTTCATCTTCTCATTCTCCTTAAGATGTCAGTGTAGTTTGTGATTGGGATATTATATAGCTGAGTGTCTTGTTCTGCTTCTGATTAAAGGCTATTTTGTAAGGAAAGAAGAATAAAAACCTTTTCTACTTTACATTTTTTCCCCTCGTTTCCTGAAAAAAATCTTCGTACCTTCTCAGCTTTCAATGGAAAGTTCTCTGGTCAGAAAAAGCTGGAAACTGCCTTTCCAGCAAAAGGTGACCCATTTACTCAGTCTTTTATGGGCACATTGAGGGTGAGAAGACTGCAAACACATCCTGAGGAAAATGGTGGGACTGGGATCTAAACCTGTTCCTTCAGGGTCACCAGGGCACCTCCTGGAGCCTTCCTTCAAAGGGGAACAAAAAAAAAAGTGTTGTTTTCTGCAGTTTCACTCCCTTACAGCTTTAACACCCTTCCAAGATGTTTTGCACAGAGTGATTCTTGCAGTGGGAAATAAGTTACAGCTGCTTGTAGTTTCTAGCACCAGGAATGGAGTGAAGAAAGAAATGTTTGAAGTGTTATAGAAATCTCCATCCTCTCAGTAGGCTCAGTGTCCATTTGGCTTTGACCTGAGGGCTGTGATCAGTATCTGTTATATGTAACAGCATTTCCTAGGAGTCAGAAGTGCTCTTAGGTACCCTGATGGTGAGGCTGAAGGCACACAGATGGTGGCAGATCAGAGAACTGACTTCAGAGCCACAGAAGTAGTTGAGTACATCCTTGGCAGAGGTGGCTTTGACTTGCCTTAAATAACTCCCCAGGCAAGGTGGTCTTGTCAGGAGAATCAGGTTTTTGGGCTTTCTGTGGTCAAATTGACTCCACTTAGCTCTGGGCCTTTTTGTTTAACATGGAATATGGCTGGAGGGTAATTATGTGGGCTTTGTTAATAGTGAAGACTCAAATCCCTGAGCCTGGTCTAGACCTCTAGTGTCATGGGTCCAAGGCAGGCCATTGCCTGTGCTCCCTCTAGCTAGTAGAGAGATGCAGATGCTGGCAGAGGGTGTTTTGCTCTGTCTTGACTCATGTGCCTGAACCAGGCATGCCAAGAC
The DNA here is from genome assembly GCA_013397995.1 of Malurus elegans. Taxonomy (NCBI): domain Eukaryota; kingdom Metazoa; phylum Chordata; class Aves; order Passeriformes; family Maluridae; genus Malurus; species Malurus elegans. The sequence continues at coordinate 28,105 of VZRP01002521.1, forward strand.
TTCTTGTCCCTGTCTTTTAATATGAACTGAAAGAGCCTTGACACTTCGACTAGAACTGCTAGCTCTAGCTATGTGATGTGTGAGGGGTGCTAAATCCTTCCGAATTAGTCCTGCATGGGGCATGTGGGCTGGGCTAATGTTGGTCAGTGTGGCTCCCAGGCTGCATTTGGTCATCCATTCCTGTCTCCTCAGAGATGGGACAGTCATGCTGTGCAGGAAGAAGCCTTAAAATCCAGCTGAAAGACTGCCTGAGGAGAAAAAACACACTGTGACAGTAATGACTGTGACTGGCTTTTGACAGCTCATCCAGAAGTGGAAAATGGGGTGTCCTTTGCAGAGATGTGCCCTACAGGGAAGGAGATTGGGTTTCCCAGCCTGGGCTTAGGCCAAAATGGAAGTGAGTCTGTGAAGAAAGCAAGTTCATGTTCAGAGGTAAAGTGATGGATGGCCTGCTCTATGCAGGAAGGGAAGGCAGGAGTAGGAGCAGGCATGGGCAGTGTCTGCCTGGATTGAAACGCTCAGCAGATCCTTGATTCTGAGGGAGTCATGTCAGATGAGGAGAGCTGGTTAGAAAGGCAGGAAATGGGGAATTGGGATGGTCTGAGGAGTGGCTCTGCACTCTGCCATTGCCCACTGCCTGGGAGGTGGGGCCAAGAGGGAGATGCTCTTCTGGAGACTTGCTGCTAGAGCTGGAACAAGAATTGGTGCAAGTATGCTTGGCTGATCACTGTGTGGGAATCCACAATTTCAGTCCATGGTAGCATTCTGGTGTCCAGCCAGGCAAAGCTGTAACTGTGGTGGAAGACTGCAAATCAAAATGGACTTGGTGGAAATGGTGAATCCTAAGCACCTTGCTGTTACTTGATTCCTTAATCCATTTATATGGCTGAGCATAACATTGCATTAGCACTGAATGTGCTAATCAGCTCACAGCCAAAGCACTCACAGTAAAAAGGGACTTTTTAAAATCCAGATTATATTTTTATCTATTTATTTCTTTAATATGGATTTTGCCCAGTTGCAAGACAAGTTGCCCTTTATGAATCTCCTCATTTTTGAGGCCACGTGCTCGTTTTGGCTATCGTGAATTTTGAGTCACAGCTACAGGTATTCCTTCAGCAATAAATAATACATTTGTATTTGCAGCTGCAGAAAATCAGGGTTACTGAAAATTTATCTGTAGCCCAGCAAAAAGTGTTTACAACAATCATCTCACAAGAGCAAATCTGCAAGAGCAGTTATTAGAACACTTTTGTTTAGGGCCTGGCTCTCTCTCTCTTATAGAATAATATATGATAAAGACAATCTGCAAGAAGAAAACACTGAAATGTGCTGATCAGTAAGTTCTATTTCAAGGTTATGTTAAGAAAAATACTGTATTGAAGCAATTAGCAGTGTTCCTGCTTTCTCCATGTTCCAGGAAAATTAGAAGCTATGCTCTACTTTCACCACTCTGTTTTTGTTTGTTTGATCCAATGGTTTTATGGCAGCCAACCAAATGGCATTATATGCTAGCAGTATCAGAAAAGAGTAGTTTCCAATCCACTATGAATAAACAGGCTATTGCAGGGGACTTTTAAAAAAATCACTGACCTGCTGGTATTTAGCCAAAAACTTTTACATAGAAAATATAAACAATAGAAGTGACTCTTCAAAACTTGTATTAAAGGTGTCTTATTGAACTTCAAGGAGATGATGGTTATTCTATGATCAACCATGACTTTTGTGTCACCTTATATCAGGGGGAAGGAGAAGGAAGCTTGTACTTGGTGATGGTTCTCATTACCTATGTCAGCAGGCTGCTCCACAACTTCAGTGCAGAATGTTTTGTCCCCTGACCACAGCTACTAGCAGTTGGAAGATTTTTGCCTGTTTTTTCACTTGGTTTGGGGTTTTTTTCTTGATTTTGGTTGATTGGTTGGTTGGTTTGTGAAACAATCTGGGCAGACCTGAAGCTTTTTCACTATAGGAGACAGGAGTTGGCCACTGTAACACTGCAGCAGTTAAAGCAGTTATGGTTCTGGCCATGCTGTTACAGTTCTCTGGTGGACTGGTGGAGTTTCTACCTTTTGCTTTTCTTCTCTTGTTCCAGTTTCTCAAATTTTTACCAGCCCTAGTGCTCCTCAGGTGGCAGATGAAGGTTTATGTTTAAAAGAATTTGAAAAGAAGATAGATGTTCCAGACTCCTACTATGGACCACGGCTCTCATTCCCCCTTACTGCTGAAGATGCCAATGCTCTCCTTCACGCCTTCCGGAATGAACAGGTGATTTGGAATTAGCTTGATTTTTAAAAAAATTATTTTACATTTGTCAAGTTGTGTTCCACAATCCAATGTAAGACTAAACTGGTGCCCAAAGAGATATTTCACCCTCCTTTTACATCCCATTACTTTTGCCTGCTAGCTTAGTGATCATAAATGTGCATGGTGAGCTGCCTTGGGAAATGGATCTGGCTGGAAGCTAACACAATAAAATCAAAAGCAGACAGTTCTCAGACAGACGAGTTCCCAGATTTGATTCACTACTCAGCTGCACGAGCACCAGGCCTAGCACTGGGGAAGAAAGAGAGACCAGTGAAATGCAAAGGCAACCCTTAGCAGCTGCAGGGCAAGGGTTCTCAGTGAGAGTCCAGGACTGGGAAAGGTGTCCTAACCTAAAATAGGATCTAATGATCATCTTTTGCTGGGTTAAAAGTGCTCTCTGTTTGGTCTTTTATCCCACACCTCATTCTTTTAGAGGAATTGAGGTGTAAGGACCTCATTCCAGTGTGCAAGGCTCCACCATAATAGTGGAGTGACTATAAAACATTGCTAATGTAGCAGAACAGAGTGATAGCACAAATCTCTGGAGCTCGGGCTGCAGCTTTTAAGGCACTCAGGAGGCTGTTCCTCATTCCCTATAATCCTGAGCAAGCCTTTTTGTTGCCCATGAGATGAGGATGGAGCAGGGAGGCATTACATGGCACAGCATTGTTTGAACTTGTGATTATTTCTGCTTAACAATATGCTGTATTTAAGGGATAAGCATCTATCTTGCTTTTAAATTAACTAAATAAGAATATTTTTTCCCAGTAATTTTCTGTCGAGGCTGATTGTCAAAGTACTAAATATAAAGCACATGATAAATGAGCCAAGCCAGACTTCACCACACTGTGCACTCTCCCTTCTCTTACTATGGCTGGCATTTTATTAAGGAAATGATCATATGTAACTGGCCTTTTTGTTTGCTTAAAAATACGAATCTTGAAAAGTCAGTCTGTAGCTCATCTATCTCCTCTACCAAAATTCCTCAAATCTCTGTTGGAATTAAAAGCTTTAAAAATTACTGACTGACAAAATTTTTATAAAAGCATTAGGAGAGAAAACCATAAGCTTCAAAGTTGAATTGTTATAACCTTTTTACCATGAACAGGAAGATAACCTTTACCAAGGCAGCCCTTGCTCAAGTTTTCCTGTCATTGTTTTTGTAATTTGCTGAAATATAATTTATGGCCATTGGGGTTTTTTTTTGTTGGGTTGTGTTTTGGAGATTGTGGTATTTTTTTGTTTTGTATTGGTTGGTTTTGTTGGGTTTTTTACTCACATCTAGCATAATATCCTTCCCCCCACTCCCCAGTCCCCCAGTTATTTTGAGCATATGCCCTTAAGCAATGATTCTGAGTCCTCTGTGTCTTATCCTTTCTGTAAATGGGAAGAGTAGAAACAGTCCAGTATAAATGAAGTGGGAAAACCTATAAAAGTTCAGTAAGGACTCCCTACCCATTCACTAGGAAGCAAATGCAAAGCTAAGAGCACTCCTAATTCCCAGCACTGGGCCATACAGCCTGTGCTCACCTCTGGAGGTCTGTACTATAGCTGACCTTGGCAATACATGTCTGATATTAATAAAACAGACAGACCTATTGCTGATTATAATCTCTTCCTTTTCTGCCTGCTTTTTTTCTCAGCTGCTTCATGCCCGCTATGTACTTCAGCTACTAAGTGAAACTAGGAGGGTTCTTAAGGAGATGCCAAATATCACCCATCTCTCAACTTCCTACTCCAAGGAGATAACTGTCTGTGGTAAGGTTCCAGAGAAGAGAACTGCTTTGGGCTATGGGTTGATATTTTAATTGGCTAGAGAATGATACTGACATTTCCAAATGTTGCCGTTACAAGAAAGTTCTCATTGCCTTTTTAAAAATTATTTATTTATATTTTCCCCCGCAAATGCATACATTGGGGGAAAAAAATGGTCCTGAGTCATAATAAGTATATTTTAAGAAAGTCCCTCACCTCCTTTTCCTTTACTTGTCTAACATTTCTGAATGAGTCAGTAGCATTAATTCAGCTAACACTGCAGTGTAGCTTAAATACTCCTGAATTTCCACCAAGCATTCTGATCACTGGCTGCAAGTCTCACTTCTTTCTCCTCTCACTGAGAAAAAGACCTAACTCAGTAATGATTTTAATGATTTTAGTAATAATTTACTTGGAAATTATTTTAATGAGGGCTTAATACAGGTGGTAAAAAAGACCTTTCATTGACAGCATGACTATGTAGAATAAATTGAAATTCTAAGGAGACCCAAGAGGATTGATAAGTTTTTATACAACCAACAAATTAGTCTCACAGAATGATGTGATGTGTCACACAGTAAAGAACTAAGAGCTCATTGCCCATCTATTTTGTTACACATTTTAAATTATGGATAATGGGATGCAGGATCCTGACTCAACACAGAATGCAGAAGCTGCAAAACAGAGCAATAATGGTGAGCTAACTCTTGACATCTGTCAGTGTGTGCTGTGTGCAATAGCAACACGGGGGAATAGGATAAGGGAAGTACTGTGAGACATGCAAAACAAATAATGTTAAGATGTGCTTATGGGTCTACTTTGATTTCCAGGAAGGAGTTTGTTTAAATGAGGTTTTGTATAAACAGTAATCTGTTAACCAAACCAACAGGACCCCTCTCCAAACCAAGGAAACCCAGATTCATGCTTGTTCACAACACAACATGTTCTTATTAAGCAAACATTCCTCTTCATGTTTGTATTCCATTTGCACTATGTAAGCAGCATCTAAAGGATCCCTCTCTTGTACTGAAACTAGAAGCTTTTGTAACCAGAAAGAGCTTCTGCAGAAGATGGATAACCCATTTCTAAGCATAATTGGGCCAAAAAGTTGATTTCCTTAAAATAAGGTATCCATCTCTCCATTTTCTTATCATTTCAAATTAATAATGCAGATCAAATATATGCCTGAAATGTTTACATCCAAATAGGTGATTAATGTCTATCATAGTTTGAAAGATCCCTTAGAATGGGTTCAGCAGGCACATAATAAATCAAAAGTTGCACAGAAAACATGTACACAGGGTAAAAATGTCACTTCTCTTTTCCTAATCATTGGTGGTAAAGGCATATTACCACAAGAGAGGTTTTGGAACTGCTCTGCAGCTCTGTGGTGGTGAGTCACAGATGTGAGAAGATTGGCTCTGTGAGCATGAAATGCAGTCAAATGCACAGGGGATCTGTGCTGCAGCAATCCTTTGTATTGGGGTGAAATCCCCCTGCCTGTTCCAAACAAACCTCTCAAAAAGGGCCCAATCTGTCATTTCTGTGGCCTTAGCATTGAGGCACACAGGCATGGACACTTTCCATCACATCCTGCTGGAGTGATCAAAACCTGTCCCTGAAATACATTCACTTGTGCAGAGTAAAGAGGGCTAATTGGTAAATTGAAACCTGTTAGCATGTAGAAATCTATTATATTTCAAAATGTGTTTTAGTGACATTTTATGGGTTCATATACATATGGAAAACATAGGGGAAGACTTACTAGGTCTAACTAATTCCAGCTTTATAATTCCAGTTCCTTCTCTGTGAGAAAATTTTTAAAAAAGTTTTTGTTTCCTGTAGGAGATTTGCATGGAAACCTAGATGATCTTTTGCTGATATTCTATAAGGTAAGTAGGTACTCTGCAATGCAGCATTTTCACTTTATTACTTGTTATTAATAACATATATTTATGTGTGACAGATTTATCACCATTAGAACTGTTCAGGGGTGTGCATACACCGTACACACAAATCCTGCAACGATTTGGTGTCTTCATCAGAGCTTTTCTTTCTTCATATCCTCCTGCTTACAGTGAAGGAGGAGATTGATGAGATGATTATTATTATCCTGAATGCTGAACTGCAGCATAAGCCAAAACTTAAGAGGACTCCTTGCAAAGTCTCCAAAATCCTGCCACTGTTTTAAATTCCATATTGACTAAAGTCTGGTAAAACTAGGAGCTAACTGAATTCCTGATGTAACACTACACCATGGATAATTTTGACTCTCAATAAAAAATGCAGAAGCTTTCATTTAGACCTCCCCCGATATCTGCAGGTTTTTTCATTTGGTTTTGGGTTTGGTTTTGGGTAGTTATTTATTTTTTTTAATATTTTGGGTGGGTTTTTTGGATGTTCTTTGTGGTGTTTTTTTGTTTGTTGGTTTGGTTTTTGTGATTTGCTTTTTTGGGGGTTTTGGACGGGGAGGGGATGTTTAAACAGGAAACAAAAAAGACTGATGTTTAAAAGCATTTTAAGCCTTGGAAGCAATCACATGTTCTTTACAAAACAGAAGTACTTTAGGCACCCTTTACATATCCTTTTTTATCATGCTAAAAAAAGCATAGCTCTGTGTAAAACAAATTAAGCTCCAGGCTATCTTTTCCCCAACTTTATGTTTAACTGAAGATGCAGGAAATGTTGTGTATTTAGTGTCACATTTCTCTTCAGCATGAATCACCACCTTTGATTTAGCAGGTACTCTGTTTGATTTGAGCTTTCCGGGGAAAAGGTTTGTGTAGATTCTTACACATTGTTCTCCACCAAAGGGAGACTGAAGTGAGCTAAACCAGGTGTGTGAATGATGGGATTCTTCCCCTGCTTCCAACTTTACTGCACTTCATCCAACACTTGTTGGATGTAAATGTGGTTATTTTGCCCAAGTGCATTTCTGAAGTCTGCTGAAGTATGATTAAAGTACAATCAGACCTTTTTATAGAGTTCTGCTTTTCTTACTAATCAGCCATGTTTAGCTGGTCCTTGGCTTGCAGTCTTTTAGTTGTTTAGCTCTCTTTTTGAAACTGGAATGAGAGTATATACATACTGGTTTCATACACAGAACCTGGAATGGGAACTATAACTATTTTGAAGATAAATGCTAAGATATAATTATATTTACGATGGCAATCAGCCTGCATTTTACTCTTTTGAGTGAACAGGTGCTGATTCTTTTTCCCCCTCTCTAATGGATGTTATAAAGAGAAAAAAAAAAGGCAACTCTAATCCTGACTTCAGTAAATCCAGTGCCAAAACTCCCATTGACTTCAGGGACTGGAGATAACACCCAGTTGTTCTCTGCGAAACTTCTAGGGGAGTCCTTCCAACAAACTGAATAAAATGGGCACATATTTTGTCATTTCAAAGCAGTTGAGGATATAGAGAGCATATGATAGAGCTGATCAGTTATTTAGAAGTAAATTAAATGGCACTGTTTCCTGTCTCCTCTGAGCAGTTTATTCAGATGATCAGCAAACCCAGACAGCTTCTGGGATACATTATTTTCTCCTTCCCAAACTCTGTTTCAGTTAGAAGGGATTTCATCCTCCGAGGTGGTACAAACGACCTTAAACAAGAGGGTGCAATCCTCAACAGTGCCATGGGACTGATCTGGAGCCTGCACACAGACCAGGCTTATCAGATATGGGAGTGATCTGGAGCCTGCATGCAGACCAGGCTTATCAGATATGGGAGTGATCTGGAGCCTGCATGCAGACCAGGCTTATCAGATATGGGAGTGATCTGGAGCCTGCATGCAGACCAGGCTTATCACACATGGGGCTGATCTGGAGCCTGCACGCAGACCAGGCTTATCAGATATGGGAGTGATCTGGAACCTGCATGCAGACCAGGCTTATCACACATGGGGCTGATCTGGAGCCTGCACGCAGACAGGATTGTCACACCACTACCACAAAGCACCCCCAGCAAACACACAGAGCTGCCAATCCACAGCATATTGATACAATGCTGCAGATGGTATATAATCCTTATACTTTATAATCCTTATACTTTATAATCCTTATACCTAGTTTGGCTGAAGCTATGACAGTTACTTCTTTTCTTTTTCTCAAAAACCACTTTGTAAGGTTCATTCAGTCCGTGCATTAATCTTTGTTAAATTACAGCGTTTCCTGATATTCCCTGAAACAACTGAATTTTAAATTACGTATTGCTAAGTTAGACTGTTAAAGAGATGCTATAGATAGAAATAGCCTGAAGCAGTAGAAAATGCCAACAACCAACGGAAGTTAATTAATCACTAAGCCAGGAGATACAGTAATGATGCCCAGCAGCAAGTTGCTAATCATTAGAGGGCCTTGTTTGCCTCTCTGACATGTCAGAAGCTGCAACAGCCTTTAATTTAGTTTTGCTCCCATTGTTGGTGAAAACCACTGAAAAAGAAACTGGATGAGTATGGAACAAAGCTATAATGTCACATCGAAGTTGGAAGTCCAAACCAAACTTGTTTAAAACTAAAATGGTATGTAATTTTAAAAGAAGGGTGATAAAGTCTGGAGAGTGTTCCAGTAGATCTGTTTTTCCGTGAGGACTGCAGTTAGAGTGGTTGTGTGTAAACTCACAGTCCTGGTGATTCACGTGCCTAATGGTTTTAAAGCAAAGCTTTCATTTATTCCTCTTTCCAGAAACTGTTGCAGTGTTTCTGCTGTCTGTTCCACACCTGAAATCCATCCTCTCCTTTATAAACGACTTCCACGCTCTGCATTAGCGGGGTCTCACAGATTGCCACCCCTGTGAGCACAGCCCCTGCTGAGTTAACTTAGGACAGGCCACAGCAAAAACCAAGGTTTGCCACTGCATCCTGACATGAAAGCACAGGACACTAACTGGAACAAAACAAGATCTTCTCTTACAGATTCAAATGGCAAGTTTCATTGAGTCCCTGGGCAAATGATGCATCCTGCAGTAAACCCCCTGAGGCAGAGCACCAGCAGTGCCATAGGAACAGCAAAGGCTGGACACTGACACAGCAGATATATTCAAGAAAGGGATGTCTTGCAATGCTGCCAAACCTGTTGAGTGGCCTTCACAGTTATAATGTGATTTTATTTCTTGTGCACATCAATTAAGAAAACAGATATTTCCCTTTTCTGGCAAGTCAAAGTTGAAATACTGTTTTTGATACTCGTGACTGGAAATTATGAAACTGCATATAGTTGGTGCTGTATTTTCTGTAAGCTGATTGCACCCTTTGATATGTTGGTAATTAATCTAATAAAACATACCATCAATTCAAAAGATTTGTTTTCAATCAGTCACCACTTTTAACAAAACATTTCTCTGTATCTTCAGAAACAAAATAAGGTAAGAAATACCTGTATGTACAGCCTCTCAGGTTTGTGAGCCTCAAAGTATATCTTGCCCTGATGAGTAAAATTCAAGTAATGCTTTCAGGATTAAAGCATCTGGAATCAAACTCTTCTAACATTTCATATCCTCTGGACTCTTTCTTAGGAATTTTGGAAACATACTCTGCAAGTAATGTAAATATGAAATCTATTTTCTTAATGTGTAAGAGAACATAAAGACCTTCAAACTTGTGTGAGAAGATAATTTTTCATGTATTTCTTATCTTCCATTCAAAGTGAATGACTCCCTTCTGTTTGCAAGTGCATAATTTCCTGGCAACAGTTGCATTAACAAAAACGTATATTTTACTACAAGACTGATGTTCCTTTTGGTCCCTTTCAATTCAGTTTAATTTAATGGATAGAGGAGAGGATTAGAGGTGGCATCATAAGAACAGCTAAAGAGGTCATCTCTTCTCTAATGGCTGAGGTTTTCTGATATGGAGGTTTTTATTCTAAGCAGTGGACATAAAGAAATGCTTCCTTTTAGATCTCTGTTATGCAGGATTTTTTCAGAATCTCTAGAAGTGGGATCTCATTTAAATGCTATTTCCTTTGTTACAGTAGCATGGCATTTCTCTAAATGGCCCTTTCTTTTGTCTTTCTTTCTGCAGAATGGTCTCCCTTCAGAACAAAACCGCTATGTCTTTAATGGTGATTTTGTCGATAGAGGGAAAAATTCTATGGAAATACTCATAATCCTATTTGCATTCCTTCTCATCTACCCCAACGATTTACACTTGAATAGAGGAAACCATGAAGACTACATCATGAACCTGAGGTAGATCTTGGGGGCAGGGCAGGTAGCTGGCCTTTCACTGGAAATATTTTGAAAGCTACTTTAGCCACTGACACCCTAAAATAGAAATAATGTTTTATTAAGTAGTCAAGTGTAGCTTTGCCTCTTCAATGTGTGAGGGTGGGAAGGAATATCATCATTACACATGGACATTTGAATGGGGGTGATGTCTTGGATCTAGCCACAATCCATTGAAATCAGAGGGCTTAGTGCAGAATATCAAAATTGAGGAAGGACAGATGGAATATTTTAGTTAATGCACATATTTAGTTAAAGCTGATATTTTAGTTACCTTTGAACTAAGATGTCACTTTTCAAACAGAAGGGGCAGGTAAATATCCTACCTGCTACTCAGTGGAGCTTCATTAGTTGGAGGTGTCAGTGCAGGAACAGCTGAAACTCTGTTTTCTAACACAGATATTTGCACTCAGCTGTGCAGTGCTGCTAACAGAGTGAGCACAGCCAGTGGCTCTGGCTGTAGTCAAAGTGTGACTTGGAGACAAAATCATCTCACAGATGTGAGAATTCCTCAGTCCTACTCCCTACTGAGCTACCCCAGAAACTCTTTTGGTACCTGCTGTGGATCATTTGATGTGTGCACACAGGATGTATTGCTGTTTTAACACAGCCCTCTGTGTTAACACCTGGCTTAGAGGTCCATAGTCAAGTCCTATTAATGGTCCATAGAAGAGAATTAGTTTCACATAATACTTATTTTTTCAGCACTTAATTAAAAAAAAACCCCAAATAACCCAAAAAACAATAAATGCAAACCAGGATCTGTTACTTAATCTACAAAGTAGGAGAATTCCTACCCAAAATAGTAGAAAATATTAACTAAATCTATGACAGTATGGAGTGCACAGATGCATTTCTGTGTATGGCTCTTTGCTGGGCATTTTGATAAGCAGTGCTGTACACAGGTAAATTTGAAAGCTGAATGTTATGAAAATGCCCCTTAACCAAAGATTTCTTGGTGCTCCAATAATGAGGTATCAAAATCCTTGCCCCTTATGGGGGAAAAGACATGACAGATTGCATTATCTAAGAAAGTTATGTGTTCAAGGCCAGGTTCGATGAAGCTCTGAGCAAACTGATTTGATTCTGAACAACCAGGAAGGTGTCCCTGCTATGGCAGGGGGTTGGAACTGTGTGATCTTTAAGGCTGCTTCCAACCCAAACCATTTTATATGATTCTATGATGAAATTATATTTAGGACAAAAACTCTGTGAAGGTTTGATGGGAATTTTTGCCATCATCAGTTCGGTTCCTTTGGAATTTCTCTCTGGTATCTAAAGAGTAGAGCTGGCAAAAAGGCCACTTAATAATTATTGGCCCAGATTCTGTTTCTGACCTCCGTTACACACAAGAAACCAGTTAAACTCAATTCTCAGGACAGAGTGGAGGAAAGCACATTTCAGCTGAGATGAGATGGAGTGGCAGGTGAAAAAGGGGACTAAAAACTCCTGAAAACACTATAGCATAGGAAACCATGTAGAAGGGACATACTGAAAACCAGTTCATGATGCTGTCTTGTTTTCAGATATGGCTTCACAAAAGAAGTTTCAAAGAAGTACAAGGTAAGATTTCTCCTTCTTCCTCTGTATTTTCTTTGTAGTCTTGCACATGTAAAATGAAACCAGTAAACAAGTAAATTTCCAGCCAGTTCATTTGGGTGTAGCAGAGAATTACTTTAGTAATGTAGTTGAAATAATTTTGGCTGATCAGGGGAATAACTCACAAAACAAGTTTAAGTGCTAGTCTCTTATGCCCAGAGAGCTATAGGATGAAATAAGTAACATCAATAAGACCACTCAAGAACACAAAAAGAGGTGAACATGAAAGAAAAACTAAACAATATAGAGACAATCAAATGGCCCTAAAGTACATGTCAGAACATGCTTGTCAGGTTTGCAGTTCGGGATTTCACTTGGACAACACTGTTCATATAAACTGTAGCAGACACTTCAGCAAAATCTTGAACTTAGAAGCAACAGAATCCGCCAGAAATAGGATCTAATATAAGAGTATATTTTACAGGACCATTGGAAACAGATTTTGTGTCTTCTGCGAGATGTCTTTAGCTGGCTCCCCCTTGCCACTATAATAGATAGCAAAGTTCTTATCCTACATGGGGGGATTTCAGACACCACAGATTTGGATTTCCTGAATGCACTTGAGAGAAATAAGGTAAGAGATCATATTGATGTGGGGATAATTTTGTTTTCTTTAAAAAATTCTGCAGTACAAATGCTAGGGTAAACTGTTTGCATTAGGAAAGGAAATGGCTGCAGTAAGAAAAAGAATATTCCAATTTTTCTTCAGAATCAGTGCTCAGGAAGGAAGCTTGCAGTAGGTGTTGAGAGCCAGTTCTTTGGCTCTCAATGTAACGTGGGTCTTTTGACTTTAAAATAGCTAAAAGCACTCCTGCAGTGATGACACATTATCCAGAAAGCATGAAAACTACCTGATTCTCGGGCATTTCCAAACACTTCAGAAATCAATCTGGCCACCTATTTCCAGCACTGCCTTTTGTCCTGGGGCTGTGCTCCCACCATCTGCTGTGTGGGGGAAGCTCTCCACCCGTGATGTGCTCCCTTGGCAGCAGCTGAGCACTGTACACATGGGTGAACCTTTCCAGAGGATCAACCTTCAAGAACTGGCCTCGATAAAACACAATCTACTGCTTTTCACGGATTTAGACAACAGAAATGTTCATGGTTCTTTTCTGAAATGGTGAGCAAACACAGCTCTTTCAAATCAGTGGAAAATAGGGTGGGATTTGGTCTCAATTTGGACAACTAAATCAAGATGTGTGCTTGTGATCAGGGTGCTGAGGCTCCTTATAGTCCATGGAGATCCCAGAAATCTGGTGGAGATCATTGCTTAGGCACACTGTGCAGTGCTGTTCATGGAAGTGCTGTTCATGCTGTTCATAGGCTGGGGATGTCCCCTCTGGCCTTTGCCTGCCTCTGAAGAAAACCTTCTGTTGGGGTCTCCTCCACCTTCTTTGGGGTCCTCTTCAGGCCAGATTTGTGTGTGCCCCCTCCCACTAATTCACAGACATAGTGGCATGGGAGATCAATGAGCAGCTCAGTGTACCATCAGTGTCTGTGCAATCTAAAGCTATTGCTGTCATTCTCATATTTTCTAGTGCTGAAATAAATGCTTCACAGGACAGTCAGTTGTGTCTTTTTCAAAGATGTGAAAAAGGGCATGAACACTTCTGATCATTGGAGTTTAGGCTCCACTGGCTGTACTACTGTACACTAAAACGGGGTACCTAACTACAAATAGAGGTGTCCCAACTATGAGCTGAGTTCTGGCCATGCTTTCACCAGGGCTGGGCCCTGCATGCTTCTGATTCCATCTCTGTGAAATGCAGAATGAACAGGTCAAATGAGACGTGTGGGCCACAACCCAGGGCAGTGTCACTCAAGGCCAAGTGATGTATTTTAATTGGTACAGCTGGCAGGGCTCAAATACCGCTCAGTGCACTGGGGAATAACCCAGTGTTGTGCATTTTGCTTTGAATTAGCCTTCTTCCTCATTAAAAAAAGAAAATCTAGGGGTCTGCTCACTGTGTATGTTTTATTGAGTTTTTTGTTTGGTTTTTTGTTTTGTTTTGTTTTTTGGTTTGGGTCGTTGTTTGGTTTGGTTTTGGGCTTTATTTTGGCTTTGCTCTGGAAATAAGCTAGTATGAGAGAATTTGAAATAAGAAGATACTCCCTGGAGAAGAGTCTGTGTTAACAGTCCTTCATGGAGCCATAGCACACCACTCCAAAAAAGCAAATGCCCATGCATGTAGGAGGAGTTTGATTTAACAATATATGGACTGATGTAATACTTTATCAATTTCACTGCTGTCTTCCTGACACTCCATTCATTTTAGCCACATTAATCTAACAGCATGGTACTGTGTCAGAACAGGAGTGAATGGAGTTTCACCTTCAGCCTAATATGAATGTATATTTTGTTTCTAGCAAAGCTGGGCACTAAGCACCTTCCCTGAGCCCAGGCCATACTTGCAGAATAGCAACACCTTAGGACTGACTGTGTTGGAATGAGTCTGTGTTCTGGCTAAGAATATGAAAGCAGCTCTAAGAGCCTGCTTACTGATAGGTATAAAGCAAAATTTCTGCAAGTGCTAAACACCTGCAGCTTCTCCCAAACCTGTGAACTCAGGACATTATGAGAGTTAACATTAGTTGAACTCTCAATGAGTTTTCCTGAGTCCAGGAAACATGAGCTGATGGGCCTTTCAGCCAACATCTCTGTATCGATTTTCGTTATTGTGATGGTAATTTCTATTTTTTTTTTAAGCTGAAATCTTTGATGCGGCCACCAAAGTCAGTGAGAGACAGACAGGACCAAACGAAGAAGAGAATTGCCACAAGCAAACCCAGTAAACACCCTGCCACCCAGCCTGCTGCAGCCAGGACACAACACCCCCCTTCAGCAGGCTCGGCTGAGCCTTCGGGCTCTAATTCGCCTCCAGACCCCGCCCTGAAGGAATGGAAACAGGTAGGTGAAACCAAAGACAGAGATAGCAAAGCCTGCCACGCAAACCCAGCCCGTGTTCTGTTCAGGCAGTGCGTTTGTGAGTCTCAGGGAACTCTGAAGAAAACAGTCCTTCTAAGGAGTGTATTAGACGCCTTTTAGTTTTTTGGATACTTTTTGTGGAGCTGGTAATGAAGGCTTGTGATTTTTTCCCTTGCAAGTAAAATCTGCCCAGTTTTCTTAGCCTTTAGGAAGAGGAAAGTGCTCAGGACGAAATGGGTTTGCCTGCCCTCCTGTGGTTGGATCTGTTGGTACAGAACTGGGTGTCGGTTTAAACAGGTCAGACTTTGCAATTGTTGGTGACATAAAGCACCTTTTTTGGCTGTGCTTTTGGCAGCTGAATGCTGATATAGCCCAAAAAAGCCACCCAGCTCCTGGGACCTACAGGCAGATCACTCAGAAGTGGGAAGTTTTTGTTCTCTGGCTGTTCATTTCCTCTTGAATATTAGAGCCAATATGGAGCTTTCATTATACTGTAATTTAATAAATTGTGACAGTTTGGAAGGCTTAGTTTCTCTGAAAATCTGATTTCCCAGAATACCTGACCTACAAACTAACATAATGGGCACAAGCAACCTCCCCTTTCCCCCCAAATCTGACACTCCACCAGCTAGTGAAGCATCCACCAGGCCACACTCACAAACATCAAGTGGAATGTGTTAGTGCAAACCTTGGCCAGCAAGGTTTCAACAAACACATTTTGAATGATGTTTGCTGCTGACTAGAATGAAACCAGGATAATTCATCTTCATGTCTGAACCCTGCTAAAATGCTTAGATGTAAAATTTGGTTTGAAACATGAGCTAACTGAAGACAATAAAGCCAAAGGCAACTCTTGTCATGTTTAGAGCAGGCACTCCCAAGCTTAGTTTAAGTAAAGTCACGGACCCATGTGGTTATCCAGTCTGTCCTGGATAACAGAAATTGCCTCTCCTGCCCACATGTGAAGAAGGCAGCTTTTGTTGCCTTTGAAATAGTCCAGGTACTGTTCCTGATGTATCTGCCCAAGTCTGAAAACCTCAGCTGTGAAAGGAGGTGCTTTGCTGAAATGATATTTCTTCTGAAAAAAAAAAAAAAAAAAAAAAT
This sequence comes from Malurus elegans, assembly GCA_013397995.1. Classification (NCBI taxonomy): domain Eukaryota; kingdom Metazoa; phylum Chordata; class Aves; order Passeriformes; family Maluridae; genus Malurus; species Malurus elegans. Next base: position 44,021 of record VZRP01002521.1, read on the forward strand.
TACCCAAAATCTAAATAATGTTTCTTAAAAAGCAGAACAAAAATCTGAGCCCAAAAGAGTATGTTCATGAAAGGAAGAAAGAAACTCAAGACCTACATGTTAGCTCAAATGTGTTTTCTCCCTGTGCTGTGGGGTTTTGCTGTGGCCAGGACTTTAGACAGCCATAGTGTGTCAGTCTTCTCCTACTGTAAGTCCTCACTTGCTTGAGTTTGCTGTTTGTAGATCCTTGACATTCTCTGGAGTGACCCAAGAAGCCAAAACGGCTGCACACCAAACAAGTGTCGAGGAGGAGGCTGTTACTTTGGTCCTGATGTCACTGCCAAGCTGTTTGACAGGTATAATCTGAAGATGCTCATCAGGTCTCATGAATTTAAGCCAGAAGGTTATGAGATCAGTCATGATGGGAAGGTAAGATGCTTCCAGGTAAAGTAGAATTCTCCTGTGAATTTCATAGGAACATCCACAGTAGATTTGTCTGCAAAATTTATTACAAAAAAAAAAGAGAGTGACTTTGTTAAACTGAGTTTGGGGAGCTTTGGCCTAGATAGATGTTACAACAAGTTACTGAGATCTGAGTAACCAACTTCTTTCCAGCTTTAGGGAGTAGGGACCAGCTTATTACCCACATGAAAATAAATGGACACCCAAGAAAATCCCTGAGAAGTGTGTAAATATAGTACAAGAGATGCTCTAAGACTCTAGAAACCTTTAACTTACTGATTTCTCTTCTGGCTCTGCTTTCTAATATGCTGTCTTGGCAGGCCAGCAAGAATCCTGAAAACCAGGTCTCTCTTAGAAAGAGGTTTCTGTTAAACAGCGCTATTAGATAGAACTGCCCTCTGGAGTCTGACAGGTCAAAAATAAAGGCCCAGAGCTCTGAATCAAAAGACAAAAGCAATCGGATGAATGGCACAGCTTTATATGTAGACACATAATTGTGTAACCTGGAACTTTTTCTAAGATCAGTTTCAGAAATCAGTGTCAAGAATCCGTTTTCTTTGTTTCCTGTGACCAGGTTATCACCATATTCTCTGCCTCCAACTATTACGAGGAGGGCAGTAACCGGGGCGCGTACATCAAGCTGAATCCTGAGCTGACCCCTCGCTTTGTGCAGTACCAAGTCAGCAAATTCACACGCAGGCAGAATCTGCGGGAGAGGTAAAACTGCCCGGTGCATGCAGGGAGTGTGGACTGCCATCTGCCTGCACCTGCCCCAAATCTAGAGCTTGACTCATTACACAATAGCTATCTGTTTGCCTTGATTCTCCCTGGTTTTCTGCTTTACAATTTAAAAATTATAAAGTAGACAAAACATGTTCTAAGTGCTCTAACTTGGTTTCCTGAGAAACTCCCAAAGGCAATTAAATGAGGTAAGCAGTTAGAACAGAAAATTGTCAGGGACTCATAAATGGCCTGCACCTGTCTGCTTTAAGGCTGCAGTGTTAATCTGGACAAATCCTGTTATGAATTGAGTCTCAAAAGTTTATCATGACAGCTTTCCATGCCTAGTACTGTGGTCAGATTACTAACGGAAAGCAGCTTAGAATTACCTGCATAAACTCAATTATCTCATAAACTCAGATTGCTCTCATGGTGCATTGTTAGTTTGGTTTGGTTAGGGGTTTTTTTCCTCCCCTGAATGTTGGTCTCCCCCTCCCCCACCCCGCCCAGTGTTCTAGTATGTTTTGAGTCATTTATAGACCCTAAATACACTACATGTTGAAGGATATAAGAATTCGCCAATGAGTGCCGAAAAGCATAAAATGCTAGAGGATTTTAATCCTTTAATAATCTGCTGATTTTTTTTCCCCTCCTAGGGTAGGTACAATTGAATCAGCTGCCTTAAAGTCCTTACGAGAGAAGATTTATGCTCACAGGTCTGAACTCACCAGTGCTTTTGCACAATATGACATCAATGGCACAGGTACTGCTACCATGGGATAACAGCTTTGGTGTGTGTGGGGCACAGGGGACAAACCTCATGGCAAGGGATCCCACCCACCTGCCAGTGTCAGGCCAAGGGCAGCAGAGGCTGCTGCACCTTGTTCCTACTGAGCACAGAGGAGAGCTGTTGGCAAGGGCCTAGCCCCAAACAACTTGAGAGGATGAAGTTCGAAATAGGGAAAACTGAAAGACATGGGCAAATAAATTATATTTGCTGTTGGGTAGAGTTTGGGCAGGTAAATTCAGTTCTAGAACCTCAAAGGTCACCACCACCTTCATGCAGGAGTGTCTTCAGAAGGTGTCACACAGGGAACTGGGGTCTCATGTTGGGGAAACTGGTCTGAGTCTGGGAGGTATCTGAGGAAAGTTGCCTACCCATGCCTCCAGCAGACACTCACTCACCCCTCAGCTGAAGAAAACTCAGAGCTAAATTAATAGATTAACCTTTTATGTAGAAGCAGGAAGTTGATTTCTACCACAAATTTCTGCTTTTCCTTGTGATGGCTTCTCACTTGACTGTGCCCTTCCAAGGGCACTCAACAACACGATGGTGTTGTTTCTTCAGCCACTGAACACCTGTTTCACATATTTCCATCTGGTTGAGTTTGCAGCCACATGTCACTCTAATTGCAGCTTAGCTGAAATCTGAAGTACTCTTCCTAACATGATCCAGCTTTCTGAAAAGGTGTTAAAACATGCTGAACATCATAATAGCATCACAACATTTTGGTTGGAGGGGACCCATGGAAATGTCTGGTCCTACCCCACAGCTCCTTTGTTATGAGGGCTTTTACCCAGGGCTCACAGAAAATCCTCGTGTTTTGCAAGCCTTTGTGCTGGTGACTGATGTGTGCTGTGTCCTGTAGCACTTGTAACCATGACCTGATCCCTTGTGGCAGGCAGGATCTCTGTCAATGACTGGGCTGAAGCAATGGAGTCTGTCCTACAGCTGGAGCTGCCCTGGAGGATGCTGCGGCCTCAGTTGGTGCAGATGAACCCAGATGGAGAAGTTGACTTCATGTCATGTTTTTACGATTTGAAAATGGGTCAACCTACAAAAGAGGTAAAGAGGAAAACTCCTCCTTGCAAGTGTTGGAGGAACAACTTTTGGTGCAATTTGAAGCACAAGACAGTGGTTTGACCAATCAAGTAGACATCTACATCTGAACTAGTTGCTGAGCTTCCTTTTATAGTCACTGGTGGAAAATGAGCACTGCTAGGGTACGAATCATCATTCCCTGCTAAGGTAGATGCTTAAAATAGGCTGGATGAATCACATGCTAGAACTGCTTCTTCCTTTCCATTGACTCTCGAGGGCGTTTAGATAATGGAGCTGAGGAGATGTGACAAATCCTGCCCAGAGCACTCAACCCTTCCTCTTTGAAATCAGCTTTTCAAAGAAGCTCCAGAGCCAGTCCAGGCCCCTGAGGGAGGAAGTCACATTTGTAGATGGACTGTAGATATCTCTAATGGAATCTGAGGCCACTTGTTCCCAGGTGGCTGCACAGTGCTTTGGTAATGAGGTATCACCATAATTTTCCTAAACAGCAGGATGCATTCACATATGTACAGTGAGTGCTTTGTATGAGTGCATGGTCTGTACCATCTTCCCTAGATTATCTGTATTTCCACAAATAATTCCTGAAGGTAGGAGGTGTGAAGGACTCCTCCCCTTGCCCTGCCATCTGAAAGTGATGGGTTTTATCTGATTATTCCTCAGGGCAAGACACAGAAGTGTTATTCCAGAGAACTCAAGCATAAAGATGTTTTTTTTTTAACATTTGACAAGTTAAACTGGGAAAATGGAAATTGGGTAGTAGATATTCTGTTGATTAAACTAATTCAAACCAAGCTCTGAATAGTTTCTTTTGTATGATTTCAAAACCAGGCTCAGCCAGCTTTGGCAGAGACACTGTGCAGATACAGAAAGGATCTGGAGATCATCTTTAACATCATTGACAAAGATCACTCAGGTAAGTCCAGGTAACTTCACCGTGTCAGCTCTAGGGAGCCTATACCAGTTCTCTTCTCCCACTGTGTTTCTCCTTAAGGCTTCTAAATATAGGGGAACCAGAGCTGATGTCATTTCTCCAGTTTAGTGGAGACTATTTTAAGCAGTCAGGCTGCAACCATATAAGGGACAGTGCACAGAGCCTAAAGAGAAAAAATTCTCACATACCCCAGCTCCACTATTGGCTTCACTCTCTTGAGGGCTTTTTCTCCCTTCCACTCTCACTCTTTCCTGCTTTCTCAATTCCACTGTCAAAAGCATTCAACCATTAATTAAAGTAAAAATGTGCTTCAATCATGAAATCACCCCATTAAAGCCATGGCAGGTAACTTTCTTGCTGTGAAGGAGAGTGCATGTGTGTGTTTATGGAGGAAAGGGAAAGAACACTGCAAAAAGCAACCTACTGTCTGTCTCCTTCAGGTTTGATTTCTTTTGAGGAGTTCAGCCAGACATGGAGACTCTTCACCTCTCACCTGGGCATTGAGGTAGAGGACGACTCCATTGACAAGTTAGTCCTCAGCATAGACTACAACAAAGATGGCCACATTGACTTCAATGAATTTTTAGAGGCCTTTCACGTTGTTCACAGACTCGAGAAAAAGGCAAACTCGTGAAAAGGCAACACTTCTTGTGGGTTGTCTTGGAAGCTCAGCTTGCTGTCATTAGTCATAAATGGGCTGCTCCATAGGGTCACTGTGCAAGCCCTCATTTAGCCCCTGCTGGATGATCTGTACCTGCTGATAATGGGGCAGACGAGATGAATCCCCACGCCTACAGTGTTACTGTGTCACTAACAGTGTGCCAGGACCTTACAGTTCACCCCGTCTTGTTGGCATCTCCCCCATCAGTGTAATCCCTGAATATGGCCAAGGCCATGCCTACAGCAGGTAGGAACACACCTTGGTACGTTTGTGCCCGCAGTGACAGCCGAGAGCATTGATGACCACAAGGAACATATGAGACCCTCCGTGGTGATGTAACAGACAAAGAGGCTGGCTGTGTGCTGTCCATTGCAGGAGAGGAATTCAGGGAAGAACCCTCTAGTTAAAGGAAGTGCTGCATTTAATCTTGCTCTTTGCATGATGCAGAGAAATTAAATCATGCCAGGTGACGCTCTTGTGTGTGCCAAAAGTTTACAGGCACAGCTTAAGATGATCTTGGCTGAAGGTGTTTACACTTGCACTAGATTTCCTCTTGCCACTGGTTACCTTTCCCCACACTTGTTGGGATGTGGAGCTATGAGACAATCGTGTTTGTGAGATGGAGCCAGGCTCTTCTCAGTGCTGCTGAGCAACAGAACAAGAGGCAATGGGCAGCAACTGGTGTACAGAAGTTCCACCTGAACGTGAGGAAGAACTTCTTTCCTGACCAGTGACCGAGCACTGAACAGATTGCCCAGAGAGGCTGTGGAGTTTCCCTCACTGCAAATACTCCAGAACCATCTGGATAAAGTCCTGTGCAATGTGTTAAGGGATGACCATGTCTGAGCAGCGAGGTTGGACCAGATGAGCACTGTGGTCTCTTCCAACATGACCCACTCTGGGATTCAGCGATTCCATGAGAACTTGTCACCTTAATGAAGGCTAAATCCATAGCATGTTAATGCAATTCGTGATAGAGCACAAAATAAAGCTTTAGCTTTCTGAGTAATGCCTAAGTGGGGTGTCTCTTCGTATTCAATCACCATAGAACACACTCTTCCTGAAGATGAACTGGGTTTCTTAAAAACAGAGATGAGTAAGAACACAATAGTAAACATATTTTGATACTACCAAACCTAAATATAATAGTTATACACAAATTCTTTACCAGGATAAAGAAACTGAGAAATTCTGAAATTGAGTTTTTGGAAGGCAGCAAGATGGAAGAGTCTTGTGCTCTCACATGCTTGTCTCCTTCCCCTCTCTGCCAGGCAGTATTCCCATTCCTGCCAGTACCACCCCGTCAATTCCCAGCAGATCTGGATTGCATCTCAAACTCTGAAAGCAGTATCAGGTCAGGAGCTTTTGGAACAGTATTACCTCATTCAGCCTCAGTAAATCCAATGCACAGTAAGTGCTTTTTGGGTAGGAAAAGGTTCCAGCCTGGACCCTCTTTAAATTTTAATAGCTAAAGATGAGCTAAGTAAAGCAGCTCCGTTTCATTTGAGTGTTAAAAGTACAAAAAAAGCATCCTTCCAAGTTTATCATCCCAGAATGTAACAGCAGCCCAAGCTTAAGGCATTGCTGTCTCTCTTAAATCTTATTTTCTACAATTAAATACAGAATGCTTTTCCAGAGGTATTTTGTAACTTGACAGAGGAATGAACAAACATGCACACACTTATTTCTACTGCTTGGGAAGGGGAAACAAAAATCTTCTTTAATACAAAGATTAATACAAAGTGCAAACAAAATTTACAGTAAAACTTTAATGGCATTGGTAATACATAATGCATGATTTTAGCATGCAGTTACTCTGATCTATGCACCATGATGATCAGTCCCACCTCATTCCAGTGGAGTAACAAACTCCTGGAGATGGACAAACACCCTGTGTGTGGTGGGATCTTGTTTCCCACTGTTGGCTCCCATGCTGTGGGTGTGAAGTGACCAAGTGAAACTGGAACTGCAGCTCTGGAGTCTGCCTTTGGCAGCTGCCCCAGTAAGGAGACAGAGCCAGGGTGTGTAATGGGACACAGAAGCTCTGGAGGATGGCTGGCACCTCCAGTGTGGGTGTCCCCCACTAAGGACACATTCCTGACCCTGCCATGAAGGGGACACCCTTGAGGGGTCACCTCCTGACAGGGGGTGCCAAGGAAGAGCTGCAGCACAGTTCATGGGGTGGGCAGTGAGAGCCTTTGGGGATGCAGCACTGAGGATGAGAGAAGCGGAATCATCCAGCCAAAAAAGAAAGAGCTGTCCTGTCGGCTACGGGTGGCACAAGGAGCCCTCTCACCCTGACAGAAGGGGGGTGGCAGGGGGAGTAACTGTGAAACATCCAATGCCAGGAATAAATGCCACTTGAGACTGAAACTGTGAGTGGGAAAAAGCCCTGCTGCTTCTACCTAAACCCAGAGAGCTGTCGGAGCTCTTCTTCTATAACCCCAAACCCATCCCTTTTTTTGAGTTGTGATTCCATGCAGCGGCTGCTCAAAATTCCAGCCGTGAGCGTTTCTTTGAGCAGCGCCTGAGTCAGTCTGCAGCTGAGCACCCAAACTCTCACCCTACAGCTACACAAACACCAGTGGTGGCATCTCCCTCCTGCTTTCTGGGCAGCTCTGCTCCTCCCTGCAGATCACTCCAGAGAGTGCCCCAGGCTGGACCTGGACTGACTCCAGCTCCCGCTCCACTCAAGGCCCTGGCTGCTGGCAGAGGGGTGACAGAGTCACACAGTGTCCTGTGTCCCCACAGGGGATGTCCCTAAGGTCTTTTAGTACCCCACAAGAAGTGGCTGCCCCTTTGCAGAGCAGCTATGGGCTGTGTAGCTCACCCACACCTTCCAGGAAACAAGAAGGGCTCTTTCCCTGAGAAAGGAGACCACAGTTAGCAGGAGAGCAGCCAGACAAACCTTGTACTGCACCCATTCAGTTTTCACAGTTACCTGTGGGACCAGCAGCTGAAGAAGATCAATGGTGCTTTTGATGTGTCTGGTTTGACAAAGCCCCATCAGCAAGCAGGGAGAAGCAATAGCCATGAGCAGGAGGGCACTGGGGGAGCTGGGCTGGGAGCAGCAGCTTGTGTGAGCTGAACTGGACCCAGATCCCATCCTGCCATGCTCCCCCAGCCCCGTGCTGGCTCCAGCCTGAACCTCCTGCACTGCAGGTGCTGCTGACCCTCAGCTGCAAACTGCAAACCCTCAGCAGTGCCCGTCAGGCTGCACATGCAGCTCTCAGCTGGGGTATTTTAATTTGCTAATGCCCTTGTTTCGGAGGCACAGAATGTGTTCCCCTTTGTCTTGTTTCCATAAATGGGTTTCCTGGGACTGGGAGCTGGCAGTGCCATCCTCTGCTGGCTCCCCAGGGAGCTGCACAGCCAAGGAGAGCCTCTGCAAATGAGCTCAGCCCTGCACAAACTGCAAAGGGCTCCTGAATTCCCTCGGGGAGCACACCCTGGCCACTGCCAGTGCCAGCTCTGTTCTGCAGCAGCCTCACACACACACAGGATTCTCAGAAAAGCAGGGGGTCTATGTAAAACCTTATTTGCATCATTGGGTTTGCACAAAGCAACTCTCCAATTGCATAACTGAGCAGTAACACAGCAGCAAAGTGCAGCTGTGCCTGAGCTGCAGCTAACACAAGTTTCTCTTCCACTGGCCTTGTGTTTCAGAGTCCCCCCCTTCACCACCAGCTACCTAAACTCTTCAAATTACCACATAAATACTCTCCAATTGCCTGCATTCCATGTGGTAATTCTTTATGATCATCATGATACACCATAACCTGTGTCATACTGTGAATCTGATATTAAAGACACCAATTATACACCCATTAAAAAAAGTTTTAAGAGGTGTCCAGGTCTGTTAGGCCATACATTTCATTGCTTTAGACTTCAACATGGCTGCATATAAAACCAACATCAGCCTTCTTGTTACTGAAAACAAGATCACACAGGAGGTAAAAAAAAATAAACAAAATTAGAAGTCTAAACAAAAATCATCTTGCATCTCTCACAATCCAGGATTCAAGAAGAAAATTAAAAATAACTGGTACTACTTTTTGTATGATACTGGGTAGAATAAGAAACCATCACACCAGCCCTTGTGTGCTCAGGCTCTGCACTGTCACGCCTGCTTAAGCTAGACAAAGGATTTGACTTCCTTTTACTGGGAAACAAGCCAAGCCAGTTCTCACAATACATATGAAAAGTAAAAAAAAAACCCAAACCAAACAATAACAAAGGCAAACCCCCACAAAATAGGCCCCGCACCAATAAAATGACTTCCACACCCAAGTGCTAATTGTACCTGAACTGTCACTTTATGCTGGCCCCTGCACAGGCCCACGGTTCCCATGGTGGTTAACACAGGGCTCCTGCTTCTCAGGACTGCCAAACTCTGAAAAAACATGAAATCACCTCACACTGAGGCCTCCCAACACCTTCACTGTCTGGAGCCAGTTCCCAGATTTTGCTGCAGCAGCACTGACTGTGTAGAGGGACAGCAGGCAGGGTGGTAACTGGCAAGTGAGACAGGATTACTTCTACTCGAAACAAAAACCTCATTTTCAAAAACACCACATACTATTGTTACAAAAAAAATTCAAATCTTATACAAATGGCACAGGTATGTTTTGAAAGAGTGGAGGGGAAGCTCACAGAAAATATGCTTATCAGGCTCATTAGCTCAGAAAATACTCATTTTTTACAGACTTATCTGCTCTTTTCCTTTCTACCTGGGAAGACAGAATTGTTCTGATCCTTCCTGCTCACATGGCAGCAGTCCTCTGAGGGAGCCTGTTTGTGGCTGCCACTGTCCTAAGCTGTCAGCCAGATGCTGACATGTGGCTGGTGCAAAGTCAGCAGCACAGCACAAGAAAAACCACAGCCAATGCCTGGGTTAAGGCAGGGTTTCCCTCTCCAGAGGCTGTCCACTGCTGCGTTCAGATTGAATGGCCACGGAGTCATTTCCCTGCAGGACACACCTCAGAGTTCTGGGGGACACATTCAAGCTGGAACTGTCTGAAGGGAACATTCCAGGCAGCCCAGCCCCTCACTACGTGTGACCAGTGCAACTCCAAACTGAAAAGAAACAAAAGAAAAGGAAAAAATGGAAAAAGAAAAACAATAAAGAAAAGAGAAACATCAAAGCCTTCCATAAACTTATGCTGCACTGGAAGGGCCACAATTATGCCATTCTTAAGTCTGAGGCTGTTTGCAAGGGAAATGATCAGGAGACTTGGAAAGGGTGCTTGAGTGGAAGAGGTTTATCTTGCTCCATTCAGAGGAAAGGATTACAGGCATAAAACTGTCTGTCACCTTGGAGAAGCTGCAGTCTTGTGATTTTGCCTCCAAAGCCTTGGGGATGCAGGGAAGGAAGCTATTTTGTTCAGATTAAAGACAGATGCAGCTTCCTGACAGAGGCTATCCTCTCAAATTAGTGGATATTGTGGGATGTTTGTCCCTCCTGGTGTTAGCCCTGCACTGACTAGGTGCAAATGAGAAGAGAAGCAGGATAAAAGTGTATTAGAAATACCATCAGGTTATTTCAAATTATTCTTACACCTCTAATTTACATTTCCCCGGATGTTTCATACTGTGCATTAGTGATTCACAATGATGTACATTTACACACAGCAGGAGAAAAATTAATGAATTCCATCACTTCCCTTATTTGGGAGACTCTATGCCTGAGATGCAGCTCCCTCGTTTTATTATGCCTTTTGATCTCCACAGAGTAATCTGTTTTCCCCTTGGCAGAACTGTATAATTCTTGCTAATTTAATACAAATTACGTTGATGCACTTCGGGCAGAAGAAGCCTCATTATTTGTCATTTTTTGCACACTCTCCTAGAAGCAGGCTGAATTGCAGCTCCCTGTGCCAGCAGGAAGGGCACAGAGCATCCCCAAATGCTGAGGGAGTGCATGAACACACAGAGGCAGCACCAGCCCAGGGGTTCATGGCAGGGAACTGGGGAGGACGAGCTCCTGAGCCCTCTGTCCCATGTGACACATCACTTACTGCATTGCACAGCCTGTGCTGGGCAGGAAATCGTGCAAATAAATAATGATGGCTTTTGTTAGGTAAGTCATGGTGCCATAGGCTCCGCTGGGAGCACTGTCATAAAAGAAGTGGCAAATTCCTGTGGCTACGTCTTTCTCCAAGATACTGCCAGTAGCTCCAAATGATTTCTGTAAAGACACAAGCAAAGAAGTAGGGCAAGTTAGGTGTGCATGCTTATTAATTGGAAAAAACCCACCACATTATGATTTTCCATTTGTGCTGAATACTGAAAGCAATTCTCTTTCCCCTCATGAAAACCTTCATCAGGATTACTATCAGGCCCACATGACTTAGTTTGGATCAGTGCAAGTAAATGAAGAACATATAACTTCACGGATTTTCATCCTTTGGGGGGAATGGAGGGGATTACTCAAATACTGTAATACTAATGCCTTGATAAAGAAGAATTCACTTTCATTTACCCTTGTACTTCAGAGCCTGTTAGCCACTACAATTTTATTCCCTTTAAGTCTCCCACGATTCTTACATTAGCTTTCCAAAATATATTTCCAGAACATACTTAAGTGATTTGGTCTGTCTTTGTAGGAGAAAGAGCCAGGACAAAACCAAGTCCATCTCACACATTAAAAAAAGAGCAGGGGATGATTTTCAAAGGAGGAGGAGGAGGCTTCCCCCCTGCCCTTTGAGCTCACCAGCTCCTGCAGGAACAGGTCATTGGCCATGTGCACGATTCTGTCCACGTGGATGATGCCCCCGATGCTGTTCACCTCGATGTCAGAGAGGAAGGTGAGGACCAGAATGGCTTCCACCAGGAGCTGCCTGTACTCGGGCTGGGGGACGTGGTTCAGCACCGACTCCACGTGCACCGCAAACTTGATCTCACACGGGGTCATCTGGCACGGTGAGTGGAAATGGAGACAAACTGACAAACCCAAAACACTAGCTCCTCACACCCTGCAAGCACTGCAACATATGCTCCTCTCTGCACACGGGGGCAGACTGACTGAAGTGAACAAAATGTTTGTGCAGCTTTAGCACTTACAAGAAGTTTTGTGTTGCTAGACCCCGATTCTGCAAACAGTTACATAACTTGCAGAAGGCTGCTCCAGCTCTGCAGCCCAGCACACACACATCTCACTTACACACCGAGCTGCTGATGCTTAGCTGTACATTAACTCTTCACTCCTCAGCCTGTGGTCTCACACACTGCCTTGCATCTTTCTGGCATTGCAGATTACTTGCAAAGCCAAACTTACGGCTGAGTTTTAAAAACAACCACCTGCTTAGAGGGGTGATTTTTAAATAACCCCTTAACTTTGCCATGCAGGGATATCACTATCTTGTTTCTAAAGCAGCTTAATTTGCACTGGCATAGCTCTATGGATCTTGTGCTGCCTTAGGAGGTTTGTGCTTATTTCATTCGATTGCTTTAAACAGCAAAATTAGATACTGTCCAGGTCTGACGGGCTAAAAGTAGAAGTCTCTTTATCTACACAATAGGGATAAATAAAGCTCTTCTTTCTAAAAAAAACCCCACAAACCCCATTTAAATTTGGCAGGAAATGCCAGCTCCTCTCTTCAGCTGCTACCACAGCCCCTCAGAAAAGAATGAAGCCAGAGACAAATATGAAGGAAACAGTCAGGAAAACAGTCTTGGGCACACAAGCACCTCTCTGATGGATTACTGTTCACTTGAGTTCGTTTTAGAGATGTGAATTTAAAATTTGCCAGAGCACCTAAGCACAGAATCCAGCTAAGAAAAACGTGCAAGAAAATATTAGGGATTCAAAGTGTTAAAGCTTTGGTTAGAAACAATCATCCTTAACTGGTATTTACTTTTGGGACTGTGAAGCCAAAATACACTGGCTACTGTTGCAGCATATTAAAAAATTGAAGTGACAAGCAATGTGTGTGCTTTATTCCAACAAGTGGTGCTGCCTCACCTTCCCCAGAAAGGGCTGCTGTCAGCCCCCTCTCTGAGCCTCTCTGGGCACAGGGGCACAGTGAAGGCTCAGCACAGGAAAAGCTGGCACAAAGCTCCTCCCAGGCTGCCTGGCAGGAATTCAGCTGCACAGAGCCAGGGAAGCTGGCAGAGCAGCTGAGGGATGGTTCAGATGTTCTAAAGGTAAAATCAAGGATCTGCAACAGCAGCCCTGCTGCATCTTCCACTGTCAAGCCAAGCATTCAGACACGTGTCTAGAAAATCACAGACATTTTACTGTACCTCTCTGGTGGTTGAAGAAGGAAGGACATACCCATCAATGGACAGACCATGGCACTGAAACATTTCAACAGTGAACAGAAATGAGAGTACTGCAATTAAATATGAGCATTCTCTGTTGTAAGCCAGTATGTAACAAATTTCAGTTAGAAAAAAAGAAAAAGCAAAGCAAAACTCCCCAAATGACACAAAAAAACCCTGTCCAAAAATATTATTTCATCTTTGCTGAAGAAGTTATTACGTAACTGGTAACATTAGCAATAGCCTGGCATGACACATCAGAGCATGCTGTGCTCCAGCCCACTACCAAACCAAAGCACTTTGAGAGCCACTACTGCAAAAGCACAAAGGAGGGAAACAAACTGATGAGAGCATCCTGCTGGAAAGAATTGGGAAATAAAAGATAATGCAAAAGCAATCCAACAGACCACAAAAGCAAAAATATTTTTTTCATTTTCACTAGAACAACATTTAGTTATGTGTTTCAGATCCAGGACACCACACCTCAGGATCAACCACTTGGGAGAGAGAAATCCCAAGTGGTATAAAGAAAACAGTGACAAAACCTAAATGGTGAAAAGGCAGGGACACATCTGGGTACCTGAGATATACAATAGAAATATACCAAGAAGAGGAGAGAAATTTTATGAATAGTCCAAAGAAATTTTAAGAACGAAATACTGAAGATAAGCACAATTCATTTTAACAGCCAGAAAAAACAGACAATTACTCCCAGCTATTATATTAGGTCAGAAATGATGCTCACTCTACTGAAAGATCCTATCAGTAAATAGCCAAGAGGTCACATATGATTTATCTTGGCTGACATCAACACTAACAGCTTCAGTCTAAGTGATTTTAGAAGAACAACCCGGACCTGCCTAAACTGGTGATGCACTCTCTTCCCAACAAATCAAGCACTGACATCCCAGTGCTGCAAGGTGCCAAATGCTGGCCTGTATCCAGCAAAGCAGAAAAACAAGTGTATAATGACTTTGAAATAAGTTGAAATTTTTAATTCCTCTCTCCTTCTTCCTGGAGTTTTGCTTCAACACATTTCTATACGCCTGATATCCAAGGTGCCAACAAGGACTTACTTTTCACTTAAAAACAAACAAACTAACAAATAAAAACAGTTAAGAATGCCATACAGCTCCGAAGAGCTGGCAAGATGTCTCAACACAATCTGGAAGAGTCAGTGCAGTGTCCTACTTCATCCCTCACAGCTTTTCTGACCTGGAACACAGAACTGCATTGCATTCCATTGCAGAGCCCTTCAGCTGCACTGACAAGGTGCATTAGGCCGTGGGATGCACAACAGACAGTGGAGAAACAGAATCACTCAGCAAAAAGAGAGTGCTGGTGGTTTGAGAGAAAAACACACCTTGATAGAACCCGTGATCTTGTGTTAACAGAGCCCTTTTAGGTTCAAGAGACACTCTTGTGCCAGTGGCTCTGGTTCCCAGCTGCCTTCCAGCTGAACACCAACTCCACTCCTGGCAAGATGCCACCCTGGACCACCACTCCCCGAGTTACTCTAGAGCTGGATTGCTTCCTTCACAGAGCTCAGCTTACCTTCTGAAGGATTTTCCACACTTTCTCATAGAAGCCCACAGGAACTCTGTTGATAGCACCATCAAGCCTCCTTCTGCGCAGCCACTGGCCTTTCCTGTCCCCCCAGCTCATGTCTCCACTGGAGCCAGATGGAGAAGTGCTGGTGGGAGATGATGGAGTACTGCTCCTCTGGAAGGACATCAAAGCCTTAGTCAGCTGCTTTCCACCAGCCCAAGTGCCACTGCTGGCCAATAATTTGTTATAATGCTACCCCAGAACCAGGGAAAGTACAGGATGATGGGGCAGGATCAAGCCCTCATCCCTATCTCACCCCTTCACAAGGAGCTTCATTTCTCAAGCACTTCCATCATTTTTCAACAAAATAGGCAAGCACTTCAAAATGGCCTAAGTCAGTGAACCTCACTGCTTGGTTTAATACAAGCTCCCTTAAAGTAAGTAGATTAAAAACTGACTTAATGAAGCCATGAAATCATCATGCCTGCCTCTCTGCAAGTATTAGTCTTGTTTCCTTTATTGCCTTTGTTGCTCTATTATTTTACCCTACCAGGCCTGGACACTAAATCACCTTCAAAGTTGTGACAATACCACCAAATGGTATGGTACTGTGATTTCCACACACAGTCTGCCCATTCCTTGCACTCCCAGAGACTGCTTTTCTGTTTTCTCCTTTCTTTTTGACATTTGTAATTTCAGCCCAGAAAGGACTTCATTGAAGGCGTCATCTTAAATCCCCTTATCTCCAAGTAGGAAGCCACCTGAACAATGTACTGGAGAAAAAGGAAAATAGGACCAAAACCTGCATGTTTGGAAAGTGCAGAATCATGGACTCTACATAGGCAAGCTCTGCAAACAAATCCCCAGCAAACAGTCCATGTGCAGAGCTGCTGGTGTTCACGAGGCACAGGCAGTGTTCCAATGCTTGCTGTTCCTTTCCACTACACACTGACCACGACAGACAGAACTTGTGTGTTCTTAGGGCATTTGGGAGGTGTGCCAGTGACAGTAAGTATAAAGATGCAGAGAAACACAAACCATAACCACCAGTTCAAAGGGTATGTATAGCTGGAAACTTCCCATCTCTCCATGATGCATTTGGAGATCAGACTTTGAATTGTTGAGGTATCAGTTGCTAAAATATTTAAGAAATCATCCATCATCTTCCTTCTTAACAGTGACAGCTTGAGAAGAGCTACAGTTCTCTGTCTTGAAAGAAGATGACTGCTTGAAGAGACAGCCATGCAACCCCTGTCTCAGCACTTGAAGGTGTTCTGGGTTCCTCACTGCCCAGAGGCTGCCAGCATTTATCCACACTACATTACTGTTAAATACTGAGGACACCTGTAACATAATCCACTAGCAAGCAGCTAAATCTGCAATAGCACTACATCTGCCACAGCTGCTTAAGCTGCAGAAGAACTAAGTGGATCTAAAGCAAGACTCAACTTCTATTAACAGACTACTAATGGCAATTGGCTCCCAGCGGAGACAAACAAGAGAAAGGAAGGGTTTGAAAACAAAGTTTGAGCAGGAGAAGACAGAGGAGGTGGCCAGGGCCAAGCCAAGACCCTTGCACACAAACACACACGTGTGAAGAGCAGCTGCAGAGCACAGACAGTGTTTTACCATGGAAGCAAAGATGCTGCTGGACATGGAGTGCCCCTCATGAAAGAACTACAAAACAAAAGCAGACACCAGCATGTCAGACAGACAGCTGTGAGAACAGAACACAAACAGGGCCAGGGAACCCATCCATGCAATATGGAATAACCACTCAGGGACAAACTGCAACAACCCCCGGCCTCTTGCAGTGCTGTACTTCAGCTGATACCAGGGAGCTGCTGCTGATTCCAGGGTCACCCTTGGTAGATCACCCCATATCAGGAGCCTGTTTGGCAGTCACCCCCAAATCAGGAGCCTGTTTGGCAGCCACAGCTGCCCATGCCATCCACTGAGCTCCCAGCACGGCCAGCACAAACCACCAGTTTAGGATGGAAGCAAAAGCTTCCCTGTGGTGTGGGGCTGGGGTAAAAACCAAGCTCCCCACTTCCATTCCCCATTTGTTGCAGTGCCACCAGCTTCTCTTTGCACAAGAAGGTCATCTTCTGGAGAGACAGCACGCTGCCAGCTGGAAGGGCAGCACTAAACAAACAGCTGCAAGGCCAAATTTTTGCTGAAATGTGGATGCAGCCCCTCAGACTATAAGCACTTTTCTTTAACTGGCCACCCCAAGCCAGGCCTCCCATTCAGTGTTAATGGCTCAGGAAAGGTTTGATGTTCAGACTCAAGAAAGAACAACCACAAAAGAGGGAGCTGCAATTGCTCAACATGTCCAGAGATGTTAGTACA
Source organism: Malurus elegans (assembly GCA_013397995.1). Lineage (NCBI taxonomy): Eukaryota > Metazoa > Chordata > Aves > Passeriformes > Maluridae > Malurus > Malurus elegans. Next base: position 60,779 of record VZRP01002521.1, read on the forward strand.
AGCACTTGAAATATTCCTTGTAACAACAAAGTGTATCTTGCACCACCCCACCCAAACCCCTGCCAAAATGACATTACATTAGCTGCTAGGCAATTATTCAGAGAATGCAGAGAGATGTGGCAGGAAGCAGCAGGAAGGGCAAAGTGGGGGATACAAAAATACACCCAGCCAACTCCTCCTCTGTGCAAAATACCAATTTCCATGGAATGCAAAAGCAACAAAGGAATTATGTTTCTGATGTCAAGAGAGGTCCAAGTATTCCAGCTCAGGCCCACCTCTTATTTCAAACAAAATCATGCTGCCATCTAGTGCCGTGTCCCCTGTCCTTCCTGGAAAGGCCCCAAAGCAGACACCCCAGTGTCACTGGGAGCCCTGTCAGACTGAGCCAAGGCCACCTCCGGGCAGGGCAGCATATCAGCAGCACCTTCACAGGCACCCCAAAGCTGCAGATGGTGCTCCAGCAGTGGCACGGCTCAGACACAGCAATGAGAAACACAGCAATGAGAAACACAGCAATGAGAAACACAGCAATGAGAAACACAGCAATGAGAAACACAGCAATGAGAAACACAGCAATGAGAAACACAGCAATGAGAAACACAGCAATGAGAAACACAGCAATGAGAAACACAGCAATGAGAAACACAGCAATGAGAAACACAGCAATGAGAAACACAGCAATGAGAAACACAGCAATGTCTCTCATGAGACAGACACCATGTGCTCCACAGGGCTCTCTGCTTCCCATGAAAAATCATTCACTGATCTCTCCTGCCACCTGCAAATGCTCCATGTTCAGACCATGTAAAAACATCACTCCTTTTTGAAGGCTTCTTCAGTCTGTTTCATACAATCAAAGGAAAACATCCAATTCTTCCTTAGATAAGGCTGCTCAAAGCCCCATCCAATCTGACCATATCCATTTCCAGGGCTGGGCCATCCACAAGCTCACAGGGCAACCTGTTCCACTGCCTCTCCCTCTTCATGGTAAAAAATGCAGTCCTTGTATCCAATCTAAACCCACCCTTGCACTTTCAAACTGTTGCCCCTTGTCCTGTCACTATGGGCCTTGGCAAAAAGCATCTCTTCATCTCTCTTGTAAGCCTCCTTTATAAATTGCAAGGCTGCAATAAGGGCTCCTTGGAGCCTTCTCCTCTCTAGGCTGAATAACCCAGGAGGGAAAACAGAACCATTCTTACAAAATATATTTGACCACTACCTTCCTATCTATTTAAAGCAAAAGAAAATTACTAATGGAGACACCAAATAGAGAAATCAAACCACTCATAACAAAACCATCAGTCACATTCATTCAGGGTATTTTGACTGTGTTTTCTGTGATCTCTCCATATACTCAGTTGAAGTGGCATTTAAAGTATTGAACTTGAATACATACATGTATAAATTATATCAGTAATCACTCTCCATTCCTGAAGAAACAGAACTGGAAGAAAACAAAGCAAAATTCCTTTTCCACATGTATCTTGTCCAAAAGGAATGTGGTCCACTTTAGCAACTTGGGCCAAGTACAAGAACAGTGCACAGAAGTTTCTCTTTGTACATCTAACTTCTCCTTAGCTAAACATGGTAAGAGAACTGTTGTTACAGTGGATGCCATGAATGCATGAGAGTTTGTTCAAGTTCTTCCACATTCAGCATGTGAAACAAGAACAAAAGAGGAAGCACATTTTTGGAGGCAACATCCCCTATCTGCCTTCTATTTAGTGGTCAGTTTTAAAATCAAAGCATCTTTGGAGATTTCCGTCATTTAGCAAGAATAAAACCTAACATACAGTTCCAGAACAGCTGTACTTTCTGATGAGCATTGACAGAAAACCCTCACCTGCTTCATCTCACTCTTCAATTTAGTAATTCCACTTCTTTCTGTTTTGGTTGCTCCAGAATGCCCCATCTCACGAATAGAAATTGCAGGGCTGGATGAAGAAGAATCTACAGGTCGCACTAAAGAAGCAAAGGGACATTTTAAACATTCTAGGGGCAGAAAAACAGATGAAATTTTATCTAAGAAGTTAAACACAAAGCCTTTCAGAAAATGTTCTTGGTGACAGCATCCTTTCAAATCACATCAAGAGTTCCAAGCTGATTGTATCAAGTAAGGGGCCTAAATCCATACTTAGATATCAGAAAGTGATTCTCCAATTGAGCTTTTGTAGCTTTTGTCAGTATTGCAATGAGTCTCTGAGGGTCTAGAAAGGAGCTGAGGAGACAGCCCCTGGCTCTGTGCCAGTCAGGAACATGTGGGCATCAGAGATGTGCTTCCTGAAGGCAGGTTAGATGTGACCTTTTAACGACTTTTGTTCTGGTCCCAGAAAATGTCTTCATTTTAGCAGTTTGCCTTCATATTACTGAAAACTTGATACAATCTTATTTCAGTGCAGGATAGTTTCCATCTTTTTTTTTTGTTTGTTTATTCCACAGCAGACACACACATAGTGGTCACCCATGATTAATACATTGCCTTATGCCTTTATTTTATGCGCAGAAAGAATAGATCTCTACTCATAAGACAGTGTAACTTAACATACAAAACCAAACAACTTACAGCTTCTTTCCACTCCAAACTCTTTCCCACTGAGAATATGATGCAGGAGACTTTTCATATCAAAGGGGCTTAGATTCATCAAACTCTCTGAAGCTTCTTCACCTAATTAAACAAAACAAAAGACAAATGTCACTGTGGGAAAACAGAAAGCTGAAAAGCCACTAAGGAAACTGCTGATGGAGTGATTTTCAAAGTATTTGACTTCGTGGCTAGTGCTTCCTTTAAAAAATTAGTACATAGTCACATTTCAAAGAAAATACATTTCAGGACTAAACAAGAAACACTGCATTAATTTTTATTATGTCACAGTTTGTGCAAAATGTCACTGAAGCTCATGGTGAGAAAGCAGTTGCTCCCTTGTAGAATAAGATCACTTGGAAAGGCATTACAGTCACCTCCCAACAGCAGATGACATGTGGGTCTACATTACAGAGCTGGAGTTATTCCATAAAGAATATCCTTTGATATTCTTTGAATAATTGGGTACCACAGGGAGAGTAATCTTTCATTAAGTAAAAAAAAAAAAAGTGATTTTCAAAGTTTGTAACGGCACATTTGAACTAAGAGATTAATAAAAGGGTTTAACACACATAAATGAACCGATCAACCACAAAGGGTGAAGCAAAAATGATGCCATAAGTACCCTTACAACAGAACTGCCTCTTACCTGAGCATTTCAGACTCCGTGCCAGCTCAGTGGCCATCACCTGGATGATCAGACCGATGCGGAGCCGGAGCATCTCCACAAAAAGACTGGGCTGGGACCGGACGTACATGGCCAAGTACATGATTATTTCCTGTAAGGACAAATCCATAAAGGCACCATCAGAGTGGGGCTTCATGGCTTTCCCAGCGTCAGAACCAACCCTGGCACAGCACTGGGCACAGCCAAAGAAGCCTTTGGGCACAGCCTGCATACCTGTGTCAGGACTGCAATACTGATGTCTTGGCCACTGGCTTCGTAAATGAGATCTGTGAGCTCCTCGGGTGGCAGAGGGCTGCAGGAAGAGGAACCACAGCAGCAGTGACTGGCACAGCCAGCTATTAAACTCTTCAACAAGTACAGCTATTAAACTCTTCAACAAGTACTGGCATCCAGTCACACAGAACAAAGGCGCCTACAGTTCTGCCTGGGTGGCTGCAAATCCTTTTTGAGAACAGGGAGTAAGGTGTAAAAGAAGATAACAGCAGCAGCATGGTAGCAGCAGGAAGATGAAGGCAGCCAGTAGCTGAGGCAGAGCTCCAACTTACGTGGTAATGATTTTCTCACGGGGTTCTGGTGGTAGGCCCACTGTAAGTTGCTTGTGGTGTGACAGAAGATCTGTGCATGCCTATCAGAAGGGGACAAAATGCAAGAGAACTTTCTCTGAGTTACGTGCAAGTGATATGGCTTTTAATTCCCAAAATCAAATTAATTCAATTTCTTTAGCAGTTTTTGAATGCATTTCTGTTAATTACCAGACATGCAGATCCAGCAGAAAGCTGTTAAATAGTTTCCAAAGATCTCCTGAGGTCAACAAGGCTATCAGAGTTTAGCCCAGGCTGAAAGTGGCCTGTTTCTCTGCTCAGTGAAATCAGCAGCCTAATGATTAGATTAGGAACTCCAGTGGGGCTGGCAGATCAATAAAGGCTTTCATCCTTTATCCTATGATAAACTTTGGTTCTTTATTTAAGACAAAAATATTTTTAATCAATGGAAAGTTTGGCATCATTAGATAGAGAAAATCCTGTGTACTAATGTGTCTTCTAAAACAAACACCCAGCATCACATTCCTAGTACATTCTGAAACAGGTACTTTCCCCAGTACCACAGTGTTTACTTTTTATATCGACCTCTTTTAAAAGTGGCTGTTCAATTTACCTGTTTAAGTATCCTGAAACAAAACCTCACTCTTATTTTGAAGAGTCCATTTTCACTCAACATGAAGAGAACAGCTCATGTCTATCCTATTCCTCCCCAATTCTTTGTCAATACCTTCTCCAGTTAACACCCATGGCTTTCTGTGAGCACATCTGCACTGCTCAGCCAATGTGAATTGGGAATGGAAAAGTTCCGTGCTCAAGACCATGCACAGTGATTATCACAAACTGCTCCCCACAGACAGGACTGTCACTAAAATAGGGCATCCTAGGAGTGACAGTCAGAGCCTTGAAAATGGCCAGGAATTATAGAAAGAGCTCTTCAGAAATATGCAAGGAATAACTGGAAAATTAAACAAGTACTTTTACGATATTTGAGAGGAAGCATTTTTGCAATGATCAGAATCATATCTGTACTCAAAGACAGGATTTTTCGTGTTACCACTTAATAGTCACAAATATTTAAATGGTTCCGAATATCCATTCACATGGCAGACTGTCCACCCAACAGGATGGAAATGGGCGGAACACATTTTGTGTCATCACTAGCATCTTGATACAGCAGTGCTCCAAAACGGTTCAAATCATTCCAACAGCAACAGACAAGTACCAGTGACAACTGCAGCTATCAAAGAATACAAAATTAAGCTTCTCTGATTAACAGAGGTCAAATGAAGCCTTCACAGCAATTTAGTGTAGCATTCTCAGCCCATGCCAACTTTAGCACAGTTTGCAGTACAGACGAAACACAAAGCAGTAAGACTATAGATCTGAAAAGCAACCAATATTCAATTTAAAATGCTGCATTATTTATGTTGTCAAGAAAAAGCAGAAGGGCAAGCCCAAGCCCCAACTGGTAGATTTATCTGTTCCCAGGCAGGAAGCTGAACCAGGATTATTTGTATTTCATACCTCAGCCAGGACTTCAACTTTCTTTTTGAGTATGCCCGAAATGTAACGGATTAAGCCCCACTCCTGCTGCAGGCCTGCCTTTCTGTAGAGCTCATTGAGGAGGCAGTGAACAGTGACCCCACACTGTCCATCCAGCTCTGTGTCCCAGTCAGCACCTCTGCCAAAAACAAACAGCAGGAATTGTCATCAGCTAAGATGCTAAACCTTACCACACAGCCAGATTTTCACTGCCTTGCTGATGCTGGTGACACAATGAAATACCAAATGGGACATCTTCACCAGACTCTGGTTATATGTGGACAAAATACTCTTGGTACCAGGAACTTGCACACTAATTTGAGCACTCATTCAGCTGTGAGTCAGTGACTTGAAAAGAAATCACCTGAAGATTTCCCACTGGACTTTAAATTCAGCACTCACATAAAGGAACACTCCGTACAATGCTTTTTCAGAGCAGAATGCATCAAATTCAGTACTGCTGAACACTACACCCAATTTTCAGATGCTTCAGGGGAATTTTTTAGCCTTGCCTCTTTCTTGGCTATTAACTAAACTTCCATGTTGCTTATGCCATTACTGAAAAAGCAAAGATTTCTGTTCCTCTCCTGGTTTTGAAATTCACTGCATTATGGCTTCTCTTTGCTAATGTTTTGAAGTGTCACAGAATGACTTTTCAACTCCTGTAGACAGAGTCCACTTGAGGTCCATCTGCCTGCCCAAGAGAGACTCCCCTTAAATTACTGGTATCGGATGCAGTTAAACCACAGAACATATTTTTTATAGGATTTCCTTTACTCTTTAAGAGAGGATGCTAAATATTTTGCTTGGGAAATCAAGATCAAAGAAGAGGTCCTCACAGGAGACAGACATAAACAAAAATGCAATCTCTGTAGCAGTAGGGAAGACCATCTGTGATTAACACACCCTTGTCTTTGCACCAAAAGCTAACTGCCTGACAGGTTCTAGCACTATTCTCCTGCACAGGAAAAAAAAAGCTCAATAAAAACACTTCAGAAGATGATTCTGTTGTTTTTATTTGCATTTTAAACCCATTTAAATAGCAGGTGTTTACTAATCCCAGCAGATGAGTCTAGACTGCTTCCAAGAATGTTTTAAGAAGTACCAAGTTTTAGCCAGTTATGTACTTAAATATGCAGAGAGATTAGAGGAAAAATAGTGGACACTCATGAAAATTGCATTGTGCTTTTAGTTAGAAAATGATAAGATGAAGTTTCCCTCCACTTCCATTCTTGTGAATAAAAATTACACCCAATCTTTGTGAACTTCAAATGGAGTGCCACAAACACAGCAGGGTGTGCTCTCACTCATGGAAAGAATTTGTCTATCCAATTTGGGAGCCCTGGAGACTTCATGTATTTGCAACTGCGTGCCAATCAACTCTAAAATTTGCACAAGTCTTCTTTAGTATCCAAATCATTTCTGTAACCAAACTAACTGAAAATCTGCTTGTTAAAGCACAGAGCATTTCCATTCTCCCCTCAAAACACAACAGTGGTAAACTTTTGCACAAGAATAATCAGTTGTGTCCAAACCCAAAGATGCTGAAGTTCATATTCAGGCAACTTACTTGAGTATATGCAAGATATATAAGATATCTGCTTGATCATGGAGTGTTGGACATTCCTTCAGCTGATCAACCAGCTTCCTGCAATCCAAATCACCATGAGCATCTTTAGGTAAGTGCAAGATATTTTCACGGTCCTGATAACAAAGATGGATGAAAAATCAAAAGACATGACAAATTGAAAAATGTAGATCTGCAACTTCCTGTAACTTACAACTTTCCATTAAAAGATCATAACAGACTTGCAACAAAGCTCTGCACTTGAAATACAGACACATCACTTAGTTCTTGCCGGGGAACAGCAGGCACAAAAAGGAGACTAATCCCAAGAAACACAACACACAGAATGAAACCTTCTGCTTTTTGCTTTTTTTTTTAAAAAAAAATCCAAACAAAAAGAAAATTGATTATCTGCATGGTTTTCATGTCATCTTATGTTACCTGTAAAGAGAAAAGCAAAGAGATACTATCCTATTTTTCAGTTGAAATAATTTAGTGCTTTTTGAGTTCTATTTCGAACCTGTATGTAAGTGGTGCTTTATGAAGGTAAATATTGCCCTTCTTATGAAAATAAAATGTTAACTAATCAGATGATGCAATCCTGTGGTGAATTCTTGGATGAAAAGAAGTTTTGTTTAACAAGCTGTTCAGCAATTTATATAATCCTAAAAATACCAATTCCATGAACAGAGCCCTGTGCAGAGCAGAATCCTTCAGGAGGCTGGACACAACCTCTTTAAGCCATTCTCAGCAGATGGGCACATACACCAAGAGAAAACAAGTGTCCAACATAAACCCATCATCATTCCTTGAGGTGGGATTTGGCTGGTGCCTTAAGGACATCCACAAATTCCCTCTTGCCCAGATGTTACTACAAGTGGCATTTCTTGGAAAACATCTCTAAAGGCTGTGAACATCCCGTCCTCTTGTTGTGTTCAGCTAGAACTAAAGATGATGACTTAACTTTTGGCTTTCAAAAATAACCAACTAATATGTTATTTTCTGTTTTGCACATGCAATTAAAAACGTTCCACTTGATGGTGGCTATTTGACTAAAAAACCTTCATCCAGCCAAAAAATTAATTTCCAAAACAAGGGAGTGCCTTGAACAGAATGGCTTGTCTGTGAAGGAAAATGAGATCTGGCATAAGGTTGGCAAAGAAAACATAAGGAAAGGCTACAGCAGTGCACCCTAAAACAACAAACATGATAAAAATTCCCACACCTTACCTTTGTCTCAAAGAAGTGAGGATTATCAACAAGATTCAGAGACTTTCGGTGTGTGTTCAGAACTTTGGTGGGAAGAGACATAGACATGGCTGGGGAGCAAAGTCACCAGAATAGAAGGGAAAAAGTCTGTTTCAGTAACATGAAAATCAAAAACACCTACAGAAAGCAGTTTGGCCAGGCAAAAACAACAGAAATTCCTCCAAGAGCCAAAATGCAGAGGCAGTGCCTCTGAGATGCTGTGTGTAGAACTCTGGGACAAACCCACGTTCTGAACTTTATTTCCCTGCAGGTTTGCTCCAAGAGGTTCTGATCAGCATGCCAGAGGCTCAGGGGCTGCATGCTCAACAGACACCCCTTGTTTGGCCCATGAAATCCTGCAGCCCAATGACGTGACCCTGCCAAATGTCTTAAACACTTCAGCAGGAAATAGGTGGAGCAAATGGCCTAACTGGTAAGATATCATAATTAAAATTACAAAGCTAAATTCAGGTTAGTGTTCTGTTAATGTCATACACTGAATTCAATGGAGGATCAGATGATGCAGCACATCAAAGACTGCAGAAAAGACTAACAGAAAATCTTGGAAGTTATTAATTTACACTAAAGTTAAACTTTATTAAACATTATTAAAATTAAAAAGTACATTTTGCCTGCCTTTATATAAGAAAAAAACAATTAAGTGATTTGGGTTCTAAAATTCCAGTCAACTAAGAAGCTGTAGCAGCTTCCATAACATTAACTTTGATTAAATGTTACATTTCTTTGGAGATTTTCTATGCATATACCATGACATGTGGGAACATGACAGCACCAGCTTCAGAGTCATTCCTACTTAAATAACTTGTTATTTCTTCTCTATAAAGAAAGAACTAATGGCACAAGTATGTCAAAAGACATAGTTTTTAAATACCTGAACTTACCCCTTGTAGCATCCAAACCAGTTTTCCTTTTATTATCACAAAATAAATAATAGGAAGAAATACCTGGGACTTCTAAGCCCTTTGTCTTGGCCATCATTGACAGTATCTCTTCTGTGGAATGGTTTGCACTGAACACAGGAGGTTGATTTGCTGTCTTTGAAGTTGGAGGCAGGTATGACTTCAGTGCAGTGCTTTGCAGGACATCATTTATATACTGATCCAGCTCATCCTGGCTATCTAACGTAGCATGCAGAAAAGAAAAGGTTTCTTAAAGGTAAAAATCACTATTTACCACCACTTTCTTATTTAAACATACCACTCTATTCTTGTTTATATAGAAGGGCACTCAAAAATGCAAGCATACCATAAAGAAGATATTAAGCCAAACAAGTTGGAAAGAAAAGGAAAAAAAAATTTAACACTGGAAACAGTTACATTAACTAGCTTTCCCTTTGAAAGGAATCAAAAGGGATTTTATCTTGCTGGTAGATTGCAGAACACAGTTGGACTTGATCATAAAAGTCTCTTCCAACCTGTATGATTCTGAGATTCTATCACCTCTTCCACACAAACTCTTGTCTATGATTTCTCACAGTCTCTTCTTCCCTCTAACCTCTTCCACACCTCCCCATCTGCTGACTCTCCACACTCAGCTTTACTGCAGCAGTTACAGTCAATGCCACACTCCAAATGCAGCAAGAACATACATGAATTCCTTCTCCAGACTGTAATGCAGGTCCTATCCTCAAGTGGAAGTGTGAGAAACCCAAATGACCTTCAGATGTGCACAGAGCAGACTGCACTGTGGGCAAACCCAGGCTCTGCTGACAGAACTTGACAAAGAAAAAATAGCAAATGGAAAAACATTACTACCTTTTTCACAGAAATCTGCTGGGTAGTCTCCATATTCACTATCAGGACTGTTACAGTCTTCATTACGGTCATCAAACAGTTTGAGGTCACAGTCTGGATCTAGGAAGCTCAGATTTGTATGGAAAGAGGTGGTAAGAAATTCTGACAGCTTTCCTATCTTCACCCTGCAGAAGGGAACACATGCCAAACAGCATTAACATGCACCATTCTGAGACTGATTAATGCTCACTGAGCTTCTAACAGCTCCAAAATTTATGAAAACTACTGTTCAATCTACCTCTGGTTAACTAGAAAGCCACAGAAACTGATACTGAAAATTAAAAAAGGAAAACAAAAGCTGCAGATCCAGCTGGGTACTTAATGCTCTAGGTACTAACCATGATTTTAACCATGTTTTGGTAACATCTCCAGACCAAACTCAAAGCCTAATTCTGCAGAGTGCTGTATGTTAATATGGACAGAGATCCTGAACAAAAACCTGAGCTCCAAGGATAATGCATGAGAAAGTGGAGCTGAGAAGGCCCCATGAATGGCAGCATCTTTTCACAGAACTGGAAGCTGCTAAAAACCAGAGCACATCTGGGCTGCTTTTGGCTGGGATAGAATGAATTTTCTCCAGACAAGCCATATGGAGCTCTGCTTTGGATTTGTGCTGGAAAGAGGGCTGATAACACAGGGCTGTATCAGTTACTGCTGAGCAGAGCTTGCACAGCATCCCAGCCTTTTCTGCTTCTCCCAGGCTGCACAAGGAGCTGGGAGGGGACACAGCTGACCCCAGCTGAGCACAGGGACATCTCAGACCACAGGTTTCATGCTCAGCATGTAAAGCTGGGGTCAGAAGGAGGAAGGGGAGGATGTTCAGGGATACAGGGGGTGTCTTCCCAAACCACAGTTACATTTGATGGGAGTCCAGCTTTCCTGAAGATGGCTGAATAGCTGCCTGCCCATGGGAAGTGGGGAATGAATTTCCTAGTTTGCTTTGCTTGCATGTGTGGTTTCTGCTTTACTTACTAAACTCTCTTCATCTCAACTCACTTTATCTCAAGTGTTCTAACTTGTGTTCTTCCAATTCTCTTCCTGATCCCACCAAGGAGGGTGGGTAAGAGGCCACGTGGGGCTGATCTGGGGACTGGAGTTAAACCATGACAGTATGTGATTGTCAAAAGAAGATACTGGTTGAGAGGGCAAATAAAAAGAGAATAGGGTGGTACTGTGGCATCATATTTTACAAGCTTCTCCATTCATCTATGTGTAATTAATGTTTAAATCATGTCCAAAAACTGTGAAAGTACTGTACTTTTTAATAACAGAAGCCCAGCCAGAGTCAAGATTTCCTATTTCCAAAGATCTGACATTCATTTCTTTATCCATTAATGGCAGTCAGAGATGGGACACTTTTTGGGAGACAGATCTTTTCCATTGCACCTGAGGTTCAGCTACCATTTGATTGCCACATAAAAATTAAAGCTGAAACTTCCTTCCCTGCAGCATTCTAGCACAAGATCAAAACCGAGACTTTTGTAGGATTTAATTTAAAAAATCATGGAGATAATAATTTGGTGATTCTGACATTACCTTGCACCCCCAAAATAACCATCCTCTAATTTTCTTATTGTGGCAAGAACTGCTGGATGAATGTCAGTACCATCGTCAACTGAAAAAGAATAATGGAAGAGTTGAAGATTACCAACATCACCAATATTCTTAAATTACCATATCCAAATACAGTGAGTTACTGGGTACTGTCTACAACGTCAATCAGACAAATTTAGAACACAACTCCTATCAATACTGGCTTATTAAAACATCTCAAACAAACAAGCAAAGACCTAGACAAGTTCTAAAGACAAAAACCAACTCACTTAAAACAAGTTCCAAAGGGATTTCAATGAAATTTCTTTGGACAGAAATAGCATGGAGATGATGGAGTGATGGAAGGATATAAAAGGGGAGTAAAACCAAAGTTAAATACTACCATGTCATCCAAATTCAGCATACACATGAGAAAATGAAACTGTACTTGTGATGCTGGAAGTCCTGCCACCTGTCTCCTCTCAAACCAACATCCATCCTATACCCCTGCAGTAATCTACTGTGCTTGAAACAGAGAAAATGAAGTATACCAAGCATTGTGTGGGTGATGGGAAATGTCAAGGTTGGTCTCCCTGTCATCCTCCAACAAGAAGTGAGGTAAGCCAGCTCTGTCTTGAGCATCTCCACAATCATCTGATTGTCTAGAGCCAGATAGAAGTGATGTTGGTCAGTAAACTAGAGAAGAGAAAAATACAACATTGGGGTAGTTGTCAGTGCTTTTCTTTTTTTTTTTTTTTCTATTTCTTCCCTTAAATCACTCACAAAAGCCCTATGAGCTCCTACTGACCACAACACAAACCACCAGAATTAGCCTAACAAGGCCTGAGACTGTGGAAAAAGAAATCCATGCTTGTGCAAGAGTCTATTTGTGCATGAACTCTTGTGCAAGAGTTCATTTCCTTAAACCTGTAGACTGACCATCAAAGTAAGACATACAAACAAAACTTAAGCAATCACATCCATGAAACAGAATCTTCCCAAAGAGCAGTTACACTAACCTATGATCTGGAAGATGGAAGTACTCTCAATTGAAAGAAAAGGTTAACAATAGCAACAAACCCACGAAACAGGCTTAAGTGCACACTGGGGACTGGGAGCCAGCAACTGTATGTCTCTTGGGAACCATCCCAAAGTCAAGCAGAATACAGAAAAGCTGGCAATTACTGAGGAGAAAAGGTACATGAAATGTACAGTGACAAAACATGCTGCTCCCACTACAGCAGAAAGCCAAGATCCACAGTAAGAGACTACCACAGCCACTTCAGGAGCTGGAAGCAAAGATTCTGCACAAATACAGAATACATGTGTGGAAATACAAATACATGTGTGGAAAGCACATCAAAGCAGTCACAACACAAGTTAAGGAAGCCCACGAGCCTTGGGGAGGCATAAAGAATGTGTAAGCTTAAGCTGGCAAAGTCCAGGGAAATTTCTTCACAGAAGGAATCAGGAACTAGCCAAAACCATCCCTGAGCCACTTGCAATTAGCTTTGGTAATTCAGGAAAAACATTTCCCAGAAATCTAGAGAGAAGGAAACACTGCCTATCTTTACAAAGGAAGAGCCATTTAAAAAGTCAGGCCAATTCCAGTGCCTGAAAGCAAAGGAAAACAAAGCAAATTTGACACAGCCAAGATAATTACAAAATGATAAAGTAAGATGGTCAAAAAACCATCTTAGCACATCAGTCCAGCTTTGTTCTTTGGAGCAATCAGATGGTAAGTCTAAGAAAATGGCTGACACCTGTCAGCTTCTGCAAATTTTCACATTAGTGAGCTGAACAAAAACATCTGAGGAGGCACAAGTACTTTTAGAATTGTTCTCAAAAGGTAGTTATTAACCATTCTTTTCAGAACGACTGTATCTGAATGAAGCCACCCGTTGCCCCATACCTAATCAATGTTTTCACCAGAAAAGAGAATGAAACACTAATGACAAACCCACAAAATCTGTGGACACTAGTCAAGATCAACAAGATGACTTAAATGCTAACCTTAGAAAGGTGACATTAAACATTAACTCTGTCCACCTCAAAAAAAAAAAAAATGTCAAGGGAAGAGTCTGGCTATAAAGTACAATGGAAAATGTTCTGGAGGTTTTAGTGAAACATGGAATAAGCAGGAACTGTCATTGTGTTGCTAATGTAAAGATGAATGCCATTTTGGAATCTACTAATAAGTATGTCTTTATTTGATACATCACAAGATTTTAGCTGGAATACTGGGTCCCACTTACATATTAAGATATGAACTAAGAGGCATTTTGAAAAAATACCACATCTCTAAGGAAATTCTCCCTTATTTACAAAAGTGAAAATTGGTACAGGAAAGTATCACAACAAATAGCATTACAGAGCTCCTTGTGATCAACTGACATGGGGAAGAATGAAAAGGGATCTACATTTTTTGCAACAAATCTGATTTGTTTGGACATTATGAGGCAGTACAAAAGCCTTCTACAGAGTCCACTGAATGTCATCAGTTGGAGATTAAAAACTTTATTAGTCAAACATCTATTCAGAAGGGTGGATGCATTCTTCATTCTGCATCAGTTGTTCATGCTTGGAGCAGGTGACTGCCTGGCCATCTAGCACCAACTGCCAGAATAATTCTATTGGAATAAGTGTATTGTAATTCTTTAAATATACAAATAAGAGCCTTTAACTCTGTGAGCATCCAAACTTCCAGCAACACTGAAAAAACACACTAAAGAGGAAACAAACACAGAGCATCCATTTCTCTGCACTATTGGCCCTTTCAAAAATGTAGTGAAAAGATTATATCCTCACCTCCTAGGGGTTACAGTATTTGGCACACTTATGTGATACTAAATTTTTCATCCAAGCAATCACTAGAAAGATACATTAAGTGATCTCTTTCTGCAGCAACTATGTCATTAACTAGAATGTGGCTGAGGTCAGTAACAACTTTGTACTATTGATTGGCTGTGTTCTCCCCAGTCAGAAGTCAAAGAAACCAGACTGTATGTATGACAGAAGAGAGATTTATCAGCAGTTCCACCGTGCTGGTCATCCCATGCTCTTAAAAACCCTACAAAGTAAAGCACAGCTCCTGTGTCAGCCCTGTTCCACCTAAAATCCACTGACAGCAGGGAAAAGCAAAGTGCTTCACTAATGATTCACCATTAAGAAAGGAGTGATTTTCCTGCCAGCTTTGCAGGCTTACCTGAGGGGTGAAAGCAAATATTTGATTTCTGATCACATAGAGCTTGGAGGTGCCCAGCACTCCAATGTGGCGGTGTGGCCGGCCACTTAATTTCATGTTCTTATTCCGGCCTAGAAAGAAAAGAGAAAGAAAAGAATCTCAGCTAACATCTTCTGTGTGGTTTTCAAAATAACCATTTTAGACAGGAGAATCTACTTCATTAACACCAGTAAGGCAGAAAACAAGTAACAAGAGTGTGAAGCTACAGACTGGTTGGTTTTGTAGCAAGCCAATGTAATAGCCAGAGTCCTTCAAATGCCTAATTAAAAACTAAAATTTTGGCTTCAGTGACCATGGATTTGGTCTCATAATTATCATAATTGCACAGCACCCAAAGCTTCCCCACCAAGGACAGGAGATGTGACACTACAAAAACAAGGCCATCAACATCACACAGAAATGGCAGTGTTCTTCAATGGAGGACATTAAAAACTCATGACTGCAGGCTAAATCAACACACAAAGTACATCCAAACACAACAACAGATTTTCGTTAAGCTTTAATAAGCTGCACTTTTCTCAGTCGAGCTTATGAGCAAATGATCCACACTACAACCTTTGCACCAGCACCAGGAGCTGACTTGAATCTTTCTGACAAGGAATAAGAACAAACCATGGGCCTGAAAAAATACTAGTGTGAACAATCCCAAAGAGTCACTGTCAAAAACAATGTGTCAATGTGTCAAATCATCCTACTCACTCAGCCCTACTAGTGAAAGAAAGCTATTATGAATTATAATAAAATAAATGTAAGCTTCAGCAAAGCCCTCCAAATGTTTCGTTTTGCTTTAAAGAACTTTGAGATGAAGAGCTGGGTTCTTTCCCAAAAACAACATCTACAATTTCCTCTCTCTGTGTAAAGGGTAGAACTTCTTTGGAGGCCCCATTACTTTGGATACTTCAAAAAAAAGCAGCTCTTTTTTTGTTTTGTTAAAACAGAAAAAACCCTACAAACAAAAAAACACCGCAACAACAAAAAAAAATTCACCCCATAAGCAGCCTCAGCATTACCTATAACCAAACTGCAATGGGAACAGAGAAGCAGGACACAGCTCCCCTTGTCCTCACAGTAAAGGAATCTACCAGTGCTGAGTCACCCCATCCCAATTTGACTTTACAGCAGCACCCACAATTTTGAGTCATGAGTTGCTGGCATGCTTGAAGAAGTAAAACTAAGTTTAACTGGGAATACATACAAAAAACTCTCCACCAAGACCCAAATAATCGCAGCAAGGATTCTCAAGAGCCAGTTATAAAAAGATTAACAACTAGAACCAGTCAGAGTTTTCAGGCATTTATTTAAACCAATTCAGGCTCTGAGGAAAACAGGGCTTGAGCACCACTGCTAAGGAAATGGGATGTATTTAAAATCCTAAGTTTCAAAAAGCCCTAAAAGCCTCTGGGCTTGCAACAGACAGAGAGCTTCAGCAGCTCAGCTCAGCATTGGAAGGAACTTTAGCAAAAACCTGACAGCCCAAAGGTGCTCTGATGGCAGCACAGCTTCCTTGATTTGGAGCAGAAAATTTCCCAGACTGCCTGCTGGGAAAATTTCCCATACTGCCCAGATTCCAGACTTAGAGGAGAAATACTCTTACTTCTCAAAGGAAAAATACATTTTTTCTTCTGTGTTTTTCCAGACATTTTTTCTAAAACCGGTTTCTCTGTGGAAGTAGTTTCTGGAGGACAAAAGGAGAGTCAGTTTTTGTCTGCCTTCAAGGGCACAGGGAAACTTGTATTTTCACCACCATTTCTAATGAGGCAATTCCTTTTTTTTCATGTTCACATCCCTTATTAAAGACAGAAGTTCTGAGTTGGTTAAGTTTCTTAAAAACATACCCTGCCTGGCAGTGGAGAGGCTTCCATGTGAAATACTTACCCAGCATGGTGTAGAGGTTGCTGAGGATGCGAGCTGGCTGCACCCTGAGTGGATGGATATCAGCAATGCTCTGAACATTGATTCCACGCTCTTGCAAGAGATTCTTAATTTGATTGGATTCTGCCAGAACAGTTACTGCATAACAAAAAACAAAAACACAAGTAAAAACCAACATTTTACTCCTTTTAAATGACTGTCTCTACTGTCACCTCTCAACAAATGCATTTAGTTAACTTAAAAGGCACAAAGGCCTCACTTTTTTCTTGATTTATGGATTTGTGAAATCAAAAGGGATTGTAAGAGGGCAGCTGACAGGTTTTGAGTCTCTGTTTCTCAGTATTTCTTGTCATTCCTGTCCACTTTGGACCACAGGCTCATTCAAGTCAGAAGGGTCCTCTGAGGTCTCAGATCCCCTGCTCAAAGCAGGGTCAGACCTGCTGAGGTTAAACCTGGTGCTTGGGGATTTTATCAGCTTTTCCCAATTTCTTTCAGTACCACTAGTGAGGCACTAGGATCACAGTCTCTTTCAGAACACAGGGCTTATCCCCCATAGAAGAAGGGGGAACATGGCTTGCAAATCTTTGTTATTTTAACACAGAACACTTGAGCAATGCAGCCAAGTCACAGGGGAACAGGAGCTGTCACTTGTACAGCAATAAATGTTTCAGAGGCCATAAAATGGCAGAGGTAGGGAAAAGAAAATTCCCAAATCAGAGCGATTTACAATCCAGTCCCACAAGCCAGCTCTTATCCCACCTGAGGTTTTACCCACAGTAAGTGTATTATTGGTTTGGGACTAACAATGCAGAATTCTTTTTTGTAATTTGGGTACTTGTCAAAGAATGCTAAAAACGAGCATGCTTTTCTATTACTAGTGGAAATGGAGCACTTCACAATGAAATGAAATGCTATCCCTTAGATACCAGCCAGGGTAAGCCAGCACCAGTCCAGGTCACAGGATCACTGACAAAGGCTGCTCTGATAAATGAGCCTGATAAATAAACCAGGCCTGGAGAAGTCTCTAAGACCTGATGTGCTGGTGTTTGCTCTCTACTTAATTTTCTGGTTCTGGCTGTTCTTGCAAACTAAAGAGGCCACTCCCTGCAGCAGCCAAAAGCTGTTAAAGTCTGACTGCCTCACCTCTGTGTGCAGGGATCCTCCTCAGGTTCCTCTGAAAAGGGCCTGCAAGAAACCTAATTAACCTGATCCACCTCCTGCAAGTTCTGCTTCTTCTTTCTAAGAGCTGACTATATTTTCCTTTTCACTACAAGATTAAGTTTGCCACTCACCAATTCCTGACAAATCTTAAAATTTTAACTTTTTTTTTTTTTTCAAAGTATGTTAAAACTGATCTTCCCACCTGGAAAAAGGCAGCTATGCAAATAATCCCTTTCTCCTCTTCACAGTGTCATCAAAGCATCTATGTCCCATGCAAAAAAAAAATCCACAACTTTAAAACACATCTTTCATCTCTCCTGTACTCAAGGACTTCGTCACCACACGATTCAATTTGCACAGAATGTTCACAAAACTCCCCCACCTTGTACCACAACATCAGGTTTAAATCCGGTGGAAAATCTCCTGTTCAAGGGATCAATTTCACCTGCAGCAAGAAATCCCTAGAATAAATGCAAAAGAAAGAGAGAAGTAAGGAAACAAACAGAATTTAAGCAAAAGGCTCCTGCCATATAGAATAAATCCTAACAGCTTTTCAAATTTTTTCACGACAACAGGACTTTAAGCCTGGTTTGTCTACACTGTCCACTAAGTAGTACAAAAAAAACCAAAAACCAAATCAAACCACCCCCCCCAAAAAAAAAAAAAAAAAGAGGAAGCAAGCTCCTCAAAGTTCAGAGTCAGCCTTTCATGGTTTATGTTTCTACTGAAAAATACGTTTTTCTCTACCTGTCAACCAAATTGTACTTAAAGCACAAGCCATCTCAAAGCAAATGAAATACCAGTTTATCTATGCACAAAACAATTACCTCTGCTAACAGGCAGCTCAGGACATACAATGATTGGCCCCAAAGATGTGGCAACTTCCCCACTGGGACCCGATCTACTGAGTGAGGATTTTCATACTCCTCCTCCACCTGGAAACAAATACATAAGCAAGAAAATGACCCTGAAGTTATGAAGAACAATCAATAACACATAAGTATTTGCAGCCATACAGTCCAACATCAACCCTTTCTAGCCTGCCTTTATTACTGAAATGGAGATGTCTTGGTTTCACTTTTAAGGCTACACATTTTCTAGGACAAGAACTACACTTCCTTTTTGTAGCTCTTCCCACCCTTCAAAGCTGGAGTGGGGACTCTACATGCAATTATAGCTTTGGTATTGCTCTTCCACTTTCTTCTCACCATGCTTTTGCTGCCTTCCCTCTGGGCTGCTCACAGGTAACTGGGTGTCTGCTTTCCAGCCCCTTCCAAGATGACATTTTTAACTCCTCTAATGTCTACCCAGCTTTATGAAGCAAAGGTGCTCTCCAGTATTAAGGCTATTCCATCTTTCCTGTGTTAGCAAGAATGGTAAATGGAAAAATTAAAAGCAGACTTACTAATTTAGAAAAACTGCCTTAGTTTTGCTGTATACAGACCTATTGAGGGCAGGGCAAAAACCCTCCCAGGGTTTTCAGACAGCCATCTCGTACTTTTTAACAGACAGACAAAATCTACCCTGTTTACGTGGCATGTTTGTCAGCTCACTATCATCATATCAAAATTCACAAGAAGGCTCTGGACTCTTACACGCTTGTTCCCACTAGGAAGGCAATTCAGTTTCCACCTCAGATCTGCAGACAGAGCAAGACATCAGCTGTGGCTGAGCAACTCAGACCAACCCAGGAGGCTCCACACCCTCACTGAGGGAGGGCTGAGAAGTCTGGAGTGGGAGAAGAAGTTGGCAGGGAGGGATACAAAGGCAAATAGCATGGAAGAGCACAAAAGCTCAGCTGAATTGAATGGCAGAATGAGATAAACAGTAGCAGCAAAGGTGGGGGAAAAGAAAATACCCAAAGAAAGCAAGCAAACATCCCAGCCCAAACCCTAATCCCACTGAAGCCTGTCTCCCAGTACATGCTTTGGAAAAGGGCAGCACAAACAACAATCGACTGGACAGGCAGGACAGTCTAGGCTTTATTTCTTTGTTGAGCTTCAGTGCCTAAGTCAGTACCAACACTCAAATATAAGTCTTGCTCTAAGGATGTAAAATTTTAGACCTGCTATAATATTTCCACAGACATTTATGTTTACAAGAAAATGTGACCATTTGGAAGCCTTAAGTTTACCATTTCTCAGCAGGAGCTGTGAGAGGTCTCTTACTTTTTAAAATAATGTGCAGTAATCTTTTTTTGTTGTTGGTTTAGATTTATCAGATACAGAAGAACTGTAAAACTGACAGTCCTCTTGCTGTCTTTATGTGGTATACCAAAGTGGATGCTGCATTTTCACAATACCTTTTCTGGAGGGACTGCATACAGTTCAGGCATTAGCACTAATCCATTCTTCTCTCTAATAAGTATTCCTTCCAGAGCCTCTCTATACTCTTGTACCTGGAAATGTTTTTAAAAGAGACTGAGAATTCAAATTACAGTCAGCAAAACTAAAACAGTAAAGTTAAAATACTTTCAGACAATGCTTTTTTGCTGAAAATTCATATATTCAAAAAAATGCGTGAATTACTAGTGTATGTCATGCATACTTGTCTGTGACTTACCAAATTCTGCTTTGAAGGACTGGGAAATCAGATTCTCTTCACTGATGCAAATAAAAATTTGTCACAAAGAAAGCTTAAAATAGATTTAAACTGTTTAAAAGTATCTAAGTTCACTAAACAGCAAATTCTATTTTTTCATGAATTGTTAGACAACAAATTATGAACAGGAATAGCACACTGATAAGAACATGTAATACTTTTTCTTTTTACCAGATTCCTTGCTTTATTCCATTTATTAACTATCCATTCCAAGTTTTCATTTAGAGGGAAACTTTTCAAACACTACCAGCGCCTGCCTTTGAAATCCTATTTCTGCTATTCCTGAGCACAGTGGATGAATTGTGAGGTTCAAATTATGGGACACTGCCCCTTTCAGTATCCTGTCCTTCTCCACTCTTTTGAGTCCTCAGGGTGCTCATTTTTGCTGCCACTGCAACCATTTGTTTGCAGCAGTAACTGGGGAAGACCAGCCACTCACCTGAGTGTCTCAGTGGCTCATTTAGCTATGTTTAAACAGTGGAATCTGGGTGCAAGTGCCCTGCCCATGCCCTAGAATAGCCCATCTGCACACCATAGAAACAACCAGGTACACATTGCCCCAGATAATCCAACTAAGGGCTAGAGATTGTGTCATGAAATGGTGTTTTATTGGCTGAAGTTTCAGCAAACTTTCTTCTTTTCACCCTCACGACATAATGCCCTGTTCTCTCTTCACAGATTATTTTACTGTGTTCAGGAAAACATTTTATATGTATGGTATCAGTAAGAAATTCACTTGATTTACAACTGATACAAAAAGGGGGCTTTTTGGTCTGAAATTCCCTGCATTGTTTCTGATGTGATGTTTCAATTTAAGTAGTTCAGTCATCTCCAATCCCTCTGCATACCAGGCAATTTTAAATCACATATATTTTTTATTTCTTTCAAGTTACCAATCTGCAGAAATTCTGGTATGAATACATTTAGTCCTGGCTTCCTGCTGCTCTTTAATTTACCAAGGTTCCACCATACCTTTGGAGGGCTACAATCAATTTAGTTCCAATGACTACTGGATGTCTGGCACAGTAATGGCATGAACTGACTAAGGCAATTAGTGAAAATGAAATTGCTCCACATTAGCCAACCCCAATTCTCGCTGAATCTACAAAAAGACTGAAAGTACTACCAATCCTGTTCTCAGCAGCCAAGCCAGAGAGGTTGGGGAAAAAGAAACTTCTCTCATCCTGAAGTAATTGTGAAAGCAGCATCCAGGCTGGTGATAAGACAAAACCAGGCAAACAAACTGTTCAGCCCAGTTTTACCACCCCAGATTAACAGAGCCACTCAGCCTGGTAGGGAGAGGGAAGCAGGCCCCAGTGTGCACAACCCTGCTGCTTTTACCATGCATGAACTTCCCAGAAGGTGGAACTGGCTGAACACTATTCCACTCTGCTAAAGGGGTATCCAAATGCTACCCAAAACAAACATGGAACAAAGTCACAAAATACTGTGGGTAAAGAGTTTGCAATTTGGAAGCAGTTTCTTCTTTCCTCACCTGGATTTTGTCCTCATTAAATATTCCATCAATTAAGAAGTATGTCCAGAATACAGGCCATTCACATTCAATATTCTCAAAGAGCTTGAGCTCAGCAGGATCATAGTGCAGCCTGCTTGGATCCTAAAAAATTCAACCACACTCATTTAATCACTTACATTCCAATCATAATGGCAACCTATTTTATACAAATTAAAACCTAGAAATCAATAAACCCACCCGAAATAGTTTCCATGAAGTCTCTTGATTTCTTTGTCACATTCACTCACGAACTCATTTAATGGTTCTCTAGACCAATTGATCCTTCCTAGTCCCAGAATCTAAGCATCACCCAAACAATCTTGGCTCTGACTCAGTTCAAAGATATTTCAGGATGTTTCAGAGACACCATTTCATCTCATATACCATAGGCATATCTAAGGGTTAATTTCTTACAGAGTTATTATTCAAGTTCTGTCCTTAATGGCTGGTTTTCAAACCCTTAGCCTCCCTCAAATATGTGTCCTTTCCAGGGTGGATACCTGGATTACCTCCAAATCCACTATATTAGCAGTGATGGAGAAATTCGTCCCTTCATATAAATAAAACAAAAATATGTCTATAAAGAAGAGATTAAGTTCTTCCTATGTGTCCACTGAAAACATACATCAGAAGTACCTCTCTCGGTGTCTTGTAACCATCTCGGAGAAAGCGACAGCAGCCGTAGCGGCCCTGTAAAAACAGACAACATTGTAGGAAACTTCACACCTCACAAACTAACTGCAGCATAAAAGTATGTGCTGAGTTTTTAGGGATTTTCCTCCCTCTCTTCCATGAACAGATGAACCAAGTCTGGCAACCCTTGTTTAATTAGGATTTTCAGTTTAGAAAGAGGTTTTGCTTCTCTCTTTGGAAAAAAAAAAAAAAAGAAAATCCTTACCTGCAATTTGGATATGATTTCACTCTTGGTCACATTAACAAGGTTTAGATCCTCCACTGCAAAAGCTGGGTAAGAAATAATAGAGAGAAGGCCAGCATCTATCTCCTTTGATGTGGATGCCCTTGGCAACATGGAGTACAGGATAGACTGAGCAAAACAAGAACACGAGAGAGGGATGTAAAGCAATTTGCTACTTCAAAAAGCAGTGTCAAGTGCAAATAAGACTACACTATTTGCAAACTGACAGAGAATTCTCTGCAGTTACTTTCAAGTAACTAGAATGAGAATGCTACACACCACTTAGTTTCTCATGATCTACTAGAAACAGGGTGTGCATGTACCCTGAAGTCATCCTTACTACACTGCGTTCTTGGCTCAGTTAATCAACATTTATTTAAAAACAAAAGGGAGAGGGTGGTAGGTTTTCCTCTTGTAAAGGAAAGAGCAGACTTATTTTTACCTGACAGTGTTCTACTTCATCAGGAAGAACGTGAATCACTGATTTGTGTCCTCCATGAGCTCCAAAAAGGTCTAGTTCATCAATTGCTTCCAAGGCAGCCTTCAAAAAAAACCAAACCACAACCCAAAATCATTTCATACCTTTTAAGCCAAGTATACACCCTAGCACCTGTGCTTAACCTCTTAAGGAAATTATGTAAGACAGAAGTTTGCTTCACATTTTTTTCATCTTTAAAGGGAAGTTTGTCAGCATTTTAGAAAAACTATTTCTGTTTTCAACTAGTAGGATACAGGATTGATGTGCTGGTAATCCTTCCAACAATTTAAAGGCAATGCAAAAAAATCAGGACCTGGGTTTCCACTGAGATATCATCTAAATAGTGAAGTACTTAGTAAAAATTGCTTCTCCTGTCCTGTATTCCAAAATAGCCTCCTTTATCAGTGTGAGGCCAAGACCAGCAATTTCTCCCTCTTGCAGTGCACACAAGATCTAACAAATCCTGCTGAAAGGCAAATACACCTTTGACCCTTAATGATATTTGTCTTCTGTCTGTGCCTCAGACATCATGTAATGAGGTAGTTGCCAATTCAATATTTATGGCCTTCAGAGCTTCACTTAGTATCTCTGTGACCTTGTACTATGAGGGAACCAGAAATATCCACTTTAAGTGTATCTTCATTTATTTTTCTCTCTAAACTACCTGCAGAAACTTTCTTAAACTGATATATGCTGTTGTTTTTCAGAATTTACATCTGACTTAATGTTACAATGACAACATCACATATGATACTGAGGCTGGAGAATTAAGAAAGAGGGAAACAAAACCTGAGGCCACTTTCTGAGACCGCATCTTACTGAATCTGTCAGACTCATGATTCAATTATTCTGGTACCCTTCTTGCAATCCCTGGAATAACTGTGCTGAGGTCCTTCGATGAGAGCCATTATCAAAAAGATTTCACGCTGAAAAATACTCACACCTAAACAAAAATTCTTATACAATCAGCTAACTATGGCAGTGACCAAGAAGATGATATAAAGGAAGCCACCAGGTTTGGCAGAGCTCTTAAGCATAACACAGCAGCCATGAAGGAGGTGCCAGGGAGACATTCTCACTTTGGCCATCCCTACGGAGCTCGCGTTCAGTTCAGGAATTCCTTGGTTGGTCTTATCACCACGTTCCCAAATTCCATAATCCTGCAACAACACCATCAGGAAAGAATTGCATGATTATATACAAAAAAAGTGTTCCCCTGCCTTGTCCCGCAACAAATCCACACCCCTACATGAAATCAGTTAATTTTTGCCTTAAAAAAAAAAAAGCAGGGGTGCTCCAAGTCTCAAAAGATACTTTTCTCATGTTTAAAATGCAGCACATAAAAATATACCCCAGCAGGATCAGGTATAGTCACAAATCCCTGCCTTCACAGAACACACAAAGCCCTTTATCCCTCCCCTGTGCATGTTTCTCCACATTTCACTTCAACTTGGTTTGCTAAGAACCTGCCCTTTTTAGAAAGGCCTATAAGACTTTTGATTAGATATCAGGAAATATATTAATTATCAATAAAACCCCCTGCTATTAAGATAGAACAAGTATACCTCAGCCACACAGCAGTAAATCCTCCACAGCCCTCCCAACATCTCCAAAGACATTGTTCAAAGGTAAAGTACTGACAGGTTCTGATGTCTTCTTACAGAAAAAAAGAAGTCCCTATTTTACTTCTCCAGCAATAAGAGATTTTCCACCCACTGCTGAGTAGTGTTCAATGATTTACATATAAATAACTACTTACAGCAACTTTGTAGGCAGCTTCTATGTAGAAAACAAGATTCTGAATAAAGGTAACTTCATCGAGGGTGAAGATAATACGCAGCCCTGATCAAATGAAAGCAAGAGAATAATTACATGGTATCAAAACTGCAATGGTTACTCTCGAGTGAGTTTCATGCTTTTGTTTATTTACTCCCAGTTCCTGCCCATTGAAATCAAAGGAAAAACTCATGCTGATTTCCAAAGGTCAGGCAGCAAGCCTCAGTATTTGCTACTGACAAAATACTTCAAACTCCACTAATACCCCCTGTTTCAAAGACCAACCAAAACCCACCTCTGTGAGGGTGACATTCAGACAGTGGGTCTAAAGCAGACATGTGAGCCAGCTGTGGCTCCCCAGAGCACTGCACACCAATTCCTGCAGCTCCCTAGCCCTCTGCCTAAGTGCTGCTCTGCCTAGGAACCTCCAGGATGAGCCGTGCTGCTCTGCAGGGCTCAACTGCAACAGGCTCCAAAGACACAAAATCACATCAGGAAACAAATCCTTATCCTCACTGAAGGAGCACAGTTAAGAACACAAGACAAAACAGCACCAGGAACAGAAGAAACACTGATGGCACAAGTGGCACCTCACTTGATGTTGCACTCTGAAGAAACATGGTTTTCCAGGAGGATGCTCTATGAAGTCTTTCAACATGAGACTTCTCTGATGTGACTCTAAATATCTCACCTATTTGATGCCAATAAACATTAAGGGAATAAACTCTGCCAGTTACTGTAAACATGAAATTCCAAGTAAATAATATCTTCTCCAGAGAAACATTACTTCCTTCTGAGTAATAATTATGTAAAGATCTTTGAAGCTAGTAACTACTTCTTTTTCCCTTTTAAAATTAAAACTGGAAGAGAAAAGGCTGCAAGAAAAGGCAAAAATGTCTTCTGCTTACCTGATGCAGTCATCTGTGCCAAGAAGAGCAGGTAAAGGGAAGTTGCATCCACTTGCAGATGTCCCCACTGGTCGTCCCCAACCACCGTGGCACAAGTTGCAGAGTTGTACTTGGCATGGAGGCAGTCTTTGGTACTCTGAGTGCGTTTGAACTTCTCTACCTTATCTACCTAAAAAAAACATCACGAATTTCAAATCTGAAATATTCTGAAAGAAATTCTCCACACTATCTCAAAATTAACAACTTTGCTTAGGTGAAGAAAAACTTGAGGCCCTAAGTCCTGTCACCTCACTTCAGAGTGTTTTGATTGATCAGAGGGCTTAAACGCCCCTCTGATTTTAGACTCCAGTAAAATTCACATCTCCACAGGAAAATAAGCTTAAATTACCTTGTTGAGTTCAGATCTAAACTATAGGCATGCATCTTGGGGGAAAATCAGTTTGCAAAGGCAAAACTCTGATTTGCTGCAAACACAATCTCAAAATGTTACTTGGACAAGAAGTGGAAGCAAGGTCAGAGTTTGGCTCAAGAGTTTTAAGAAGACTCCCTACACCATGATCTGCACATATGTAAAATAAGTGATCCTGCAGAAGACACAAAAGCCACATGCTTCAATGTGTGAAATGCTTTGTCAATACAACATGTACTAATTCAACTCAAACCTATGGTATTACCTGCCTCATCATGCACTGCAAGAGTCCCCGCATCAGCTTCACCACATTCTGCAGGAACAAAACAGACCAGTGACACTTTGGTCCTCATCAGCTCGCACAGACAACATTCAAAAGTGACAAGTTCAAACCATCTACTAATGTCCTGCCAAAGGTAAAAAAGAATGAGTATTTGCCCAAAATGTTTTGCATGCTTTTTCTTTCAAAAAACAGTAATCAGATTTTATTCCCTCATCCCTATCTAGAAGAAAAAATCTTCTCCCAAAGGTCCTCACTAAACAGTGGAACAACTCTCTGTGGTTCTTCTATCCAGCTAAAGAACGTAAGAAGAATGTTATGTCTTGTAATAATAATAATAATAATAATAATAATAGTAATAATAATAGTTTTTTGAGTGACAGACCCTGGAAATACTGGTTGGTGACTGCAACACACCGACTGCGAGACCTGTAGAGTTTCTTTCACTCTTTATACAGCACAGAAAAAAGCAACTGACCAGTAGAGAAAGGGCCTTGGATGTGAATGTAGAGGAGCACAAGATTGTGCATTAAATACAGAAATCAACCCCAACTTTTTACCCAAAAATACAGTCTCAAAATATGATCATGCAAACTGAGTCAAGGTTACTCTGTCACCACGGATCTCTGTGGTTTGAGCAGGACATGCCAGCAAAAAATTTACCCAGTGACTCCAAAACAACAGGAGGGCTCCAACAGTCCCTCACTTCCCGTTTAAGCCACCTCTGTTTACACTGTCACGACTGATATTCATTTACCCAGCTACAGATTTTGGTATTTAACTGTGTGATTTACAACCCTTCTAATTCTCCGGCACAGATCTTATCAGTTTGGAGATTGTTACCTTCTCTGCTTTGATCAAACACACCTACACACCATGTACAACCTCTGTGCACATTCCAAAGACTGCTACTTTAAATGGCATGCCTTTCTTTGCAGGGAAGAATGGTCTAGTAGACAAACTGCTGCAAGTTCTAAGCAGCCTAGGCTTGATTTTCTGCTCCATAATACACTTCATGAGGGTCCTCAAGGTTTAATCAGACAGAGGCTTGTAAATCTGGGCACAAAATCTCTCAGAAGGCCAATTTTCAACAGTCAGCCAACTGATGGAAGTTTGACACATTTTTGTTTTATTTGTAGTTTAATTCAGATGTTAGCCTCTCTGCCATCCAGATGTTCAAATCCTCCGTGTACTACACACTGCACAGATGTTCCTGCCTTTGGAACAGGACACATACTCCAGGCTGGGAAAACCTGCCGGCTCCCAGACACAGCAGCAGTGCAAATGCACTCTCCAAAACCACTACTGTAAGAAAACACAGACAGTGTAGTGGGTTTAGGCCCAGCCTTGACACACCTGCTCAAGCTCGTAGGCTTTGGCTTTGTCCTCATCCCGGTCCGCGTTCTTCCGATAGGCCATGCCCAGCCCCCAGACGGCCAGGATGCTGTAGATGTTGTCCCGTACCCAGGCATCCTTGTGGTCTGTCCCGGCTGAAAGCAGCCCCGTCACTGGGTTCTGGTCATGGCAAAAGGAATAAACAACAAACATTACCACCTCCAGTCCCATCCTTTAAGAAGCATCACTTCTTTCTGTATTAGATTTTATGCTAAGTGTACACTTCGGCTGCTCACAATTTCACAACAGAAGTGAGGCCCCATTCTTCTTCCCAAACTCACACATGTGAAATGCAAAATTTGTTATACCCTTCAGGCTGTAAAGTTTACAGCTTCCAACTGAACATCCTCATCCACGCAGGACTGGTAGCTAAGTCACTGAGTGAAATTTGGAATACATTAAGGAAATGGGAATTTAAATTGCATGTATTTATGAGGAAAATAGGGTATTGATTTAGTGCTAGAAATTGAGTATGGAATATATTCTCTATGCAACTGGTCTGTGGCATAATCTTGAGAAAGTAAAAAACCACTAGTGATCTTCCAGGAGATTAAAAAAGTGTTTCTAAATATCTGCCCACTGCATTTTTGACAGCTAAATGAATGCAAAACCTTTTAATATACTCCTCTGGAAAACGTACAGACAAGACATCCTGGAGGTGTTGAAAAGCAGCATGGTCTGAAAAGCATTACACTGAGTCGTCTCCTGCATCCCAAATACTTCACTGAATTTTTCATTGTATCATTAATTCCCATCACTTCACTATCCTTAGTTTTTTTAGACTGTCTTCCTTGGCTCTATAGTCTTGACTAACAAAAAATAAGACAAAGAGGCAAAAGGTCAATAGAACTTTCAATCAAATCAAGCCTTACGGAAAATTTCAGGCAATGAAGACCAGTTGCTGGGGCTGGTGTGACAAGGGGCAAGGATTATAATAGCAAAAATAAATAATATTGAAAAGGGTATCAGTTTTTCATTTCTCCCACACACCCATTCACTCAACTCACTGTTTCGAAGAAAGCTGGTTTGAGCAGGAGAGGCTTTAGTCACAATTTCCTGAGCTTTGCATGTGAGCACTGAGCACCACAGGGGTGACAGCCTGAGACATGATGGGCCCAGTCAGCCCTTTTGTTATGGTTTAACACAGAACGCTTAGTGGCTCACTGAGAGTAGAAATGAAGCTCTGCTGCAACGGCCCCACCTCAGCAAGATCTTCACAAACCAAATAGCAGCTGAAGGACCCCCTACTCACCTGCTGGATGGGGAAATGCACACAGGAATGCAAACAGCTCATAAAACTTCTGTTACTCCTTGTTTGACTTTTCAGGATCAAAAAGAAGTCCCAGTTCAGCACGTGCCCACATGACAAACCCAGGGCCTCAAAAGGCAGACTGCATCCTCCCACCATTGCAGAAGGACCCTCCCATGCCCTGGCTTCATAGAGACCACTCTGCTGTCTGAGAAATTAGGATCATTTTGGTCTATTCTTCCCTACTCTCCAAGCTGGGCTGGCTGCCAGTTGAAAAATAAAACCATCTCTGGGTACCAAATGGAAATCCCAGAGATATGGCCCATCCAAGTATTTCAAAGCCTATTCAGCTGCCAGGGAGGGAGATTTGCCTACCTCAAGAGGCTGCATTAAACACATCCAAGGGCGGCTATCACCATTTCAGCACCTTTGATTCCTCTACAAGTTGGTCCCAGCTTTTGGGACACATTGGGGCTGGCTCTAATGCACGTTCAGAATATTAGCAGAACAATGTAATATGCTAATTAATAGTTTAGCATTTTAGAAGTGTTTACTCCTTATAACTACATTTACTTTCTTCTGTTACCTGCTGACACCATATGAAAATGACAACCCTTACAAGGGGCTAAAGAACTGACAGAAACACTTAAGTGCCCACTTAATCCCACTGATGTCAAAGGGATTTCAGCTTAATTAGTACTTCACAGTATTACATCTATGCAGAGATGGCTAATTTAGACTAGCAGGTCTCATCCTGCAAATCACACTGCACACACAGATCCACGAAGCAAAGAATTTTCACCAGCACCATGGGCTGCCAGCTGAGAGCACTGCAATACAAAGCTGATTGCTGCACTAAGACTTCAAACTGTTGTATCATACCCAATCCTATTTTTAAATCTATGTGCCAATCTGGAGACAAAAAGCCCCCCAAAAACCCAAACCACAAAACACATATTAATAACAGGATCACCAGTACAGGCACAAAACCAGTAGGGTTCTAACTGGAGCAGCAAAACAGGCCCACATTTAGCATCTTGTTAAAAGGTGCAAATGCAACAGATTGTCTCATTGATCTGTCAGATGAAAACTGAGGTAAGTGCTAGCAAAGCTTGCAAATTTGCTTGTGAAGCCAGATGTAACATGATGTGAGTCTTGGGGATGGTCCTGTGGGGGGACAGGAGTTGGACTCAATGATCCTTGTGGGCCCTTTCCAGCTCAGCAGTTTCTGTGATTCTGTACTACAGCTGGGGTTACCCATAAAGGTATGAGCTTTCCTTATCAGCTCCATATGCTTTTCACTTACAGTGATGTAGCAATACTTAAAACATATGCAGATTATAAGTTTTACTATTTCCCAATCTTAAGATTCATATTTTTTCTTATCTCATTCAATTTAACACGTGTAATAAGCAGCTGAGAACATCCTTCTGCTGGTGCTTTTCCATGTCTGTTCTGCTCCAGCACCAAAGCATCCTTTGTCCCCTGTCCCTGGGGGTACATGCAACAGCTGGCAGACTCCACACAGACAGGAGCCAGTAGTAGTCTGGCCTTAGCCTCCTTGTGCAACTTTTAATAATCTAACTATCACTGTGCGTGCTGCAGGGGTTGACCAGCACAATGCAACATCTGCAAAACGAATAAAGTTTGCTACTGACCTGATCCTGCAAGCTGCCACCCAGAGAAAACTGCCAACCCTGGTGCAGGGTCTGAACTTGTCCTTTGAACATCTTTGCCTGATATCACAGATATCCTGCATTAAAAGTTGCCTCTAAAATCACACTGTTTTAGAGTGATTGGAATGAACACAAGATCAATTGCTGCTACTGAGAAACTCGGCTCCTGATGTATTAAACATCTAATCAACATCAAACACCTGTTCTGTGCACACTCTCTGCTCCTCTTGCTGCCCTCACCGAGGTGTGAGCATGTCCCTGCCCTCCCTCGGAGTGCAGCAGCTGATGTGCCAAGTCAGCATCCCAGCAGCTGTGCATGTGAGCTACAGGACCACAGCCACACATCACCCCTCTGCTGAGCACTGGCACCTCAGAGCATTTTAAACACCTGGTTCTTCTGCCAGGCTGCTCCTGGGCAAACCCATTGCTAAAATTCCCTTCCCTGGCTCCTTCCTGAGCGGCACTAAGAAGGCACTAGCAGCAGGCAAGCAGCAGCCCAGCCCGTGTAGACAGAGACTATTCTGCTCCCGAGGAAGTCACAGCTGCATGTGGCCCAAAGATAACCATCCTAACTCGCCCAAGTAAGCACTGCATCTCTTCACCCAGCTGAATACAACATTTTCAATATATTGCAGTGGAAAAGCCACTGCAATAGAGAGTATAAACATAGAAAACAAAATCTAGAAACATCTCTCTGGACTTCTTGAGATACCACTGATCCTCTGCATTGCTGCTAGTCTGGGATTTGCTTTCCACACAAAGAAAACTTACTTATCTCCTTTCCCCACCTCGAATTCGCCCAGACATTGAGCCCTTAGTGGAAAAGGCAATACATAGTCATGAACACTCATCCTATTGCTCCAAACAGCAATTACAAAATTCTGGGCCACCAATATGAACTCCTATATTACCATTTACTTCTCCTTTTTACTACTGTTAAATATTACTATCATCAAGGCTCAGCTTTCATGGGGCATGTTTGAGCTCTGAATCTCAGAGGCTCCATGTCTCCCCTAATGGAAGCTGTTATCAGCATCTTCTAAACAAGGAAATCAAGGCAGGCACTGGAAGCTGAAGTGACTTGCCCAATGTCATCCTCTTGACAAAAGACGGAAAAGAAACACAACTTCCAAGAATCTCCTGCACCCCAGCACAGAAAAAGTGGAAAATTATCTTCTTACACTACTCATACCAATTCTTGCATGTATTTGTACTGGTCTACAATAGTACACAAACACCAATCCACAGGTGTTAGGACCCTGGGCTCAAAACAACTGCCAGTGACAAAAATCTTACTGACCAAAGTGCATTTGGGTCCCAGCCTCTTCTTTCACTGCTTTCCAGTTTCTTGCAACTCTCATCAACGAAGCATATTTGGCAACTGATCTATGCAAAAAACCCTGTTCCTCATCTTTACATACTGGACCGTTTTAAACAAAGCACTACACTTCTAAGCACCCTCTGAGTTCTCAGTGCCCACCTGGGTGAAAGGAGCACATAACACAGAGCACTGCGCAGACCAGAAAACGCAGGGTGTGCACCAGCCTTTCCCAAGCACCTCCGCTAGCTCAGCTCTTTCACTGCTCGCCTGTACAGGCAGCCCAGCCTGACCCAGAGCCTCAGCAGTGCGGACAGTGCAGAACAGACTGGAATGTCCAGAGCCTCAGCAGTGCGGACAGTGGAACAGACTGGAATGTCCAGAGCCTCAGCAGTGCGGACAGTGCAGAACAGACTGGAATGTCCAGAGCCTCAGCAGCGCGGACAGTGCAGAACAGACTGGAATCTCGGAATCTCGGGACGTGCCCGGCCGCACACACGTGCCGCGGGAGCACACAGCGATCCGCACCGCGCTGTGCTGACAGGCACAGCACAAAGTCCCGCTCGGAGCTGCTGGGGCAGCGGGGCGTAATGCTGCTGTCACTGTGTGTGTGTGCATACACCATATATACAGTGGGCACAACGGGTGGGTGTGTATCATATGGCCACGAACACACTGAATAAGCAGCATTACTATTATTATTTGCAAGCTCAGACCGTGTTTTCCACACGCTCGGGATCCGCACCTCCTCATGATTCCCCCGCTGTTCCGCAGGCGGGGGCGGGAGGTGCGGACAGGAGGCCGTGCGCCGGCCGGAGGAGGGATGTTCGTGTCTGTCCTGAGCCCCCGGCACCGGCTCACCCGGCACGGCCCCGGCTCGGCCCCGCACGGCCCCACCGCATCCGGCACACCCAGCCCCGGGCAGGCGTCCCGCGGGGGCCGCTGCTCCTCACCTGGTGGCGGAGGATGGTCCGCTGGACCAGGCGGGCGTAGCCGTCCAGGCGCACTCCGGAGTTGCTGCGGCTCCTCATGGCCCGCGGGCGGCTCCCGGCGCTGACGCGGAGATGGCGGCGGCTCTCCCCGCCCTCACGGCGGCCTGGGCGGGGCTGGGCGGGCAGCGGCCTCCGCCCTCAGCGCCGCGCCGATACCCGGCACAAGGACCTGGCCTGACAAAAGCCCGGCTGCGTTTGTAAAAAATAAAGTCGATTTTGTACAACCTCTTTGTAAGTTCGTAAAATAAAACTGAGAAGGCCAGAATACTCAGGAAGCTTTTCTTTCCCCCAGCCGTAAAAAAAACCCCGCCGTTTTATTGATCAGATTGATTGAATGAAAGAGCACAAAAAAAAAAAAAAAAAAAA
>VZRP01002521.1:94486-148227 GCA_013397995.1 Malurus elegans
AAGAAAACAAGGAGCAAGATTTTATCATGTTTTCACACCCTTTGGCTTTCCCACTTAGCAAAGAAACAAGACTTGGAGGTTTCCAAAGGAAATGCAGCCGCTATTGTCACAGGCACTCCCGAGGGTGACCCTTGTCTGACTGCAGGCTGCAGTTCCCCACGGGAGCGAGCAGGAATAAGGGGTGAGGGCAAAGAGAACCGAGTGCTAGAAATGTACAAACACTTAAAAAACAGAAACCAACAAAAGCCTTACATACAGTTGCAAAATTTTCACATTCCCTCTGTGCTCCTGCCGACAGGAAGAAAAACAGTGTTAGGGATGAGTGCGTGTGAAGCACGGAACAGATGCTGAAAGTGTGGGATTCACTCAAAATTCCGGTTCTTTTCCATTGTCTTTTTTTTTATTTTTTTGGTCTCGTATGGAATTGCGGCATTAACAGAATTACTACTGTAACTTTTGATCGCTGTGCTTCCTTCAGTGTGTCACTGGCAGCCGCGGTTGAGAAGGCAGCGTTCACAGATGTGTCCGTTCCTTGGTGGCCCCGCAGAACACCCATGGAGGCTCCGCAGCGCAGGAGGAGGACAGAGCTCGGAGATCCATCATCTCCATCTGCCAGAGCCGAGCGCTGAAATCCGTGCCGAGCCACAACATGGAGCAGTTCACCGTTCCCCTGAACTCCGCACCAGCTTCTTCCTTCAGGGCGCTGAACTCGGGGAGCAGGTTTGCTGAGCAGGCTGCTGTTTATCTTAGACCAAGCTTAAAACCTCCTTAAAGATCCCCCGAATTAGCTTTGCAGCCACAAGCTGATGCAGTTTTTTACTTTGTGCTTTGGACAGGGGGTGTAGCTTTCCCTGAGCTCTGGGTGCGGTGGTCAGTTAACAGTTCCAGAGACCAAGTACCACGAGGATACGGTGACACCCAATGTAAAAACGTTTTCAGCTAGTTAAGGGATGACCATTATTTACCGAGCTAAATAATATGCTGGTGTGAGTAAAAATTTTTAAGTGGCGAAGTCAGAAAGGACTACCCATGCCTAGAAATATACAAAAAAAGAATTCTGACATATTTGATTGTGCAAAAATAAAAACAAAAGGAAGACTGAGCAGGTCAGTGATAGTGGAGTATGTGCATTCATGGGAACTTTAATTATTGAAGCCAAACTCAGCTATGTGCTTTTGCTTATAACATTCTTGTGGGAGAGCTTCAGCAGACTTAAGTCTATGCAGCCACTGCCTGCCCTCATGTCAGGGTTTTCTCTGCCAAAATCCAGATCTACTAGAACCATAAAGGTAAAACATATAGCAGACAATAAATGCCAAATACAGGTCAGCACTTTCTCCAAGATGTTATGTACTACAGATCCTGTAATCTGAAGAAGTGTAATGCAGCCCAGTATTAATGACACACTTACCTAAAAGACAGATTTATATATTTCGTGTGGTACTTGCTGCAAATTTATTACTTTTTTACAGTTGAAAATATAAATATAAGAATATTAAATAAATTTACAAGAAACACTGCAAAGGCAATTAGCCAAATATTTAAAGCATTCACAGAAATGTATTCCAGCTACTAGCATTCCAGCATGAGCTTTTACCAACATGCAGTTAAAACCTTGTGGATGAACACAACAAATACTTTAAATTCTCACCTTAAAAGCATAGTCAGAGTAATCTTGGACATAAGTGACTGAACGAACTGAAAGAACCCATGTGGTGTTCTTTCCCACAGAACCACAACAGGTAAAGAGTACTAAGAGGTTCAATTGCTGATCTAAAGACAGCCCCAGACAGGAGGCATTTAAGCCATGCTTTTTGTTGAGGAGAGTGTTTTCACCAAGCCCTCTGCGAAAGCAAAGCCCTTGCTGCCCTTCAGCATTCACCTGCTCCGTGCAGCCCCCTTTACAGGGCCTGCTACCTCTGCAGTCCAGCACCAGCTTGTCTCAGTTTGCTCTGGGAACACACATTTGCCCAAGAACACAAATTTAAAAAGCAGTGGCCACAGCTGCACAGCTGTGAGAGGAAGAAGAGGTAAAACCAGGGCTTAGACCAACTTCTGTTCAGGAGGAAACTTTCCAATGTTGTATGGACTTTCAGCTGTTTTACATGAAGAACCAAAATCCGTTTTTTTCAGGTAAGTATCACAGCAGGAGTGAAATTTTGCTTCAGCAATTACTGAGCTAGGGTCTCAGGATTTGGCTTGCCAAACAAGAGGAAAAGCACAAGCAGAAATACTCAAGAATAGCTCAAAATCTGCCCCTTAAAAAACAGCCGTGCAATGAAACAATTTCTCAGCTACTCAATATAGCAGGTGTCATTTATTATTTCTAATTTTTCTTCAACCAGCCCCCTCCCCTCAAACTTCTCTACTTTCATCATTGCAAATGAGAAGTGGCAGTGTGTTTAATGTCACCACTCAAGACAAATACTGCCCCTGGTTGTTCTTGATAACCCACTGACTGCTCCATTTAGCACTCCCTCATTCATGGCACTCCGCTTGAATTCCACCCAGTTCTTATCCCTCTGTGGTGTACTAAAAGGCAGATGAAGGTTCAAGACCAACTGGGCTTGTTATTTACAGTTCTGTATCTAGTGAATGTATTCAAACCACTGTAAGTGATCTACTTCCTGGACAAATTAAGTCTATGTTAAAGTTAATTAACTAAAGAAAAATGCAAACTTACAAGAAAAGTTACAAACAAAATACAAATTATTTTTCTATACATAGGAATATTTAAAATTATATTACAAGAAATAAATATAAAAGTATCATTGAGATGCTTAAAGGTTGATATTTTTCTGCTTATGTACATCACTACAGAGTTTACTACTAAAACGTACAAAAAGTTGAAGACAGTGTTGATAACATTTTTAAAGTTAGTATTGTTTGTATGCACAAGTTGTAACTTTCTACATTTATACAATACTACTAAGATTACATCCAGATAAACTTAATTGTAAGGAAAAAAGTCTAAACGAAACTTTAGTTTAAATGTAAAAAAAACCTCAAAAAACCCCACTCTGATGAAGAATCAAAACGGAAAGGTGCCAGTTGTAATCTGACATCCAAGACCTTGTCAAAATAGTAGGTTCTGTTTTGGTTTTGTTGTTTGTTTTTCTTTTAAATAATTGTCCTTGTCAATCCATTGCATGGCTGACTTGAAGTTCCAGTACCATATATTACATAAAACCAGTTCTTGGTCTGCTCACATTATGTAAAACTGCTAAAGTAAAACTCTACTTCACACTGTAAAACAGTGTGCTGTTTAAAAAGAAATCATATTTTCTCCATAGAACTTAGGCTTGCTCTCTTTGAAGTCCTTCTGAGGGAGATTTGGCTTTCTTGGCTGCCGGTATCATCCTTGTCTTGAAATACAATTTGTTTGCCTGAAAAGTCATGGAGACACACATCACCATTCTGTACAATGAAACAAACACCATTCTTCTCACTGGAAAGATGGCCTGTTGAAACAAAAAAAGTGCATCCCCTATCAGAAAAGTTCAGAATCGAGCCTCCCATGCTTTTTAAGTCACTGCAGGGAGTTCATACACTCTCATTTTATCCCTGCAACAATATTAAAGTGTGGATTTTTCTGTTCATATTTTGTACACATTTCTTCTCCTGTGTGAAATCCTGAGATTTGAGAGATGCTAATTTGTTTATGCACAATAGAATTCCGTATTTTATGCAATGAAGGTCACAATTCTCAGAAAGCAGAACTGACTTGGAATAAGCATCACTAGATGAGATGCAAAATATGCCTCATTTTAATGTTTTGTTTTATCAAATTAAGTTTCAAAGGGATCCCAGGTAGGCCATGCATCTGGAAGAAGAAAGTGTTTGAGAAAACAAGGATTTTTTTTTGCGTTTGAAAGTAATTCAACTTACAGCATTTACTTCTGAAGGACAATCAGAATATGGCCTAGGTGTATCACGGGTCAAAACCATATTTAGACTGCAGAGAATCTTACACATTCAGGGAAATCCAGAATGAACACATAAAAAACCACTGCTGACTAAAGCCTTTTAATGAAATGCTCCACAAATGTTCAGTTCACTGGATAAATCTCATGCCTCTACGTATCACATCTTAATATTTTTAATGAGTATTTGTACTTTTTTATTCTAAGGATTTGTGCAAATGCTTCTCTTTGGATTTTTTTTTTAAATTTAGTTATTAATTTAAGCAGCCATCAAGCACTTAAACAGGCACACATGTAGACAGGGTAAGATGAGCAGAAGAGCTTTGTCATCAGTTCAAATAAAAGGCTGAAATTTCAGAAAATAACCACGCTTGCTGACACTATGATTGTTGTTTAAGCCCCTGCCTGACTGTGCCCTAATGTTAGGGAAAAAGCTGAGAAGGCTTTTCTGTGAACAAATTCAGAAAGGTGGTTTGTGCTCCTCAGTGAGAAAACACGCAGTTTCAGCCATGTGATACCCAAAGGCAGTTTCCCAAACAGGCAAAGCTGCAAGAGAAAACCTGAAAGGAAGGGAATATTAGAATGCCATGAAAAGGTTAGGTCCAGTAGGAAAGCAAAGCCACAGGCTATAGAGACATTCCAAACTTGCCCCAGTAAGTTATTCAGTCCTGAATCTGGAATAGCACCTCAGTGGAAGCAGTGAGGCCAAAACCATAAAGTGTTTACAGCCTTTCATTTATGGCATAGGTCATCATTTCTAGAGTGGTTTTGGTTTTGGATGTCACTTTGTAAAATGATGCGTGGCAGTGTTCTTTCCAAGTTCAAGCTTTGAGAGCAGAGTAATCAGGGGCAGCAAATCAGAAGGTCCCATATTCCTATTTACCAGCAGTCTAATACCTTTTGGAGACATTAGCCCAGCTCTTCTGAGATACAACTGCCCCTTGTTTGGAAGATTCAGTGCAAGGAATTGCCTCCAAGAGCTGTGCTAGGAGCTATCCGAGCTTAGGTTTAGCCTGTTCTCATGAGAGTTCTAAGGACCCAGAAGGATTATTCAGTCTAACTATGCACACAAGGTATCACAGAACCCTCTTGATATGAATGGAGGATGTGATACAACGTTCACAGCATTCAAAATACACAATAAATTAGGAAATGAGGTGGTCGTCTGCAACACACATGTTTGTAAGTGCACAGGAAAAAGGTTCTACTAAAGTTTTTTTCAACTGCTTTTGTCTGAGAAGCTTTTGGCACAGGACACACAGACCCTCACACTGGAAAGGTCTGATTATGTGAATGAAGTAGGACAGAATTGGAGCACATCCCACAGAATCAGCATCACTCAATGGTTTAGATCATCGATTTAGCATCTCACTCTAAAATAGCAAACCCGCCCCCCTTTTTCCAGAAAGACACAACAGGCTCATTCACTTGGTTGCTACAATAAACAAGTTCAATAGAACACTTCTGCTTTCTTTCTTTCTGCAGAGAAAAGCAGTCAAAATGTTTTTATTGCTGTGCATAAGCATGTCAAATGTTGCAGGGAGAGATGGCTTCTTTCATCAGAGCAATTAACATACCAGGGAAAAAAGAACCCTACAAGACAAACAGGCTCTAGAAATTTGAAAATGTCTCTCCTTGAAAGGAAATACTTCTACCTAAAAGTATTGCCTTACTTTGTATTTAATGAAGTGAGAGTTATTGGATTCTGGTTCTCAGCTGACCAGTCAGATAAAAAGTATATTAATTATTGTATTATGTGGTGTCCAAAGAGGTACATTTTACAAATGCATGTCAAAAAAAAAAAAAAGCTCAATTTAGAAAGCTGTTCAGGGTAAGTCCAAATGCTGTCTCCTGAAGTGTTCTGATTTTTTTGCAATATGCAGTTAGTTCC
The DNA here is from genome assembly GCA_013397995.1 of Malurus elegans. Lineage (NCBI taxonomy): Eukaryota > Metazoa > Chordata > Aves > Passeriformes > Maluridae > Malurus > Malurus elegans. Next base: position 100,301 of record VZRP01002521.1, read on the forward strand.
TCAAAGGAACAGTAACATCTAACCCACATTTGAATAACTTTTACTCTGTACATCTGAGAGGTTATCTGCTGATATCAGCTTGTTGTTTCTGTGCTGTCTTCTGACAGCACAGGCCAAGGAATGAGTCCAACACAGCCTCTCCAAGCATGTTCAACAGCTTCGTAATAAACATTCCAGTTGATGACATGAATTCTCAGCCTCAGCTCTTGATCAGTTGGGAAAAATACCTCAGGCACACTGCACTAATGTCCTCTGAGTTTTTCTTGACTTGGGGTTTTATACATTAGAGATTTTTGGTTTTTTGATTGAAAAATTGATTGTCTTCACTGAGAGCTCAAATCAGCAGCATGACATGTGCTCTGCAAGAGTGTGAAAAACTGAAAAAAGATCAGTTTTAATAAGTACATTCAGTGGTGATTCATATCTAGTTTTCTCAGCAAACAAATAAGTCACAGCAGTTTGCAAGTGAAATTGAGGGCAGGGTTATATTCACCTGCATTTCAACTTCTCTTCTCAGGAACAGAGCAGAGGGCAGCAGCTTAGAGAACAGTTCTACGTTAGAACAGGAAGGATGAGGAATTTTACTTCTGAAGAAATATTATTTTGCATTATACTTACCATTTCCATTTGCATGGACTGAATAATCATTATTCATTAAGAGTGTTGTAGAGTTGGTGGAGTTACTGTTTGATTGTAAGGAATTGGAAGAACTGGATACTCCTTGATTTACAGTCTGCTTCTTTAAACCATTTGTAGCAGTTCTACTCCAGTCTACAACAGATACATGATACCAAAAATAACAACTCATACAAGTAATATACAATCATATAGTTAATAAAGCAACTGAATTGATATAAAACCAAGGTTTCACACACTTCTAGCAGTATTCAAGATAGAATTATAGTCTCCTAAGAATTTAATGACTCTTGATGTTTAAAATTATTTAAATCTAGTGCCTTTTCTCTTGTCCTTTTTTAAAATGCAAGCAGCCAACTGTCGTAGTTTTACAACTGCAGACCAGATCAGAAAAATAACTAAAGTGCAGTTGATCCTTTAAGTAAAAGTGTACAAAAGTATATAGCTTTACCAGAGGTCAAATACTGAGTAATAAAATAACATAAAATAGTTAATGTCTTTTTTTTGTTTAAACCACGTTTCAATTTGTTTTTGTGCAAGTTACTGGTAAAACCACAGCTGACCCAGAAGCTGGAACAAATCTTACCGTTTCTAACTGACCCAAAGTCTTCTGCAAAGACATGCCTTTACCCTGCAGTGGAAGAGGTCAACTCTTAGCAGTTGACAGCTTAAGGCAACAGCATGTAAACATGCAAGAACTGCACCACCTACCACTTTTAAATAAGAGTATAATTTTGGAGGTTTATTGAATCTTGGATGATAAATTAGAACTGCAACTGCAGCAACATGATTAATTGCTTTTTTTTTGGTAATTATGACAAAATACCAGGAACTGAATATAAATATTCAGAAGTTTAAAAAAAAATTAAAATAATATTTACCAGAGTTTTCAGCCAGCCTGAATTTCCCACAACAAAGATATCTTCTCCATTGTTTACGGACGTTCTCCTTTGTTACACAATAGAAGATGAAAATGAAGAACCCTGCAAAGCAATAACATAAATAATAAAAGACTGTTGCGAAATTTTCTTTTTACTGCTTCTTAATGAAAATGTTTTGGTTTTCTTTCATTTCTTTTAAATTTCTACTAAAAAGTAGAAATTTAAACACATCTTTCTTTGTGAAAAAGTTTACAATCCTGAACACTGCAGAGTACTTTTTCCTTACACAGATTAGATGAATCATACATACAAAAGAGAAACAAACAAATACAACCAAATGCACACAGTGCATGAAGTTTCTTCCTATCAAATAAAAAGGGAAAAGTTCTGTTGATCTTGAAATTTACTTAATGCTTTTGGAAAAGAATTCAAAGCAATATCAAGGAGAGGGGTGTGATACCACATTGTCAGACTACAAAGCTTTTTTAGCACATGACACAACACTGTTACCTCTTTTATTACCAGCTAACCAGTTACCAGCAATGCTACCAAATTTTATACACTCATACAAAGAAAATAAGTCATATCTAAAATAATAATATATGGTACTCCCTTTACCACAATTTCAACGATTTTCTAGAACAGATCGTGCTCATCCCATCTCTTGCCACATTACAGACACTGCTTCTCATTCACTACGAACTGACATGGGGCTACATCTAATTTTCCCTGTTAAAAGTTCATCATCGTCACCCCCTTTTAAGGGAAAGTGGCACTCAGTCTTTGCACAATTTCCCATCTGCAATGGGAAACAGTTGTGTCAGGTTTACAATAAACAGTAAATAACAGTAAATCAACAGAGCAAATAGTGGAGAGGTGTAAACAGCGAATTTTCATTGCTTTAGTCTCTCTGGGAAATCACCCAGCCAGTCAGCCAAGAGCCATTTAAGCAGAAGTTTCCATCCAAACTTCAGAAGGTGTTCAGGTATTTACATAACTGTGGACAGCTACAATACCTCCTATTTATATAAAAGCCTTTGCAGCAACTCTGCTTTTGGATCTGTCCAGTAGCACCCTGGCCTTTGCAAAAACTTCATGTTTTCATAAGTACTTCCTATGTGTTCTTAAATATTATATAGGTCATGCTTAAGCCTCAAGTCACTAACTGTCAGATGTTGCAGCCTTGCCTGTCTCAATGACCCTTTGCTGAATGTCACACATTCCCCAGAAGCCTTAGGGGAACTGGGGAAATCATACAGTTTTCACTACATTAACTGCATTATAACATGAACACTTAGAGTAACTGAGCATTCAAATTTCATCTGTTTATTAGTGAAACACAGTCACTTCCAGGAATGTCTGCTTTGCATACACTTTTTACATGATAATATTTATAAATATACCATACCAACAAATAGTATTCAGATTTCCTATACCTTAACAAAACAAAACTGCAATTTAAGATTACAGTAAAGCAGTATTATCTGTAATACAATTAACACGTTAAAGCACATATTAATTTTTATTGCCGAATCAAGAAAATGGCATTTGAAAATGTTTGGCTTGTTGTATTATACACAGGGGGCTTTTACATGAAGGACAAACTTACCTTGCAAAGTGTTGAAAATGGTAAAGAGGTAAGTAAATACCTCATTTACTGTGAAGAAAGCAAACCCCCAAGTAATTCCCAACAAGAATGTGAGGCCAGCAACACTCCGAAGGTCTTGGATACTGGTTTTCCTTTGAGCACCAAGTTGCTTTTTCTTTTTTATACGACAGAGCTGGATCAGCACAACGATGAACATGCTGATATTGATCAGGAATATCAGACAAAAGTATCCCACAGCAGTAATATAGAAGACAGTTCTATTTTTGATCCAGCAGCTAGAACAAAAGAACCCTCTGTCAACCAGTATCAGAAACAGAAATTAAGTGAAATAAACACAAGACAACTAGTAGTTGGTTGCACATGTAAACCATTTTTGACTTTTTAGAAAAAAGAGGTGTTTTTATGGCTAAAGGATATGAGTCTTCATACAGGCAACAACCCTAAAACACATGAGATACTGGAGAGTTATACCATTTCAAAGCACTACCATTGCTTCCTTTCTGTCCCAACCTTTACCCTAAAGAAAACAGTTTGGAGGACTCCCTCCACCCCCCAAACCCACCTCCCCAAAAGCACCTCCTTTTAACTCACAATTCATCAGGTCCATTTATCGAAACCTTTCCAGTGGTTATAAGTCCATAATTATCTGGTGATATTGCCAATACAACGGACACAACTACTGCTGGTAACCCTAAAAAATTATGAGCAAAGAGACAGTACAATGAGGACTTTAAATTTCATTTTTCTATGAAATCTACAACTTATTTCTGAAATTTTTCTGTTTAATTCTGTTGAGAACTAGCTGTCTGAAAAATTGTAGCATTCAAAGTACTCAGGAGCACAACTTGCAAAGAAATAAGAACTGTTCTCCTCAGCCAGACTCAAAACCTGAATAAACCAACGAATACCATCAGTCTTCAAAGTGAGTTAAAAAAACTCACTTTATCTGTTACAGGATAACTTATTTTCTTTCTTACATATGTTTTAAGAAACAAATAGATAAAAATCAGGCTCAGAATCTCTTCATCCTCTATCCAGTAAGATCTGGTTTTGCTGATTTTTGCTATTCTAGAAATGAATATATATACTTATTGGCATTTATTCTCAAAATAATGAAAGCATGCACTTTCAGAATTGGTTCTATTGGACTAGCAAAAGGAAAATTTATTATCAGTTTGCATTACAGAAGATTCAGTTCTGCATCTGGGGGACTCCATGCCTCAGAAACGTGGAAGACATATCCTAATGTTTAATGATTACCTCATTTTCTTTTCTGACTTGTGTCACATTCACTGGAATGAGGAATTCACTTGAAAAGACGAATTATCTATTTAGCATACAAAAGCAAAAAAAAAAATACATACCCCAACCAACAACACAAAATTTAAGAATGTATTTCCGTACATAGGTGTTAAAGACTTTCACAAGGGCCAGATACATGTGGAAAGCTTCCAGGCCCATCCAGGTGAAGGAAACCAAGAGGAAATAGTGAAGAAAAACTGCAACTGCAATGCACAGGCCTCGTGTGTCATACAATGCAATCCACGAGTCAAGGAGAAAAACTAAGTTGAGCAGAAGTAATGCAGCACACAGCTGAATAAGTATTTTGGAGGGATAGTCTCTCCGAATTTTCCTAAAAAAAAAAGCAAATTAGTGACAAGACGTCAATTGTTCAGGGATCCCTGGCTTACTTTGTCTCTTGTAGTCCTTAGTGAACAAATGCCAAGAAAACTATTTATATATTTTCATTCATATACAATGCTTCATATGTTGTATTTATACAGGGAGAAGATAATTAACAACCTAATTCCAAATTAGTGGTCTGTATGAATGAAGTTTTTCAGAAAATAATAAACAAACAATAACTTCGAGTCTTAGTGTTTAGTACCATGGTAATTTTTTTTTTTACATTGTATATTGCACTTCTTGTTACAGTACTTCCCAAACCCAAAATGTGATTGTTCTTTATTGCTAAAATAGATTAGACTTTTGACTGGGTGTCTGAAGTCTTGATAGAGACAAGTCCCAGCCTTAGAATAATGAAGAATAAACAAAGAATACTTATTCTTTTAAAAATGCTAAAATTCTGCACTGCTTCATATATGTTGTATCTTAAACACATTCTATTATAGTAATCCATTATAAAATACTTCAGAGTACTACTTCTTCTTCACTTCCTACTGCATAGAACCTCAGAATAATTCACTTGTTCATAAGATTTAACATTCCTGAAGACAGAATCAACACCTTCCTGATTAACTGGCCAAATCCGTGCATTATTTGTGGAGGCATAATCCATAACTGATGGAAAGGACTTTGCAGCAAAGACTACAAAATCAATCACAACTGAAGAGTAATGGGAGCTCAGCTGAATGGGTACTTACTCAAAGGCTATGTAGGTCACAAGAGTAACAGAAAGGAAAATTGCAGAGAGGCCACAGCCTATATACGATATAAAAGTCAGTACCAATTCTTGTGTGGGATTCAAAGGTAGTTTTCCATACACGTCCTGAAACAGAAACAGAAGTTAATTTCAGAGAACATGTTTATTTAATGGAAAAAGATAAAAAGCCACCAAAATAAACCAAAATGCACCTTTCCCTCTGCACTTAAAAAAATAAAATCCATTCTTTTCCCTATGACTCTTATAAAAGGTTAGATGAAAAACAAAAAAGCCAAGCTAGTCCTGTAAAAAGTGGGGATTTGGACTCCATGACCCTTTCTCAACTTGAGATATTATTTCATGATTCTATGACTTTAACTGTGAAAACCCCTTTGATTAAAAACCTGCTTTAAATTTGATTTATCCTAAATTTTATTTCTTAGAATATAAATAGCTGCCTAAATGCAAAAGCTGCAGCACTTAATAAATTCTTTCCTCATGGATTCCCATTTAACAAGCAGTTTAAGCACGGGACTAATTGTATAACTATTTGTACTAACAGTGAACAGAACCTGAGCACTAATTATTAGGTAGTATGTGCTTATTGAGTCCTCACTTGTTTAAGATAACATAAGGTTAAATGAGTTCTTGAATAATGGTAAGATTGCATAATATTAAAATAATTACCATCAAAACTGCAAAACTTGTGAGATGGTTGCATGAACAGACAGTTTCATTCACTCTACTTTCTTTAACTATGCAGCCTTCATACGACCAGCCTCCATGTCCACCTGTTAAAGAAAGCAGCTTTGTTATTCAGAAAAGGCTTTATTCATATTAATGAGTTAACATAGCCAAAACAGAATTATTATCTTGGGTGATACCAAGTACTTACCATTTTTATTGAAGTCCCAAAAAACACATCTAACTGTTGAATTATCCTGTTTAGGAGGTAAAAAGAAAAACAAAATTACTGAACTATGAGTTTAGGATCAAATGATTTTTGAATTGCCTACGAAATGCAGGCAAGAATGAACAGTGTATACAGCAAATTATGTCTGTTCTACATGAACACTAATCTACATGAAAGTTAATTTAGGCGCATAGAATGGATTAAAGTTGCAAACTGCATTTGTAAAAATGTAAAAATATGCTGAACAAATTTGAAGTCACCATAGAGGAGCTAGCTCTCATGCTTATGCAAAGATTCTGGTCCTGGCAGAACCTTTTGAATGCTCTTTCATGGTCTTCCCACACTATACAAATTCTTGGGATTTCTCATCATCCCAGACTTTGTAACTTTTGAAGTCTTGACCACACAGAAAAGGAAAAACCTTTTCATTTGCAAATATTTGATCACTTCTTACTATCACGTTTACATACAAATTTCCCCCCCACACACATTTTTAGAATGAAAATTCTAAAAATACCCACAGCAATGCACTTATGTTGCTATAAATACTAATACTTCTGCCATTTATATCTCAAAACTCATTATTATATGAAAACAAGTAAAGATGCCACTAAGCCAGCTACTGAAAAAAGCTGCAGGTGCATTCGTGGAATATATTCATTTTTCAATTTATAATAATGTACTATTTTAAACTCTGTTAAGGTAGGGGATAGAAGCCTTTAATCTTTGATGCTCATTTAAGAAAGATACAGTGTAAAAGAGCCCTAATACTTTCAGATGACACAATCCTGTGTTTCAGTTCCCCTAAGAAAAAAGGGGAATATATTATTTATTATATNCACCTAAAACATCATGACTGCAGCATCTTCCATAGTAACCCACACTGTCTGTCTTCCATCTGAGATTTTTTATTCTTCACAGAATAAAAGAGAAGGGTAAGTAAGAAAGATAAAAGCTGGATGCATAAGTGATAGAGCAAAATTACCTTATGCTATTTGAGAACCAAAATTTAAACCAGTGGTAAATAAGCAAAAAGAGTGATTTTCAATGTCCAGGTGGAGATGAATCATCCACACTACTAAAGCACTACAAAGTGATCTGTATTAATACAGTATTTCCTGTACAACAGCTTCCCTGGAGGCATTAAAACTGTAGTTTAACTCTGCCAATATGTAAATCATACCTGATTAGGTCTGATATTCTGCAAAATGACGGTAACATTCGCCTTTAAGTTACTAAATGTGAGGTTAGCAACACTTGATGATATAACGCTACTGATTAAAGATGCATTCTTCAAGGACAGATCCTGGAATGACAAAAAAGCACCAGATTTTAAAATCTAATGGAAACAGAGTACAGAGCTCACAAGCTCAGTTACTATGTGGTATTAGCACTGGACAAAATTAATTATTTTTTAAGTCAGAAGCTTTAAAATGTGTTTAGAGGGGAAAAAAAAAATCCATATTTTACTCTAACATTGAGATAACAAGCCTTTTGAACAGTGGACCAAAAAATTACCTGGAACACAGTGGTCTTTTTGAAGAAGTTGAATATAATTCTAGAAGCCAAATTCAACTTTTCGGCGGGTAAATTTGTCAGCAATGATGAAGGAAGTATAATTGATCCAAGATTATTTGAATTCTGAATTGCCTTGGCTTCTCCTAGAGAGACCTGAAAAAGAAACACCAGGATTATGTTTAGCTTCAAATAAATACATTATAATTTATTTTCAGTTTAAAACTTCAAAATACACATTTCTCTGTCACAAACTCACTGCTGCTTTCATTCCCCTCCTGCTCCAATGCATAAATAGCAAATACAGGACTGAAAAGGATGCATCCCATTCCAGGTCTGCCCACCACTGAAAGGAATCTGGCTTTACCCATTTGCTTCCAGGGTACACTACACACCAGTGTAGTGGATAACTGATTTGGAAAGGTGAAGAGCACCAACACAGGCAGGTCTATGTAATTGTGTAGGGAGATCAACAGCTCACAGAACAGAAGCCTGCAAAGGCAAAGAATTTTTATACTGCACAGGAACTATGTCAGAATGCAGAAAATGTGTAAATATCCATTATTTGTCAACCCGTTTGTAAGTTCTGTAGGTTAAACAGAATCTGAGAAATAAACCCTTTTTGATCAGCTGGCAAAAATTTGAAAAAGAAACTGAATAATCTACAATCCAAGTATCTCAAGGGCATAGTGATCTAACTTTGTACAAAAAGAGATCTGAACTTTCACCCATTCTGTGTGCTGTGCTCATAGCCCAGAAAGTGTGGTTTAGTACAAAATCTTTCAACATTCTCAATACACATTAGTCCTTTACCTACAAATACAAACACCTTAGATGTATATTACACATCATATAATGTAAAATGAAACACTAGTAGTACTGCAGAAAGAACTTAGCTGAGTATTCAAAGAGTGGTTGTAACAAGAGTAACAGTGTGAACTCCCTACAATGCCCTAAGCACGTGGTTTAACTCTTCTGTTTGTACCAGGGCACTGCAAACATTTTGGATCATGCATCCCCTACAGGTCTTTGAGCATGAACCCCAATGCATATCTAAATTACATGTATGCATTACTGTACTAATATATTATGCAAGTTATAAAATACAAAAAATAAAAATCTTTTAAGGAGAATAAACACTATTTTTAGAAATTTATTTTTTATTTATTGACCATCTAGGTAACATTTTCTTCCTGCGCTGCAATGGACTGTCATGTGCATACCATGGGGTATATAAAACCATACAAAACACTTTAAAATGACAATTTGCAAGTTTGACAATTTGTAAATATTTAGAATTATAAATGTTTAACCTGGAGATCAGCTGAGTCCTGAACAGCAAAAGACATTTGGTAGGAGCGGGTTCTGTCGGTTTTGACAACTGCCAGAGCCAAGGAAGGGGAGACAAATTCAGCAGGTGATGTTGATAAATTCAGTTTTAAGCCAATATAATCCACCAGTTTTATAATTCTGTTAAGAAAAAGTATACTTAGTATTACCAAGCACATACATCCAAAATTCTCTGGCAAGTTATGGTTATGGAGCAATAATCTAAGTGTAGCATAAAATGCTCACTTCTTATGGTGCGAACACAAAAAAACCCAATGTTTTCCATGACACTGTATTACAGTAGAGCTGGTAACACTACAATGATAGTCCTTGCACTTTGAATAACTCCATTAAAGAACAAGACACATTCTCCTGGATTATGATTATGGAAACGTGGAACTTGTTGAAGCCAATTTATCAAGACAGTAAATACAACCCTCCTGTCATCTACTGCCAAAATGACCTACCTGTTAGAAATTCGTGATGGTAATGGCTGAGAAGCAGTGAGGATACTGTTCACCTCACTAACCATCCTTCCTACATCTCTTGGCTCTACTTTTCCAGCTGCTAAATCATTTTCTATTTTGGACACGATTTGCTCAGCTGTGGCTACACTCATGGTGCTGTGTACAGAAGTTGTATTTGTGGGAGCTGAAACTGTTTTTCCTGTGACAAATGAAAAGTTAAACATAGTGTTCAAAAAATGAAGCAAGCTCAGAGAAGCAAAAAAATTAGACAGTTCTCTTGATTTAAAAAACATATCACTACTTGTAAGGTTTCTCAATGAGTTGTGCAATTCGTCCTTATCAGTAATTTAAATCTCATGAAAACATGTTTTAAATTCAAAACAATTTGAAAGGAAGGTTTCAAATTGCCAACATTAATTTTACGTTTTATTGATTTCAAAGTTCCCCACATCAGACCATTAATATATTAAATAACCCATTATTTTGAATTTTTGAATTTTCATTCCACTGAATGCCTGAAAGTCAGTTAAACTCAAACATAGTGTCAGAAATTTGAAAAGACACGTGTAAAGATGTGCACAATCTTCATAAGCAAATAAATAGCCACTAAGAAATATTCAGTCAGTAACAATTTTTTAAGGATAGACCAACATTACTTTGCAATATTTTAAATATTAGGTTAGTTAAAAAATAAATCTACCTTGCTCGCTGACTTAATTTTTTTCTGTCCAAAAGACATCTGTTCTTGGGAACTTAGCAATATGTAAAGTCACCTCTCATATATATAAAACACTGCTTAATGAAGTTTAAAAGCAAATCCAGTAAATGGTATTCAAACAAAAAAAATATTTATTTGTTGTATTTACCTGGGGTCCTTTGGCCATCAGCAGTAGAATGAGGACTGGAAGCTGAGACAGAATGGTTGACAGGACTAATAGTAGGAGTGAAAGGAGTGAGGGGAACAATAGGTACTGTGCTAACATTTTTGTGACCAGATTTAGGTTGGGTTGTAGCAGGAGGAATTTGTGCAACAGATCTGGTGACAGCCTCAAAACTGTGGTTTACAATTTGAAGTCTGTGGGGCTCAGAAGAAGAAATTACAGAATGTTTAGTGAAACCTACAGAAGGAGAAAGAATTGTAAAAGTCTTGTTAAGGTATGTGGCATCAGATTTAATTGAGAAAGCAGCATTAGTGACAGATTTTGTTGCAGGTATGGGAATAGTGATAGATTTATTGGAAGTTATGGAAGAAAAAGTTGTCATGGTAGGTTGAGCAGGAGACTCAGAAGAGGAATGTGTAGTGCTAACACTGGTGGAAGACAGAGAAGTTTCAGAGAGAGGGTTTGTAAGGGGAGATGTGGAGAGAGTTCCTGAAAAATAAGTTTCTGTGAATGGTGGGATCAGTGGTCTAATTGTAGGGCTTTGTTTAACAGAAAGTGTGGTGGGGGGAATAAAAGAGTTAGATCTGAGGAAAGTCTTTTTATGGAGAGAAGGAGAATGAGCAGAAGGAACCCATATAGAATGAGGCGGCACTTGTATGGTACTGCAAAAGAAAAGAGGCACAAAAATACATGTAAAGTTTAACATTGTTTCTATTTTAAAGAAAATTAGTTACAATAGAGGAATATATGTGAATTATATGGAAACACTACTAATAATATAATTTTTTTAATCAATCAGGTTGGATGTTTCATGCTCTAATATTTAGAGGGTTCTTATATTCTATTTTGCTGTAGTTGTTAACTAGGAAGTCCATAAAAATACTACTACTGCCTTTGCTGCTTGTGCTGAAGGTGACCTAATGTTGAACACAAAAGCCAGATGCATCAGGAAAAAAAATTAAAAAAAAAAAAGAAAAGAAGGGAGGGAGGGGAAAGAGGGAGGAAAGAGGAGGGAGTTAGATGGAAAATGCCTGTCGAGTTTTTCTTGTGGAGTCCTTTCTGGCTATTACACTGAAGCATGGAAGTTGACTCTAGCAATGTGTTAGGAAATTTAGGAAATTTAGGAAATAAGCAAGTCAAATTTTGTATTTATACTTACTACATTTGCAATTCTTCAGCAGTCAAGGAACAATACTTCAGTGATGAACAGCAGCACCGATCTGAGATGACAAAGAAGTATTAACCTGGTTTATTCTTAAGCATAGCAATTGCTAATACCATTAAGTAGAATATTTAACCATGTGTGTTATGTCTTTAAACAACAGTATATAGTGCATAATTTATTTTGAAGTTGGTTCTGAAATTACTTTTGCAAAACAAAAGGTCTTGACCAGTCAGAATATTGCCATACCCCCAGATTTTTGTTCAATGCCTGACAAGTTCAGATTTTTTTTTTTTTTTTTTTCATTTTAAACAAACCAAAATGCAAAGCTACAGCTTTTGAACCAGAGACAAATGGTATGAGCCACTACTCCATACTGTCACAACATCACTACAAAAACTTGGCTACTTAATATCCCTTTCTATTCAGATTGTCATTTCAGCAAGATATTTATGTTCTCATTTTACACTTAATCCTTTCAAAGGGCGCTCTATTAAGGTAGCCAGGAATTTTATAACAAAATCTTTTAAGAAGTTATTTCTATCACACACCTCCTCAAAAATCAGAAGGCTGCATTTTTATGTATTTATATTACTGAAAAACAAAAATATTTTTATCTGAAAGTAAGTAACTGTCTTGTCTTTTAAGCTACTTGAAGACCACATGTAAAGAAACAAAATTTTGATGAGACAATTTAAAGCATAACTTACCAAGTTGGCTTATTTTTGCTTTGTCTGTTAAACTGCTTATATTCTCTCCCTCAGCCAGCTTCATTATGAAATTGCAGTGTGTACTATAATGAGAAGAGAAAAGCTTAAGACTCAAGACACAAAGCTGGCTCATCTTTACAACATAAGAAACTAACAGCAAATGCTAAGTGTGAAAGCACATTTTTCCTAGGCTCTGTCAGATTTGATTGTATTTTTAATACACATAAACCACTTAGCTAATTAGAAACATAATTCATGAATCTGTGGCATATATTGTCCTTTTCTCTGCGATGTCAACTCTTAAATGTCCACCCAAATCAATGCTGACCATTAAGGAGTTGATATTTTTGTAAAGTAATAATCTCCACTGTTGGTGTAAATATGCCAGTGCATATGAAACTTCCATCACCTGGGGAAGCCAGCATTCTCTCTTGACTTTAGAGAGAACTTCAGTGACCCATTGATGCATGTAACTCCATCTTTATGACTACAGTTTGATGACTTGAAGCCCTGCCTAAACCAGTGAGCCTACAGGAAAAACTCTTCATGCTCAGCAAATGCAAACACAGAGATGAATGAAAAGGATTCCCTCTAGCTCAGAAGAATGAAAACATTACCCTAGTGACATGAAGGGATGATCAGACTTTCTGTCTATTTAATTTGAGTGTTTTGGACTTTTCTTTCAACCTAATATAGGAAAATAAAGTCCAGACTGAAGTATTTGGGGAAATGAAATTTCACATTTAGTTTTAGAATACAGTGTTTCCAAGCTGATCATTTTAAAGGACAATTTAATGGTGAGTAGCAATTAAACTGAGAGACATCATCTATGTTTCAGGGTTTCCAGGATCACTCTCTGAAGCAGTCTTTCCACTCTGATAACCCATGGTTTCCAGACTTGAACTGGTTCTTTCCTCAGGCTCCCCCTACCCCGATGATGGTTGGTTTTCCAAGCTGAAGAACAGCAGCTTGGGATGTCTCAAAGCAAATCCCTCATAAAGACTGCATTGTATTCACAAGTTCTGCAATTCTGGTGCTCCCATTTACATGATTAAGGTGATACCAAGATGCAGATAAAATATGGCTGGGAAGTCTGTGATTCAGTAGAAGACTAATGAGAAACAATATATTTGGGTTAAATAAAACCGACAGACTCTAAAAGGTTTTTTCAAAGTCACTAATCCAGGAAAATAATAAAATCAAAATTTTTTGTTAACCTATATATATATTTTGCCAGCCTGTTTCTTGAATTTTGAACTTCCTAGAAAGTTTGTCTTTTTCTTCTTTTACAGAGCCATGTGTACTTCATATATCATAAGACAATATATGAGCTTTAAATATTTGATATTTGAAAATTTAAAAACAAACCTCTGGTTTTCTGCACTGCATTCCATAACAGAGGACTGTAACGACAAATGAAAACAGAAAAAAAAAGTTGTTTTATAAGGAGAAATCAGGAGTGATGCTTTATCAGAAGTAAGTTGGAAAAACGTTTTCCAAACAATAAAAACAATTAACAATCTTACCTGACTTACTGCTCGCAAGGTTTTGTTGAATTCTGAAATGCTTTAAAATAAAATGATACTGTTACGGAGGATTTTTAGTTATGTTTCTAAAAAACAATTACAACAATTTAATAAAAAACCAGAGGATTTTCTTTTTCCAGTTAATCAGTGGTTTTTTAAAATCAAGCCAGTCCTAACACTGTAAAAACACTTCTCAAAGCATTCAATATTTGAAGAGCTGACTTGTATTAGTCACTACACAAACTAAATTTAAACCTCTGTCATCACACTTGAATGCCAACCCACTGTAAATGTTACTTCAAAGAGCAAAAGATAAATGTTAATGTTGCCTTTTGCCAAGCATTACTTGGAATAGAATTCTAAATTTATACTCAAAGCCACAAAAATAGAATAACTAAGAAGTATGAATTTCTTGTACAAACAAGATTTGTTGGCTAATCACATCTTTTTGATTTTCAGGGCAAGTTTGGGAAATAGCAGTAAATACTAACTCATTCAAACCTCTCCTTATAAAGACTGGGAAAGAAAACCATAGAATTAAAAAAAAAAAACAAAAAACCAAAAAACCCCAACCAAACAAGAATATTTGTTGAAGAACATGCAGCTAGGAAAGTTCTCCTCATAATTTCCTACCAGATAGATTGAATCTTTAAATTGTAAAAAACATTTGGTGTACCATTTTTCATAAGGAACTCCAGTGTTTCTTTTAAACACTACAGTGTTTCTTTCAAAAACTAAGAGTACTCTAACTAATATTAACTTTATGTTAAAGAGCAAGAAATTAACCAATGCATAATTTTTAATGTGCAGGAATAACACCAAGTCTGGTTAACACATGGAGGATGTCACTTCATCTTGTTCAAATGCAATGAAGATTTCAATCCTTATTCAGAATTATTTACCTCAGTTCTTGTGGAGTACGTGCTGGAATTTCAATTAATTTTCTGACTTGATTGGGGGTGGTTATGTTATTGATCTGTCAGAAAAAAAGATCCCATGGCTAAGTACAACCAATAATTTTTAGCCTTAAAAGAAAAATGTTAATTTCACACATTTTAATATGTTGGCATTACAAAGATAAGAAGCATGTTTTCTCAAGAATACACTGCTACAAATATTTACCATGCCATTGTCACAACTTATGGAAGGAACTGTTGATCTAGTATACAGCAAATCCCAAAATCTGATTTGTGACAGATAGGGGCAAGAGGACGGTAAAGTCACCATGTCTTATGTTGGAAAAAGAGGAATTTGGTTTAGTTTGCAACAAAGACAGCTTAGAGCAGACACTGAGTGAGCTTTCTAACTCTAAGTGCAACAATGGGACAAGGCCCAGAACAGATAATGGTAACAGATGACACAACACTGGCAGTAAAGTCAAGGAGTGTAGTGAAAGACATGGTCAAACTGAGCTAAATAACCATGATCTAGCCTAGGTACTGGGGATACTCTGAGGTTTAACCTAGGGCCCTTTCACCAATGCATTCTCATGCTTTTCTGGTTACCAGCTTGACTGGTTATTTTTACGTTTTGTGTAAGTAGCAAAGGCCACGAGGAAAAACATCATCTAACATATGTGGTACAGACTTCTCCTAAGAGATATCCTTCTAAAAATCAGAAGAGTTTTAAGAGTTCAAAACCAGTTTTTCCAGAAGCTACAGGCATAATGTTCCTACAGCAGACAGTTTCAGTGGCATTATCACATCAGAACACAACACAATGTGTGTTTTGGGCACATCCCTGCCCAAAATCGCTGCTCCATGGCAGCTGGGCAGGAACTCTCTGTGGTTATTTATACTGCTGACCACTCTCATGCTTTCAGGGACTGGCATGGAAATCTCACCCTGAGGGCTGACAGATGTGTAAGATAAAGATATCAGGGCCTTCTTTTTTCCTCCCCTCAGTTTCCATCTGCAACAATTAAACATTCTCATCCTCACAGTATTTATTATCTTGCTGCTCCATCATCTGCATGGTGCTTGCACCATGACACTGTCCTCTTAAACCTCTTGTGCTGTATAAATGTACACACTCATGTCACATAAGCCAACTGCAAAATCACTAACTCTGTGACCACATGTCAAAAAACATAGAATGATCATGCAAAAGCACAACAGAAAAAAAATACAAAAAACCGACAGAACTATTTGGGAGAGTCTCAACATTAATTATTCCAGCATATAAACCAATGTTAATTATTCCCAAATAGTCGCCATCTCAAGATGCTCATCTTCTGAAAGCAAGTCCCTAAATTAATCCCCAAAGGAAGATCCTGTGTACCTAAATGTAGATTCTTGAGATTACCATGGGCTTCCCCCTCCTTGCAGTGGCTATGTAGAGAATACAACTCCCTACAGCAGGAAGTTAGCTGGAATTTTAAAATTTAGCTACAAATCAGCTGTTTAAAACAGAGCTGTTCTATCCACTGCAAACAGTATCTTGTACTGCAAACACAGGAAGAATCATGTTAACATATCAGTATTTTAAGTGCAGAAAAAGAAACTCACTTCAATTTCCCTTACAATAAAGTTATTTAAAAAAGAATACTTACTATTTCTACATTTAGTGAGGCATTATTTTCTTCACTTGCCCGAAGTTTTACCTTGCCCACATAGAATACTAAAGGCAAAAGTAAAAAAATTAGGAAAATCAACCTTAGAACATGGGATGTAATTTTTTTTGAGAGTTGAAAATCTTACACCTCCCCCCTTTAATATTTTTAGAATTAATATAAAATCTCTGTAAATTTACAAGAAAATTTATTACAGACTTAGATTTTACATGGCAATTAAACATTGCTTCATTACTCAGAGTATTAAATAGTTGAACAAAATTTTTGTAAGAAAAAAAGGGAAAAGAAAACCACTAACCTGAATAATTGCAGGCAGATGTCACATTGCATACAATGGTTTCTCCTGCTATAGATTTTTTTGGGGGGAAAAAAACAAACAACTACTGAGTAAAAAAGTTAAACTTAAATCCAATATTAACATATATATTTACAATCATTCCTGTGTTTGAAATGCAAATGCCTTTATCCTGTGGAATTATTTGACATACTGTCTAGGCTTCACCTCTCTACAGCACTTACCATGACATTTTCCAAGACTAAGTATTCTGCCTTTGATGAATTAATTTTGAATCACTTTCTGTAACAGTTTTGACAGAAGACATACAGGCAAGTGTATGATCAATTTTATCACCATTAGTAAATAAGTCATCAGAAGGTACAGACTGTAAGCTGGTGGCAATATTCCAATTATTTTAAAAAAAAGTTTTTCAGACAGAAGTTTAGAGTCAAATAAATTCGATGGTTGGACTTGATGATCTTAGAGGTCTTTTCCAAATTTAACTATTTTATGATCCTAAATTTGCCTTCCCTTGTGTTGGCAGTTGAACAGTTACAACACTTGCATCACTGTTTTTTTTTTTTAAGAATCCTTAAAAATAGAAAATGTTTATAAATAAATGATACACAGTAAATTGTCAAATTATTTACTACATAGAGAGCAACACTTAGAAAAACCCAACACAAAATTCAGCTTCTTTTTCCTTACAGAGCAACCAGTCATGTGACCCCTAGTATTGCTTAAGATCTTTGCATGCCACAAAAATGCACAAAATAAATAAGCAGTGTGGGGGATAAGGGACTGATCAAAAATCACTAGTGCTCCCATTCCACAGAGATCATCAGATAATACAGATGCAATCTTTCTGCAAGTCACAGAATCAAATCATGCTTGTCATTATGGCTCCAAACCAGTTCTTCCACTTGCACTAACCCAAGCCAAATCTATTGCAATGGGGCTACTGAGTTTCTAAATGGATAATTTAAAAATTCAGTTAAGTCTGCTCCTGGTGCTACTGGACCTGCCCTGATGTCAAATACAATGACTGCATCAGTTTGCTTCAATCTACTAAAAAGCATGAGATTTCTTTTTAAGCAAACATGGTCCTTGAGATTGTGTTTCTCACATTTTTGTGGTAACCTGCTGCTCTGACGTACAAAATAACCAAACTCTTCTATATGCAGCCATCTAGACAAGCACTCTAGAACTAGTCCTTCTACCAGACTGGACTTCAATATGAAGTAAGTCAGACTGTTAATATGACACAGCACAATACCAAGAAAAAAATCATATTAAAAATATTTGAAAGCAGACTTCCTGAACTCACACATACTTAAATTGAGATGCACAAAAACGTATCAGTGGTGATAGATGAATCCTACCTGGTGTCATGGTGGAGTAATAATCAGTGATTTTAAGAGCTTCTGTTAAAAAAAAGAAGAAAATAGTTTAAAGGTTTTCTAATTTTAACTTTAAAAGCCTATTAAATGTATGTCACAAAAATAAGTTTTCTTATTTCTACTTTAGACTGTGTTCCCAGGAGAAATGTAAATATATGATTAATAATAAGGAAATAAAGTTATCTGCAGCATGGGAAGTGCAAAAGCAGCAACTGCAGTATGATCCATCCAATCACATATTTATGTCCCCATCTGAGCCAGTGACCTCTGCCTCCCCATTGCTCAGAGGAGAAAGTGGTTTTATGGTAACTCCCATTTTTCCTATTCTACATGGGCACTCCAGCATAGGAGGAATCACACTCTAAAAATGTGCCTTTCAACCAACTATGAAGGATAGAAGGATGTCCAGCTCCTATAGAGCCATGGGAATATAGGCTATATATAGGCTATGGGATGAACCTACTCCTTGTTTCAAATGGGAAAAATCAGGAAAGGAAGGGCTAACACGTTCTTCTTATTGAGCCTTTTCTGATCTTACTTGGCTACTCCTTGCAAGAACATATCTAGGTGTCTTTAAGGAATGAGGTGTACATTTTAGTTCTTAAATAGTATCATAAAGCATAGGAAACATTCCATATACAAGCCCCCCTATATACTTGCTAAAAAATACATCTGCCCTGTTTGGTTTTTGGTAAGCAATGAATGAAAAAAATAGGTTACAGCTTGGTTAAGTGCACCTCTGAACTCTAACCATGCAGACTTAAAATACCAATTGCAGATATATACACATTTTAAGAACATGAAAGAAAATAATTTAGAATAAACAAATCCCACTTACTAAAAAAATGCCAACAAAAAGGCGACAAAGATGAATGCAAAAAACATCTCCCTTGAAACCTTATTCTCTCCATGCAAATACTCACCTGTACTTTGTGTAGTCTCCTCTGAATACGTATCTGAAATAGAAAAATTAATAAGAGTAAAATCTATGAAAATAAAACATTAAAAAAGCCAGAAAGTCTAAATCTAACAAAAGCTAAGTAAGAGAAACATTAATAACATCTTGCCTGAAGAATTAATAGGACAGGTTACAAAAGCAACATTAGAGGATTCTAGGAAGAAAAAAAGATAAAAAAGTAACAATTGTGTTAATGAAGTATTTTACTTCCATGGATTTTTCAGAAAAAAGATCAGGTCTGCAAAACGTTGAACAGAAACTGAATATTATTTATCTAAGTTTCACTTTAAGAACAATTGCAAAGCTTGTTAAGAGTGTTCACGTTATTTTAATACTAATAATTGAAATAATGTTCACAATATTTCAAAAATGTGAGTATCTGGATACAAGCAGTCGGGAATCTAATTTCCTCATATAAGTTCCTTTTACTGGTTTCATTCTTTCAGAAGATGTGCATGAATTTTGCATATCCAATTACAAAAAATATCTTAATCGCAAGAACCTTTTCCTGCATGAACTCACAACATTCATAAGCAGAGATGACACAGTGGGCTTAGCAAACTGTCTCTCCAAAAAAACTGGTTTTATCAGTAACCATACATAAATAAAATAATAATGCAAATTTTTTGCAGCTACACCAAAAGGAAAAAAAAATTAAGTTAAATTAAGACAATAGCTGAAAATTTAAAGAAGGCTGTACTTAGTGAGAATATTTTAGGTGCACGGGAATACAAAGTGGTTAGAAGACCACTTTATATCACTTCAACGTGACAACTTAGTCTTATTATTTTAAATAGGCCAGAACAGTTTCACAACAGAACAAATTTTCCAAGGCAACTAGCAAGCAGCCAAAATACGAGCAATCAGAGTGAAAACTAAGTACTGGTTTCATCTATATAATTTGGCTTGGTGCACACTACAACAAATATTGAATTCGATGCAGTTGTTAAAGATGAACCATGCCCCCAGAGACACTCCATCTGTAAAAGAATGTGATTATGTGTGTTTGCACCTGTATTGTTTCTTTTATCCAGAGCACTGTATGTCAGTATACATCAAGCAAGAAAGCAATTGCCTTTCATACAGGTTATTTCTGTGTGTCTCATTTTTACTTTTTCAAAAAATGCTTCCATAGCTGATGCTTATCCCCTCTGGTTCCAGAAGTTGTTAGAGCCTCGTGCGTGTGTGTCTGTGTGTGTGTGTAGCACACCACACTGCATGAAATGCCATCTGCTAGGGGATGGAAAGGAGCTCTCACTACACTTTTCCACCTCTGTCACCTCTGCAAACTCTTCACTGTTCAGGTAACTGAACAAAAACTGATCCAGCAACCTGCACCTACTTCATCCCCAAGCACCAACTGCCACAAGCCATGAGTGATCATACAAGGCAACCTATTTCTTTACAATTATTTCATTTCAATTCATTCATTCAATTTCATTTCAATTAATTTGAAATGAAAACATTTTAATGTTGGAAATCTATTACATTACAACCTTTCTGCATTATCCCTGATAAAGGCGGATTTCAGCAGATAAAAGAGGAAATAACAAACATTGCAGAAATCAGGAGTCCTGATTTTCTTACCAAAAACTGTTGTTGCAGCTGATTCTTCTGAATCTGACGATTTTGCTTCAAATAAAAAAAAAACAACCATTATGAAGTTTCAGACACATACACGATCACCTTCAGCAAGCTTTTCCTGTATTATTGAAAGCTTACTGCATTTACCAGAAGAGGGCAATACCTGCTCTTTCAGAACAACATTTCCAGGCTGTCAAAAAAGGCACATGTAACAATCTCTGGTTTTAAAAAGCACAGTTTTTATGCATTCAAATAGAATTCAATGTAAGACAATTTATTATGAGGCATACTGGACAGTTTGAATTGTATAATGTTAACCCAAAAATCATTCACCTGAGATATGTGCCACACTAGCCTGAAAGCCATGTGCCCATCCTGAGTGTCATGCTAAAATTCTGGGAATGAGAATCAAGGATGCATAAGAAGATGGCTCTATCTGGATATGAAGAACTCTTCTTAGACTTACTATAAAAACAGTGAGGCTTGGCACTTAAAATTTATCCCATATATATGTATTCTCTTTTTTATCCTGCAAAAAGCAGTGTAAAAAATAATTTCAAGTTTGAACCCCGATCTTGACAAGAACTGCCAACTATTTATATAAAAAATGCCAGATATTGTATTTTTGATATTGTTACAGTCAGCATTTTGGTCAAAAAGAAAACAGGAAATTTGATGTCTTGCTCACATAGCAAATTTAAAGCTGGCCCTTTCACTCACTGGGTGGTTTGTGATACTGTCAGAGACAAGTCAAGTAACAGGACACAGGTATCAGAGAAATAAAATCTAAACAATAACTGGATGCAAACATGGAGCACTATTTAAAAAATATACCTAAGGTATTTCAACATCTCTCAAAGCTCAAAAGTCATCAAATAACGTTGCTTACAATATACTAATTATACTCTAAAGCCTTTCCTACTGCTGCAGAAGACCTAAATCAGACTTACCAAAACTCCCTGAGTGAAATCAGGGGTTTTTATTATAAATGGTAAACAAGGAGTTTCTGAAATGCTCATCACTCTTTAATTCCTTGCTCTAGTAAGATGGTTTTGCTTACCTTACTGAAAATTAGCAATAGCTTCTTTCCAAAGGATGAATGTAAATATGATTTCAGTAATGAGGGGAGAATCAGAATCATCTCAGTGACCTTATTTTCATTTTCTCTGGAAAATTATTAATGCTATTTGCACCACAGAATTAACTAATATCCCACAAGGATGACATGGAAAATGAATTTGCAAATATTTACATATGCTTAACTATCTCCATGAATTGAAAAGAAACAGCATCAGCAATCTTCCTACACATTTTCTAAAATAGGAGGAGAATGGGGCAAAATCCCACAGAACCCCAACATACCTGCTATATGTTTTCTGCCAGGCAGTGTTGCGGTAGTATCAACTGCAAAAGAAGAAAATTTTTTTAGGAGCAGAAGCTTTTATATATATTTGTACACAGGCACACACATACATATACTTCTTTAAACACAACCATTTTAGATGTGCTACTTACCTCACTTCAAAACAGTCTGCAAAACTACGGTGCATCCAGCGAGAAACAAGTACCAAAAATTCTGAAAGCTGGAAGTTGACCCCTTTTAGAGTTTAGTTTTTTACTCAGTTTATCTTTTTAAGTAACAATACTTCTACTTAAGAGTTCCAGAACACATACCTTAAACGTTGTAAAGTGATTGGCAACTACAGATATTGTAAAATTATTTTCTTATCATCTAGTGTAGGTTTGGGAAAGACCCTTAAAATACAACAACACCAACTTAAATAATATGCAGAACTGAAGCGGTAGTTAGATAAAACTATTTTGTATTGTTTAAACAGGAAATAGTTTTTTAAGGTATAATGGGGTGGATAAAAACAATTGAGTCAATTCTTCATAAAGTGAACTTCTTGTTAGAAGAAGGAAGCATCCTTCCACAGGTAGGAAATCTGACTTTCCTACCACAGGAAGTGAATTCTGTCTCCAAAGGTTTATTTGTCACTAGACCTGTCTGAATCAGTGGTTAGCACCTTGTGCAAAAGCCTTTTTGTCCAAAAAAAGTCCTGCTGGAAATTAAATTTTCAAAAGGAACCCACTTGTTGAATATGCAGCATCTCAGAGCAAATGCCACCACACTGCTTCTTCTGCCCACTTAAAAAGTGGCACCTGTCTGAGGAATCTGACTTGAAGATTTTTCTCACCAACTCTTGTGGATTCAATGCGGACAGTCTTGATGTATACAAGCTGCCTTTTGCATTCTCCATGTACCTTCAACCTGAACTCTGAATTTTTGAGAATACAAGTAGTATCCTGAGGCTGCTACAAAAATTGTTCATTAACATATTTCATTTTGTTGTTTAGCAAGAAGACGGTGAACCCTAAAAATGCCAAATGCTTTTAATAACACATCTAGCAATACAGGGACTAAAATAAGCTAAACATGAATATGGAGCTGGCAAATGCAGCAACTGGTGATGGCAAGCTTAATCTGAGGAGCATTTTTTTATGGACATAAATCTAACCATGACTTCTCTAACAGCACAATATTCACATGCTTACAGTTGCTAAAAATTATCCATGAGTATAATATTTGTCATTTATCAAGGTGCAGCATTAAGTTCATTCACCAAGTCTTTTATGAGAATCACCTTTGCATACAAAAAGGAGGAAGGAGGAGACACTGTCATACATTATTTAATATGACTTACATTTGTTAACCCTCCTCCTTGGTTGTGCTCAAGAAAAACGAAATAATGTGAATAGGTTTTATCTGGAGGATTAGAGTTCAATCTAAAATATGCCTAAAGTTGACATGTATAAAAAAAGGAAAGTAAAGTAACTCAAGATGTGTTAGTTACAAGCTAACAAGAGAATTTATTGCCCTCAGGTTGCTTACGATTGATTAAGACCAAGAAAATCCTTACCATTTATTTGTTTTATGGATTTTCATTTGTAACACTGCTAGTTTAGGATCATCAAATCAATATACCCAACATATCCTATTCCAAAACAAGGGATTACACATTGTAATAATACTTTGCTGCATTTTCTCTAATTGAAAACACTCTTGAAGATTCAAATAGTAATTAAATAGGCAAAGTCCAGTATTATTCTTTGCTTTTGTTGCAAGGGCGATAGAAAAGGTCCCCACAAGAATTGTATGTTTTCTTTTCCAAGAGAAAAGGCAACTCCATTAGATGAGATAAGCACCAGTTTCTGTTACTAACGTGCATCATTAGAAACAAAAGCAGCAAATCCCTTACTGTCCTCGTATCACTTTGTACTGTTCCAAACCAAATAGCTAGCTAAGCCAAGAGCTGGGAATTCCATCTGTCTAGGCAGAGGAAACTGTTCCACTGAGATGAAAACGCTTCAGCAACTCTCACCATAGCTCCATACTACAGCTGCAAAAATTGTGACAACCTTCACTTTCCAATGACTTTGTTTGACAGTGGGAACCAGTGTAACTTTAGCAGCAGATTAAATCCATTACAGCACTTAAGGTGCACAAACTGAGGTACCTCTGAGACAGACCAGAGCCTGGCCCTGCCTAAAAAACAGCCTTGTGCTTACAGCGTTCCTTAGCATGACAGCTTTTGAGCCTCAGGCTATTGGGTATTTCAGGATGGGATAGTCTCCACATGTCCTCTGAAGCTGCTCCACCAAGCAAAGCAGAACTGAAAAAGCAATTCAGCAAAAGGGAAAGCAAGGCAGAAGGAGCCTTTGTAACACAAGATGGGACAGGTGGTTCTGGTCCCTGCACCAAAGACACTATCACTCAAAGCATGCCATTTGTTCAGTAACTCAGGCACAGGAGAGAGAAAAAGCCCTTGGAGCATGAAAGGTGTACAGTGTTCTAGCTCCAACTGTGAAAACGAAAAAAAAAAAAAATCATTTCCTTCTCCCTACCTTCAATCTAACTCTTTCTTCAATGTTTTGGAAAGCCAATACCTTTACTGATTCACCTGCCTGCAGGCAACCCAGTCTGTGAGAAGCAGCTCAGTTTTTTTCCAGGGTGGAGAAGGGAGAAGCAGCTGGAACCTGGCTACTGATCAGAATTTGGTGCAAGAATGACACTACTGGCAGCTGTTTCTTGTCCCCTTGTCTCAGGGGAACGGTGCTGCTGCTGACTAATGCTGTTTTACCTGAGGCTTCATCATCTCCTTTCAACCTTGGCAGAAAGCATCCTTTGAGCAATGCTGGGACTGGGCAAGTAACTGCTGGGCTTTGTCAAGAGGAGAACGAGAGCCTCCCACAGACACTGCCCTGCCCAGCCTGGGAGATGGGTGAGGAGGGGCAGTGGACAGCATACAAAATGACAGTGCCAGCTGCCCTCTGTCTGAGGAAAAACGGGAGAGAATACGGGGGCAGCTGCTTTCTAGCCAGCTCCAGACACCAAAACAGGCACTGAATACTAAGGAGAAGCAAACAGCCCTGACAGCCTCCAGCAGCACAACATTCCTGTCAGACAAACACACATTTATGGACTTAGATGTGTAGGGCCTACAGGAGAGATTTATGGAATGAAGTGACTAAAATTTTATGACAAACATGCCAAAAATGCAAACAGTTTGTATTAGCACCTAGGACTATTCTTTCCAAGTACAGGTAGTCTTGACAATGTCAGCTCTCACAAGGAGATGAACAGAGAATCCAAACAGAAGAGTCCCAAGGGACACCTTGGAGCCTACACAATTTGGGCTCCTCAAGCCACAGTACTTGGCTGTCACCACAGAATGACATTAGATAACCATCACTGTATACTGCTGCTAAGATCAGTTTTGACTCACAAGTAAATACAAAAGCACAGTGAAATTACTAAAAATTAGATTTTTTTAAATAAGAAATTACAGCAAACTTACAGTACTGGAAGTTTTTTCACCAAAAATTCAACTGATTCAGGCAGTAGAATTGATTTGCATGAAAAATGTCCCCCAGAAAGGCCAAAGCAAGTATTTTCATTCCAAACAGGCACCTAGCATCACATTCTGCATTATGTAATTACAACCATTGAACATTTAAAAAATAAATTCCACATCACAATTTTTAAGCCTATACAGATCCCCTTCTAAACATTTTTACAGGCAACAGTTACCTGTTTGTTACAGCAGTTACCAGAACTGTGCAGCAACTACAGTCCATTTGCATTCAGTGAAATGCAAATGCCCAGCATTGATGCATTTCAAAGGACTTACTCATGAACATAACTGAGTAGCTCAAACAGCAAAATTTCAAAATGGTGCTGTTCTAAAATCCAGTTATTTGCAGAAATAGGCCCCTAAAATATGACATAAATTTATCCCATTTAAATGAAATCCATATTTTCTATTAAAAGATTGGGTGCCCTTAACATTTGACAAACCTTTCATTGAATAAATGTTCTGCCAAAATGAACCATCCAGTCACACAAGGTATTAATAACACATAAAAATCCTCCACAAGTTAACAATTGTTAGTTAATTGTACACTGGAAATATTAGCCTATCTTGACTTTCAGTGTAAGGTAGATTTTCAGCCACATTGTATATAAGTTTATAGGATAAAACTTAAGTGCAATCTTAGTTTTATATTTTCATGCCTCTCATGACACCTTGTACCTGCTCTGACTCCCTGTGGTGGCACCATGGAAGAAAGGATGAATTATCACTGGCCATTAGACAGAAACAAAGGTAAGAAAACTATGCTGGAGCATGCTCACATCAGGCTCAGTCACTTTGGCCAGCTCATTTTAGTATCCTTAACAAAAAATTTAGGCTCAGTATTTTAAATTCAGCTTTGATGTTAAATTGGTTCTAAGAAATTAGGTTATGAATACAGTTTTTATCTGTTTGTGGAAAGCTGTATACTAGATACTGACATGAATCAAATCACCACCTTCTGGAAGGCTATTTTCCGAAAAGCCACTTTGTTTGGTATCAAAGAGGGAGAGAATGAGAGCAAAGAAAGGGAAGGTCAAATTTGCATTCTGTTAATAGGTACAAAGTAGAGTGCACATGACTCATCAAAAAGGCACTCCAGAGTTAGGTATTTTTTTCCCATCACATTTCCTTCAAGAGCTTCTAGAGGTTTCTTTAGTATTCTCTCCTTACTGTTTTAGAAAAAAAATTGCTTTAGGGCTA
The DNA here is from genome assembly GCA_013397995.1 of Malurus elegans. Classification (NCBI taxonomy): domain Eukaryota; kingdom Metazoa; phylum Chordata; class Aves; order Passeriformes; family Maluridae; genus Malurus; species Malurus elegans. Next base: position 127,220 of record VZRP01002521.1, read on the forward strand.
ACTATTTACTTTTTCATCTTCAGCTATCATGATCCACTCAGCAAATATAATAATACAGCTCAAGGTTTGGTACCCAACAGACTGGAATGCAGACTGGATGAGTGACAGCTACATTTCCAGATCCTCCCTGAGGATGGAAAGCCTTGGGACTGCACCTCCCTTCCAGGAAAGGTGATCCTGTCACTGGATGGGCACACAGCTGGGAAATCTCTAAATGGGATTGCATGAGCCTAAGACTACTTTCCACTGCCTGCATCTGCAAACTAGAACAAAAGCCCAAAGTGAAGTTTTCCTCTCCTTGAGAATGCAGAGGCAACAGAGCCACACTGGGCACTGGTCACTTCCCATTTCTCCCTTCAGCATTAAATTGCTGCCCCCAGAAGGAGGGAAACCCCCTTCAAGCAGGCTGAGCAATATAAAAAACAGAGGACAACATCTTAATCTTGAAGGCTGGACAGGACAGTTTAGAGAAACTAAAAATGCCACAATATGCCCACTGAATTTTAATAAGGAAAAAAATGCAACCAGAAGCAACAGGCTAGAAGTTAGAGCACCGATATCACAAATGAGATGGCAGTGCTTTCTTGTCAGTGATACTATTTACAGCTGTGCCCAAAATAATCCGGTCTATTTATTCATTGACGTTTGTAAAAGATATCCCATCATCTCTGTGCTCCTTGCATAAATGCACAGTGTAACAGTTTGGATATTTGTATTTGGATTAAGAAAGTTACCGTTTAATGTATAACTTAAATGATTAATGTTTAAACAGTTCATTTCACTGTTAAGTTATTACTAAAGGCAACTTGAAAGTATCACATGTAAAAATGACAACCGAGGAGCTCGTACACACAGGTGATTAAAGTTTCCTTTGAAGGGTTTAGCACTCAAAACTATTCTTTTTTCTTGTGTGTTCTTGAATCACCCCAAACTTTAGATTATTTTGCAGACCTTTTTCATGGATCATACAGAGACAATAGTGACATCATTCACATTGTCCACATTAAAGTATGTAGCTACAGAGGAATCATTCATCGAGGAACCAAGATAAAGAAATTTTCCAAGGTTAGAATTTGAGTTAGTAAGCACATCTTTCTCCACTGACACATTTTTAAATACCAGGAGGTGATCTCTCAAGTGAGACACATTGAACCTGTGGCACTCTTTTCTCCATATCACAGCTGTTACACTACTGCTCACTCTGAGCAAGAGGAGAATTATCAGAGTAGGCTGAAGAATGTGTGTGGAGGGCCAGTGACGCACCAGTGCATGGCCTGGCTGGCCCTGCCTGCACTATTTACATTTGCTCAGTGCCCAATGGCCACACCAAGCACGAGGATCACAACACTGTCACTGCAAGGAGCAAGAGTTTAACTCAGGGCTAAAAATTCCCTATTGAGAACCATTCGTCCAGGAAATGTGATCAGCCTCATCATAAAGTGGGGAGCAACCAGATCCATCCTTTCTTGAAATCTTCAGATTCATAAGATATGTAGCTACTGTGAAGGTAATCCCAGCCACTTCCAAGAAGTGAGCTACTCGGGTAAAGTCCAGCATATCTTTAAGTGCTAAGCATGTGTGTAAATCTTACTGGAATTAGAATTTTGATCCTTATTACACCTCACATGGTTAAGAGAAAATCAGATAAATTTTTGGTAATCTGAAAAACTGTCATAAAAATAAATTATAAAACCTAAAGGAAAACAAGCAGAAGAGTCAACAAAAAGAAAGGCAGGAAACAGAGGTAAGGATATGTAAGCTACTAATGTGATGCTAAGTAAATCTAGTCTTCATTAACAGAGTGAATCACTTCCAATGGGACACCAATTAGGCAATGGCTTACACTGCACAAAGACTTTGGTTAAGCACAGAAGAAATCACAGAAATTACAATACCCTTTGACAGAATATTTTAGAAGTAATTGTTTTACGTAGGCACAAAATGCCAACCAGGTCACAAAAAAAAATTCTGAAACTTGTCCTCCGGCACAATTATGACTGTAATGAACCACTTCCTTTTCACCTTTTGTGCCTACACAGGAGGCATAGCCCTTTCCTAAGATTTAGTCATTTGCCAGTTATGTTCATTGCAGCTGTGAAATTTGATCTTTTTGCAGACTTACTACTCAAAGAAGTCCTTCTGCTCTAACAAAAAACTGAGAAGCTTCTCAAATCAGGGAATTTTTACACAGGTGTTGAGAGAAACTTACTGAAAGAAAACCGATTTTAAGAGTAGTAGCAACATCAATTAAAATCACCTGACCTAGACTATTAGATATTCCTACAGTAAAAGCTTTGTTATCTACTGCACTGGTAAATATATGCTTTTCACAGGATGACTTGGGGAGGTAATCAACTAAAAATAATCTAACACAGAAGAGAAGCAAATAAACTGTTAAAAAAATTCCACGAAGCTTCTCTTTGAAAAGCTGTTAATATCCCAAATTATCTAGAGGAAATAACTTATATTTGGCAGTAGAGATGATCTCTGCATTGAAACAAACCCCTGTCAACATAGTTACTCAGTTTGGCTAAGCAACAGACCTTTGGAAATGATACATCTTACACACTCACTAGAGAGCTCTTGCAGGTAGACAAAGGATTCCACAAGCTGTAAAACACGAATTCCAGAATCAAGTACTTGGGGCTGGAGCTGGGCATTGCCTGTTCAAGCTGCCCTGTGATTCTCAAGGAATCAATGTTCAGGCCAGAGTGCTTGGACAGGAAACAAGGAGGTTGTCCTTGCTATGCTTCAGTACAAGATAATCAGATGTTCCACTCTGACTGAGATTTACCCCACTACCCAGATGTACCTCTCTCAGAATTTCTTTGTACCAAACTTAACATCTGGCAGCCAGAATGTTCCTTCTCCCTTTCCACCCTGGGACTGTGTTCCTCCAAGCACAGCCACACATGAGTAAAAGAAAGACATACTTTCTTCAGCTCCTTTCCCAAGTCACACAAATCAACAAAGAAGATGTGCTCCTAATGACAGCATCAGGGACAGCAGAGGCACTACATTCATCACCAACCAGTGTTAGCAGCATTCTCCATAAGTCCTGCTTTGTTGGACAGATTTCCTTCTCTCCCAGTAAAGGAAATCTGGTCACCTTATTTAAATGCCCTTACAAAGACACTTTGAATCTAGTCCAGAAAGGCAGTGGCTCTAAGATTACATAAAGAAAAGGTATTTTTGAATCTGCATGAAATGGATAGGTACATTTTTAATGCTACAGGTGATGAAGATTAAGACTGGTGTCATAGTTAAACTGAATCACTGATGCTATTCAAAAATTTCAGGAAACAATAATATAGCTAGTCACATTAAAATATCTTATTGGTTCCTATGATTGATAAATTGGATTTCATCAAAGCTTAATTCAATTTTGTCTTTTTTAACAATAGATATTATAGCAAAAGCTAAAAATAGATTATTCTCTTGCTTGAACACAATTTCTCTAAAAGTGAAATCCTGGTTTGGTTTGATTCAAAGGTTTTTATGGTTCTTTTTCAGGCCAGAGTGGAATTTTGAGAAATGTGTGATAAACCATTTAGTCATTTCAATAAAGGAGACATTATGATCCTGACAAAGAAGAAGAAATTGGAACCTCCTATAATTTTTACAGATGAAGATGGTGTAACATGCCAGTGAAGCAGTGAAAAGTTGAACTCATTGAAATTCCGGCCCAGCAAATGTGCAGAACGAGAACCAGCAATTTCCTCTGTATTAATTCCCTGAACAGAAGGTGTGTAAATTAATTATTTTAAGATTACATTGATAAATGCCTCAATACTCCAAGGAGTTTTAGCTGCATGCATCCTGCTCTGATATTACATAAATAGTCAATAGACAGAAAAGTTGAAGCAAGTTGAAAGTCTTTAAAGGATTGATGCTGTACTTTTTCTTTTGGATAAAAACCAGCAAAAGCTGCAGGTCCTTACATGATCTCATCAAGAATTTAGCTAGAAATGATTAATAGACTGAGACTTTGTAAAATCTGGAACAGAAATACTAGACTCACTGACTGAATGACTAATTCAAAAACAATGCAGTGGTACTTACCACATGGTAAAGAGTTATCCTCTTCTATTGACGTGTTATAGGTCCAATCCTCCTTTCTCCAGCGTATCACACCACTATCCTGGCAGTCTGCAGACTGGGTCATATTTGCTTTGTCCCACATTCTGAACAGGTACAGCTCCCCCGTCATGCCCCGGTGAGGTGATACAGCTGTACTTTGCAGCTTCGAACAGCCAAGTAAGAACTGGCCTTTTGCAGGCAAATTAACTTTCCCTTTTAGTTTCTTGTGGAATTTTTCTGTTCCGTTTATGAATACCTTCATCTCCTCATTGTCACTTTTCCACTGGATACATATTTGGTTCCAAATGCTTTTACGAAGTCTTACTGATGTATTTATTTCATTTCCAAACAACCAAATCTTTAATTTCCCATGATCTCCTGTAAGTCCTAGGTCATACTTATTTGCAGAGAGATTGGCGTGAAGAGTTTTTTGAGCATATACATATGCTGTCCATTGACTGTTTGAGGAATACAGCTTCAGGTGCACACAGACAAGGAACTCTTTCAAGGGACGCAGGGAAATTCTTGATGACATACTCCATGGATCTTCACATGCAGTCTTAAAGACGGCTTTGTATCGCCCTAGGAAATCCTCCTGATCTAAATAAAGAAAAAGTGATTTGTAGAATGATATAGTCTTAAAAAGGTTGTTTATATGAAAGTTATTCTTCCATATAGTACTGTCTCTAGGAATTTTCCTAGGAGTTTTCAAAACAACACATTAAGAAACAATCTTGTAACCTACTCCTTTGGATTTATTTTTGTGGTAGGGAAGTGACAAATTTAGAGGCAGTCGATAAATCCTAGATGCTCATGGAAGCTTTGAAGCAAAATGTATGCGCAAGACCAAGGATGACCATGTAGAATCATACAATCATTTAGGCTGGAAAAGACCAAGGTCACTGAGTCCAACTATTAACCCAGCATTGCCAAGTTCACCACTAAATCATATCCCCAGGTGCCACATCTACACATCTTTTAAGCACCTCCAGGGATGGACTCAACCACTTCCCTCTGCAGTTTGGTTCAATGCTTAGCAGCCCCTTCCAAGAAGAAATGTTTCCTAGTATACAATCTAAACCTCCCCTGGTGCAACTTGATGCCATTTCCTCTCGTTCTGTCACTTGTTACTTGGGAGAAGGTACTGACCCTACAACCTCCTTTAAGGTAGAGAGCAATAGGGTCTCCCATTAATATTCTTTTCTCCAGGCTTAATAACCCCAGACCCCTCAGCTGCTCCTCACAGGACGTTTGCTCCAGACCCTTCACCAGCTCCGCTGCCCTTTTCGACTTGTTCCAGCACCTCAAAGTTTTTTTCTTAAAATGAAGGGCCCAAAACTGAACACTGGATTTGAGATGTGGCCTCACCAGTGCCGGGTACAGGGGACAATCCCTGCCCTGGTCCTGCTGGTCACGCTATTGCTGATCCAGGCCAGGTGCCATTGGCCTTCTCAGCCATTTGGGCACAGCTGGCTCATGTTCAGCAGCTGTTGATCAACACCTCCAGATCCTTTTCTGTCAAGCTGTTTTTCAGCCGCTCTTCCCCAAGCCTGTAGTGCTGCATGGGGTTGTTTTGTTCCAAGTACAGGAGCTGGCACTTGGCCTTGATGAACCTAATACAACCCAGGATTGATTCTGCTCCCCATCTCTGTCTTTCAGCTCAGGGCACTGGGTACTCTGAGACTGAGACAAAGAAAGAATGAAGTACACCAGCCTTTTTCTCATCCTTTGTCACTACATTTCACCCTTCATCCAATAAAGGCTGGAGATTCTCCTTAGCCCTTTTGTCACTAACATGTTTATAAAAACATTTTTATTGTTTTCTATGGCAGTAGTCAGATTAAATTTTAGTTGGGTTTTGGCCCTTCTGCTTTACTCCCTGTCTAACCTTAAGACATCCTTGTAGTCATCCTGAGTTTCCTGCCCCTTCTTCCAAAGGTTATAAACTCTTCCACTGTTCCTGAGCTCCAGGCAAAGCACTCTGCTCAGCCAGGCTGGTTATCTTCTGCACTGGCTTATCTTTCAGCAGAGGGTGACCTGCTCCTGCCCCTTTAAGATTTCAGTCTTGAAGAAGAATGTCCAGCCTTCCTAGACTCCTTTGCCCTTCAGGATTGCTTCCCAAGAGACTCTGCCAACCAGTCCCCTAAAAGCCTCCCTTCTGGAACTCCAAGGTAGCAGTTCTGCTGACTCCCCTCCTTACTTCTCCAAAAATTGAAAACTCAATATTTTGTGATAGCTGAAGCCTCCAACCAGCACATCATCCAACAGCCCTCTCTGTTCATGAACAACAGGTCCAGCAGGGCATGTTCCCTATAAAACAAGTCGTTTCAGACAATGTCCTAAACATTGAATCTTGATCACAACTGTTCAGTTCTTGTAGGTGTCTCATTTCCTCCACTGTCCCAAGACCGGAAAGGACAGACTTTTGTGACTGTAGATGTGAACTCTTTAGAACTGACTCTTATTTAGTGGAAATAAGCACATATACTCCAATCACATAATCATTATCATGGTTGCTTGCTTTATGGTGCACACATCAGCAACAAATTAAGAAAAAGTTCCTTTGGAATGTGAAATAGAACAACAGAAAAATGAAACAACCTGGCAGATGCTCAGCCAGTGCAAGAGAACACATTACTGACACCTTTAAGGAGATCGTTATTTATCAATATATGCAGAGATCTTATGTACTCTCTGGAGCATATACAGGATTCATCATGATTGGTCAGGGTTGGGAAGCAGAAAAAATATCAGTCAGCCAACATAGGAAAAAATCCTTTTCCATTAGTTCTCCTGTAAGAAGACAAACTTCCAGGCAGCTTGGATCAGGGTGTTTTTTTCCAGGGTAGGTTATATTCATAGTCCTAGTTAGCTGTCAAGATCACAGCCAGCTCTTCTGTAATGTTCTCAAGCGACCAGAGCTCAGCTTTCACCAGGCCAGTTCTGACAACTTTTCTGTCTCTTGACCTCCAGGCTCTCAAATTTCTTTTCAATAGCAACAAGTAAAAACAAGAAGAAAGTTCCTAACTTCCAAGTGCAACCTGATGGGTACAAGTGACCAGAAAAAGTCCGAAACATAAAATAAATCAATCCAATTTCATGGAAAGTCATTGATACCTATTCTTGTTGCATCCTATAGATTTGAGATTCTTTCCGCGATGCTAACTAGCAAAAGCTCGTGGGCATTTTTCACAACCCTGAATCATTCCTGAACTTCAACATACATCATGGAAGTGCTATGCAAGGCTATAGACCAAACAAAAAAACTCTCTGGGCAGAAGCAGATAACTAGCAGATAACTAGCTGGATTTTGAATGGTGAGTTAATACTTAAGATTGGTTTTAAATGGCAATGGATAAAAAGAACATACTTGACCACAGAGTGAGCAGTAGAATTACTTCCCCCCTGCCCAACCCAACAGCATGAATTCACTCTTTCAATTTGGCCACTTGTCAGAGTCTGAAAGCAAAATCTGGGATGCTCAGCTAAGACCACTTCTGCATGGAAAACTGATTTTTAAAATGACTTAAGAGCTGTATGAGGAAGACTGGATGGGAGGGGAAAGTGTCATAAAAGATGAGATTTTTAAATATAGGTTCAAATGTACCTACATTTTAAATTAAAATTAAAACAGATCTACCTCCTTACAGCATGAGCAGATCGTGAAGAAAACTGATTTTATAAAGGAAACAGCCAATTAGTTACATGTCAATGCTGGTGACACAGTCTTTCCAAATAAAAAAAAATTTGCTCAAGTCTTTCATTATTAAGTAGAAATTTTGCTGAAGACTTGATGCAGCAGCTGTTTCTCAGACAGTATATGTCAGACGTACACTTGCATGACTCTTAGAGCCTCCAAAATTCCTGTAAGAGATCTTGAGCATGCAGAGATGACCAAATTGACTGGTACAGGAAATTTCCGTAGCTTCAAAACTTGAAGTCACTATTAACTATCCAAATTGACAGACTGGAATTCCATTCCTGAGCAAAAATATTCATCAAAACTTTAAGTATCATCAGCAGACTTGGTTTCGGAAATGAAAGAATTCTGAGAGTCTTGATTTCATGTTAAGCACTAAATCAGTGTTGATGTGTCAATAGTGAATTAAAAGGCTGCTAAATTCTATTGCATTCTTTAGGGGAGTTGTCACTTTAAAGTTGCCAAGGGAGCCAGAGTGGACAGAAACTTGCAGATGAAAACAGTCCTAAGACAGGTAGCCAACAGAAATGATGCAAAATGAGATCAATCTGCTGACGATTCTCCTGGTTGGCCTTATACAATCCGAAAAGACTGCTGTTGATCAATATGCAAGGCTCGAAGAATTAACTTAAACTAAGAAAAGTGTTTACATAGAGAGGTCTACCCTTCTGAAAACTGAAAAGCTGGCCCACTTTGTTCTAAACAGTTATGCCAAAAACAGTGCCAAAAAGGGATGACAAAGCTAACAGAAAAGACACTAATACTATCTGAATTGTTACAAGAAAGGGTTGGAAATTTTAACATGCTGTATCTACCCAAAGAATGCTGAAAAAGCACAAAGGAAATCTTAATCATAGTCAGAAAATGCACTTTACTGTTCCAAGTGAGTGCAGTACAGCATTACGTTAGAAATTAATTATCAGCATTATCTTAACTAAGTCTCCTCGATATGTGGGTGGGTGCAATGGAAGTGGGAGAGGACATTACAGAAAAGCCTTCAGAAGATCTGTTAATCATCACTTATTTTCTCTAGCAATGGTGCTTGTGGGCTGTGACCCACCCTTGACCACAGAACTGAGGAGCTGGAACTGCCTGTGCTCTGACAATGGCATTCCTGGCTTATAATTAGTGTCCTTGGGTCCAGACAATACAACACACTCAGAAAAGGAGCCATCAGCATACCTTTATCACCACAGAAAAGGTAGCATGGTAGAAAGAATGCTTCAAACATCTCCAGAGAAAGAAAAATAGGAGGAAAAAATAAATAATGGTAATATTTTTGAATGTTTAAAAAAAAGATCACAATTTGGAGGGAAGGAAACTCCATGCAAAGTAATCATGGGCTGACTTTTCAATGTCTTTTGCTGTATTTGGGGACATAAGCCTTTCCAGAAATGTGATTTTTTTTTTCTTACTATACTTCACTTTAATTAATGCAAAACCTGTGAGTTTTACTCTCACTAAAACTAAAAGCATATACTTAATAAGCATATTCTCCTAAGCCCTAAGAGAAATCCTGAAACATATGCACATACTTCCAAATGTTTAAAATAAACCTTCTGAGAGTGACAACATAAACCAAAAATGCAATCCCTTGCTTTTTTCTTAACATTTTTCAATAGTGATAACTGATAACTTTACAAGAGTTAGCTAACTGTAGGTATTTGGAATTAGACCTGCAGGAGCAGAATCTCTCAGTACATAAGCAGCAGTGTTATCTTCTTTATATTACTAATAACCACTGTATCAGTATAGCTGAGCACTCATACAGTCAGGTGTTCTCTTGAATAGAAATAGTCACAAGTTTATGTATCTGCAAAATCTGGCTTCTAACTAGTAACAGCAATAGTCATTAACTTCCTTGCAAGTGTTTGCCACCTGTGCCACATTTGGCTCGCTGCAGTCCATTACAATGACAACAAAAGACCTGTATACTCACTCATTCCATCTACAGCTCATAACTGTTCTTTTAAAAAGTTAAAAACTCTCAACTTTCTACATGTGGGTCACTTGATTCTGTTGAATGTTCTGAAAATCTGAAGTCAAGAACTGTTTCCTCAAAATCAATTTCATCCCTCCTTTTTAATCACAGTTCTATTTGCTTAGCTGGGGATAAACAACGTGACATTATCCAGCATCCTGAGCATCAGAAAGAACACTGTTTGTTTTTCTATATTTGTATTTTTTGGAGAACACAAACACACTTTGGCACTTCAGATGAGGAGAGAATTGAGTGGAGATGGTGCTGACAGTACTAATAGCCTAAAACAAAAGAAAAAAAACAAGCAACAAAATAGGGGGAAAGAATAAAGTCTTGTGTCAGTTTAGCTTTTCTTGAAGATTGCTGACTCTTGAAAGTGATACAAAGGTGAAAAACACAATCCCTCTTTGCTTGCTTCCTCAGAACTTTAGATGCAGTCAAATTTTCCCTGGAAAAAGTCTTGTATGACATCTGTCCACGTGCTGAGTGGCTCTGTCCTTTTTACTATTTAAAGTACAAGAAATTAAAACCTCTCCATCTTAGTAGCAGTTTTATCACCTCAATCTCAGATTCTCTCTCCATAGAAACATTTTATGAAAATTGCTATATTTGGAGAACTAAGAGTCAGAATTAGTCTAGTCTGTAACCTATGAAATCTCATAGCTCATACAGTATCATAAATCAGGCATACTTAAATTTTAAAAAAGTAGGGAGTAAATACAAGCTGCAAGAAGTTCTGACCTAGAGTAAAATAACATGCCACAAATGCAGCTTCTGAAACCAGCCATTGAGTCAGTACATGGCAAAAAAACCTCTCAATTTTTTAATACACTAAGCACATTATTAACACAATAAATGTATTACACGCTACTGATATAAAAAAGCTTTATGAATGACAATCATTATCTTTATCAGCAGTGTAATGACAGACTAACCATCAGTTTACAAAACAGCCAGGAAAACACACAAATTATTTTACCTCACTTTATTCGACTTTACCTCACACAAAAGCATCACCATGTCAGTTATCCAATTTGTACAAGAACCTTATGAATTTATTTTTCATTTACTCTTACATAAAGAGCATAAACTGCCAAGTTCAAATATGTCATGTTCGTTACATGTTTTGGACCTTCCTACCTTTTCCTCAGTCATATTCAGATCCACAACCAAGAGCTATGCAGGAGATGCTCTACACTCATACACTCAAAGAATCAAGGTAGTGTCAGATCAAAGGATCTCATGGTGTTTTCATAAGAGCAGTGTAAAAGGTTTAATAACAAGTACTGAAAATTGTAATGCTTCCAGTTCAAAGCAAATAGCAATGACGTGATTTGTCTTGTTATTACAAATTGTGCAACCTCTCCTCATGCATAGTCTAGAAGTTACTACCAATGATTTTTTATGAAAACATAAAAAGCATCCAAAATGCTAAGCACCAACTGTTTCATTTCTTGTTAGTGACAGTCTTTCCTCTTGATTTCAAGAGGCAAAAACTTGCCTGTTCTAAATATATTTGAAAGTCCTATTCATCAAGACTAATGCTATTTATTTGGAATACCAACACTAGACAAATGGGGAAAAAATTCTCTTACCTTTGCTTGCTGTAGCCAGGAACAACTGAAGTAAAAAGACTGCTTGAACAATCCTGAATCTCAAGAAAATGTCCTGTATTCTGCCAACACAGCAGTGCTGTTTTCCCCAGGCAACCATTCTAGAATAAACAAATAAATAAATAAAATAAACCGCAAGGACTAGAAAACATGTAGGTGTGTGGAATTATGATAAAATATGTTTCCAACTTCAGTCTTTTCAACCTTGTTATACTATTGGGTACACATTGCACAGAAATGCACAGATATTCTGTATATTGCCAAGACACTAAGAGAGCTGCTTGCTGAAAGGAAAAAAAACCCAACCCCCAAAAAAATTCACTCATGCTTTAATTCTCCAAAGACCCACAAATACACGAGAGCATGGCCATGACTACTTGCACCAATGATACTTTCAACATTTGAAAAACAAACAAAACCCTCCAAAGATTCACATACAACAGCAAAAAACCCAACTAAACACTGACAGAGCAAGCACAGAGAGGTTATCCAAAAAGCTTTATTAATCTCAGTAAGTATCTCTTCAGTCCACTACCTATGTGTTCTCTCGTGTCACACTTTAACAACACTGTGAACTCCCAAGTAAGAAGCAAGATTTGATTCCCAGTCCTCATATTATTATGAAGGCAAGAGTTATTGCAAGATAAAAAAAGAAATGCCACAAATCACTGTGGGCAGCAAGTTCAGGGTATTATGAAAACCTGGTCTGTCCACATTTCTTCCTAGTGATGGTTGTCTAACGCAAGCAACAGGACAAAAGAAAATGTGTTGAAAAAAGAATTTGCCTTCTATTATAAGCAATACCATTCTATGAAATATTTTTTTAAGATCTTTTCAAATTAAAGGTACATCTCAATATTTTGCATGCTGAAAGAAACATTGAGGTACTCTTAAATAAAATAGCTTTATGGTAGAACAGAGCATTCTGCTTGAAAACAGTTTAACTTTGCCATCACAAGTTGCAAGTGCATTGGCTAGCACTCACACTGCTCACAAACTGCATCCTACTGCTCATGCGTGTCAGGCTGCAGCAGGTTCCCTTCTTTTAGGCACTGTCAATGGTGAACACTTTCAGGAGTTTCAAATTTTTTAAGGTGAGGGCTAATTTTTTTTTTTAAAAGCATTCACACAAATGTAGGTATTTATTAATATACCATAGTTACTATGGGCTGAACTCTGCAAGAGAAGTGCCACAGAAACAGTGAAGTTGCTAAGTAATTGAAATGTTGGAAACTGATTAAATGCACATGCAAGTAAATTATACACATATAATAACATAACACAGAAAGCATAAAGCAAAGGCTTTTTAAAAATTAAGAGCACTGCAACATTACTGCCAGTGTTTTCAAGAATTATGCATCGTACAGTACTTTTAACAAATGCTAAAACAATGGTAATATCTAATATACACAATCCTATGCAAGAATAGATCAAAACCAAACAAAAACAACTAAAAAGAGGCAAGAAATGTCAAAGGTAGGCTAGCTTTCTAAAGATCCCCAGCAAACATGTTCAAACCTGTCCTCAGCTTGCTTCTCTAAATGCCTAAAAATCATGTATTAATAAAGTTGTTCAGTCAGGAAACTAAGTAGCAGAATTACATTAATGATCCTAAGAACCTGATAATGAAAACTACTGTGCTTAAATGTATCTGATAACTTCAAGGACTGTGCATCTACAATACCACTTCCTAAGATTAAAAGAGATGCTCACCCAAAAACTGTGTGTCCTTTCTTTGCTTACTCACACTTCCCATTCTAGTGGCAAATCAGGCTACTTCCAAGCAAAATCAAGCTGCATATCTCTTTTTCCATTTTATGGGGTAATCTTTTGTACATGAAACCATCCATCCATAGTGAAGTATTTAGACAACAAAAAACACCCACGAATTCCAGTATTCCTTGTCTCTACTACCTAGACACCAAGAGTTGAAATGTTTATGGGATGGAGCCCAAAATACTCAGTGGCACCGACAAGTGTAGCTAGCCATGGATGCTGGCAAGTAATGAGGCAAGCTGCTTGCTTTGTGTCACATATGATGCTGATTCAGAATGCTCCTATATTCCCTGTATTTATGGGACAGGAGAAGCCTCACTCCTGCAAACAGATATACATGAAATGATCTGACTAGGACAGAGGTTTACTCCTGAACCACCAAGCATGCCTTCTATTTCATTTGGCAGACCTCATTAGCCAATGATGTTAGTGTCCCATTCCCCAGAAATAACAGCTGCATTACAAAAGTCTAAATTAGACTACAGGGGCCAAGAAATCCCTGGTTCTGACTGCAGCCCTGTCTGGGCACTCTATGGCCCTGAGGAGTCTGAATGGACCTCCCTCCAACTCTAGCATTTTAGAGTGAGTCCTGCTAGCATTTCTCCAGTGTTTAAACGAAAGGCTGTAATAAATACTTTCTGCATATTTAAGTTTTTATTTCATCTGGGGTTTTTTGACATTGGTCTCGCCTCCTGAGATGGCCCTGGCAAAGACAAGTAGGGATAGAATTACAGCTTCTTGTTCACTGAACACAGTCACATCAAGAACTCTGAAACTATTCAAAACTATGAATGAAAATTAATGATCCTGGGCAAAGCAATAAAATCCAGATAGCAGGAACTGAGTAAATGTATAAAGAGAAATACTGATATGGTCACAGCTCAAATGGTCACACTTTTTGCAAGACTTTGGACAGTTACACTAGATCAAGATTTGTTGATGCATTTTCAATAGGATTAAAGACAAAGACAGTGGAAAATAAAAATACAGCTGTTTGTTCTATAATGTATTTTGTTAAATTAAATTTCCCAATTTCTGTTGAAAATACATATTTACTGGTAGTCTTCAACATTTAACAAACTATTAGCTTTTCATGTTAAGTTTTAGTCAGAGCAGGTTCTCACTGCCAATGCAGAGTGATAAATAAACAGTCGGTTACAGAAACTTCTGCAGGAAATCATGATCCAAAGCAATCACTCATTTACTTCCAAACATGCTGCCTACTGCTGCACTTCAAACTGTTTTGTTCAAATCACACTTATTTCATCCGTAGTCTTTGGGTCTCATTCTGTTTTCTGTAGTCATCCCCTACTAAGATTTCAGATTTCAATGAAAGTATTTCCCAAATTTATAGAAGTTACTGTTGAGGAGGAGAGTAGTAATGAATGGCAAGCTTCTGGCTGCTGTTCTGTGACATTCTGCCTTATTTAAATCTATACCAGGTGATAAAAATCTAACAAGAGCATGAGAAACACATCATACTGCCCAGGTATGAGAACTTCTTGATGTCTTTTCTTTCAGAAATGTAAGCCTGTAGACTTCTTCCATCAACTCTTTATATTTTCCAGACTGGAACCAAAATGCAGTAAAGTTTTTATGTTATTTTTAAATTTTGGCTGAAACAACTTAGATGTAATAGGGAGGACACTTATGTTGGAAACTCTTGTGTCACAGTAAATCTTGGCACGTACAGTATTCACTGACTTAACAGCAGAACTAGCACCATTGATTTTAAAATGTTGTTCCATGGGGGGGAGGGGGGTTTATGTGTTTTTCCAGAGGATGGTAATAGGATTATTACTGTCTGATAGTAACCTGGTTTTCATTAATTTTCTCCAGTGTTAACCATGTCTGCAAAAATTGTATTCTACAGTCACCATGTTCATACAGTCACTTTATGCAGAACACCAGCATTTTCTAAGACTGTAATGGTAATGTGTTCAAGGACCTTCCTCTTGATATAAATCTTTACAGTTTTCAAAGATATTAAATATTTTATTTT
The DNA here is from genome assembly GCA_013397995.1 of Malurus elegans. Classification (NCBI taxonomy): domain Eukaryota; kingdom Metazoa; phylum Chordata; class Aves; order Passeriformes; family Maluridae; genus Malurus; species Malurus elegans. The sequence goes on from VZRP01002521.1 coordinate 142,372, forward strand.
TTAGTAAGTTGGCCTAGAGAAAGCAACAAGCCACATAGTTACAGACATCAGTCATCTGCAAAACTCATAGCTTGTTGATTCAGTTCTTAGCAGAACTGAACAGGAGGAAGAACCCTCTGAGAAATCCATTCTTTTGTTTAGTCTTTCAGCTGTTGCAGGATACTGGCATTAGAAAGATTTTTAAATGTATTTCATATTACAAATACCAAGATTTGCAAGCCAAAGTCCACCTTCAGTTCAACGCACAGATTTCCCCTTAGATTCATGCAAAAATGCAAACTTAATTACTAAGGCCTGTGTAAGTGGATTCAGTAGCGTAATATGCTTTTGGATGCCTCTCCATTACGGACCTCAGTGCCAAAAAAACCTCACTTATGGTACCTAATTTTCTGATATAGCAACTTGTATCCTATATAGTTAAAAAAATGGGACAGGAGACAAGTACAAGCAATTTTTTGTTCCCTCTTATCCAGACTGTAAATGTTTCCTCCTATCCAATTGTCACCTGGGAGATGAGCAAGAGGCCTCTCTCTTGCTCTTATAAAAGTTTTACGCTATGCAGGAAATCCTTGTCTGCATGATGTTTTCCCTCAAGAACACAGTATAACCCACACCCCCTATTAATTCTAGAGCAAACTAAAAAGCCCTTCAGTGACAATGGCTGAGCAGGTTTCCTCTTAAAAGAGTTTACAATGTACTGATGAAGTAAGAAAAGCAGAGATGCAATAAAAGTATTATGATTGTCACAAGTCTGATTATTTCAACTTTAGGAACATTGTTTCCATTTTCATTAATACTTTGGGGTATTTGGGGTTTAATGGAGAGGGAAACAACAAGATGTGCTCATAGAGCAGAAGACTGAAAAGTACAACGAAGACCACACAAAGGTTGGCGCATCAAAAAAGATTAAAGGAACCCTACACACGTACCCTGAGCTGTGTAAAAGCATAAGAAAGAGTATACAGACATATAAGCACAAAAAAAAATTGACAAAAAGTTTTCAAAAACCTTTGTATTCAATTACAGGACTTGATTTGATGCAGAGAGAAAGAGGGAAGGACAAAGAGTTTTCTAAACCTCAAGTATTCATATCAGTGAACAATGTAAGCAGGCTCTGAGGAGTCAACTGAGGACTAGGCCTGCCAAAAGAAGACTGTCCAGCTCATGCTTTCAATTTTCCCACTTAAAAAAAAAAAGAAAAAAAAAAGAGTTCTGAATGTTTCATCTTACTGTAAGTGGGGGAAAATAAATAGTTGTTTCTGCTCAGTTTACACTTTTCTTCCCTACTCCCCTATCCAAGCTCTCTTGGCTTGAACAGCAACACCCTAAAAAAAGAAATTACACTGTGATTTCATCCTAAGCTTCACTTTATGGACTTAACAGGATCTTGGAGCTTGCACTTGGAGCTGTTAAAATTTCTCTGGAAGCTTAGTAGCACAATCTTTGGTGAAGGTTTTTGGTTGGGGGAGGGGTGGTTGCAACAATCTCTCAGATTGTTTCAGTCAAGAGCCCAATGACCAAGATAAACAGTTTGTACCAAAGAAATAAAACTTATCAGTTTGGAAAGCTGGATGCACTGAAGCAAACATCTTCCAAAGTCCCACTAAAACTCTGATACAGAACACGGCATCACTACCCTATACAGCCTAAGGAAATACAGTCACATTGGCACTTTGGTCTCCATATGGGGTAAATATTTAAGGAACTTCTATGAAGACATTCTAGGAAACAAGGTTATTCCAGAACAGCATTCTGGGTCTACTTTAGCACTACTCCTCCCTAGGGTTCGATGTAAGTCTCTGCAAGGGGACAGGAAATGGTATCATTGCCCGTATTAGACTACTTCAACTGAAACAACTTAGTCAATAGCAAACATTAGTAAATACTTGAATTGTCAAATTGAAAGTCATCACACACGTGAGTAGATGACTTGAAAGCAACTTCAGAAAAGTTTATTTAAACTTGAACCATTCCTGTGTGCAGCCCCCACCAATGCATCAGATCAAAAAATTCACTTTGTACAACCACATTTCACATGGTTTTTTTCATCATCACCACCTCTGTTAACAAAATAGCGATTAGCCTTCTCAGAAATAAACCACAATAACCATATCGCTGACTTGCCAAAACATAGATGAGGGTGATAGAAATAAAGCATTTTTAATTCAACTTTTATGAACACTTGGACTATGCTATGAATAAGTAATGGTGGAACAGTCACTTCAAAACATAAATCCCATCAGAATCCCATTCAGTCAGCTTATGTCCATAATTAATTTAGACCCAAAGAAACAAAGATATTCAAAGTCTGGTTGGGAAATGAAATGTGGAATTTGGCAGTAATCACCATCGAGCATGCCCAAATGTCTAATAAATCCAGGCAGAGAGGCACAGTAACTTTTTTCTCTAAATAAAGGGACTAATTAAGAGAATATTTTGAACACTAAAAGCATCAGTAAAAGATGCTGAGTTTTGTTATGTTTGCACAATAACATTTCCATAATTATAATAATACATTACCCCTTGTCTTTCTAATTCTACCATTTTTAAATGTGTCACATCTTGTCAAACATGTCAACTTCTGGCAAACCCTCTGAAGGATCTCTTAGACCTTAACTCTTCAATGATTCCTTTAAGGAAGACCATAAATGAGAACACCATAAATGAGAAAAGTGCTTAATTTGTGAGGGGTTCTTCTTTTTTGGTAACTAAAGCATCACTTGAGGTACTCATGTAAATTACAGAAAACAAATACTGTGATAAACTCTAGTAATTTTCTGTAAATTCTACAGACTGAAAAAGTCTTTTAAGCAGATTGGGGAACTTTATAAAATATTTCTCTTCTATGTACTGCCTCATTTAGTATAACTGACATTCTACAGTTTTCTTTTAAAACAAACAAAAAAAACCTAATCATGTTACTAAGTATACTTTTCCTTTGAGATCTTAAGAACACTGTATTTAAGTAGACAGCAAAGGAGGACCTAGAACAGAACAACAAAATCACATTTTTATAAGGCAGTAGCTGAAAAGCAGCTGTTGTGTCAAACAGTATTTATATTTCTGTGCTGCAGCACTCATCCATAAAGGAAAGACAGAAAATGCTGAGTCTAGGACTTGAACTGCCAGATACACTTCTAAAATCTTCTGTTAGTTCCACTGCAAAACACCTGCAATAAAACTGTCCTGAAGCTAAAGTAGGTAGCACTCACAGGTTGAGTACCTGTGGCATACAAAATATTCAGCTCACGGTGAAGACAAATCTATGTAACTCATGTAGGGAAGAATTTGAGATCCTTTTTTTTTTTGTCTTTGATTTAATATCAGCTACAAAAGATCCTTTGTCCATCCTGAACAACAGTAAATTTCTTAAGTATTTTGTCACGAAAGGAATGCAAGAATCCCAAGTAACTGATTCATATTAATTACCCTATAGCTACACAAGCCTTTTTGATGGAGCAATTATAGATCCTTCCCACATTGTAACTCCACCAGGAATTTATGACTGGGAAGAGTAAGAGCCTCATAACCTTGAGCACCTATCTAACAAATGAAAACAATCAACTCCATTCATGTTCACAAGCTGAGAAGCACCTACCAACAAATGAATATTCTCTAAGTTCTTGCATCTGGAAAAGAGCAAAGCTTTTAACTGAACCTAGATAAAAAAAACACTAGTAGAAAGCTAACATTTCAGGCCAAATAACAAACCTTATTCATGCTAATTTTTACGTTGAAGTCTATGAGATTACTTGCATGAGCTACCCTTATTTTGGCCTTCAAATAATCTAATCTAGTATTCCACTGACAACATAAAACTTCAAACTCAAGTGTAGTGATCAGTTTTAAAGCTACACTGCATTTGCCAAGACGACCGTTACATACTAACAACTAAAAATTGTCCAAATTCGACAAGAGTTATTCGCCCATTAAGTCCAAAACTTTCTCAATCTGCCAACACCCTACAGTTACTAGTGGAAGACCTCACTAAAAGAACTCATGGCATAAAAAGTATAAGTTGAGTAATTAACTTGAGAATGGCAATTTAGTCCTTCATCTCTCTCCAACTGGCCCTAATCTGAGCCAACTTCTGTTGATGTATTAGAAACAGAAGTTTGACTTTAAATTTGGAAGGCACTGAAGGAAAAAAGAAAATGCTAACAAACTCCATTTGATCTACAGAATTATTCTGAGATACTAAAGTAGTATTACTAAAGATACCAATAACACTAGTTCACTAGGTATCATAGAAATAACATAATATTATTTTGCAGTAGGTAGAAAATTTTATGGCCCCAATTTGTATCTGAGCTAATTTTGTTTACGTGCAATTTCTTTCCTGCATCTTCTTTCAAAGCATTTCACTTTAGACATTTGCCTTCATCATTAAATTAAAAGTCTGCTTCCTTGGTAGGCAAATACCTGGAGATCCTCCTAAGCAAAGACATATTTTTTGTTCTTTAGTTTAATTCAAAATAACACAGTGAAAGCAACAGAGTTCAGCGGTGTTATAAAGACTACCCATGAACGGTAAAAACCTATATATTTGCAAAGCAAAAGTAAAATCAGTCAAGGAAGGATGCTTCCAGTACACTTAGCCAGTGGACATGACCAAAAAACCCAGAGAACCCCTGTCTTCGAAATAATTATTGTGCACAAAAGGTGACTCTGAAGACATCCTTTTTCACAGGCTTCTTTGCAGAATATATGAAAAAAAAAAAAAAAAAAAGAAAAAAAGCAGGGAAAACTTTTGGGCTGGATATATTCTCTGCACCCGCTCCCATAGAAAAAGGGTGAGAGCAATCCCCGACCCAGTGTAGAAATATCGTCCCAACGGGACACTACCCCGTCTCTTCGTCTAAACCGCATTCAAACCCCGCCGACCTCTGCCAAAATCACTCACTCTTTAGGCCAATTTAAATACATTACTTAATGTTTCTCGCCGTTGATTGATTAAGCGCTTAAAATAATGCTGGAAAGCATACTTTTCCGCCAGCAGCAGCGAGAGCTGTACCCGGTAAGCGGCGCGGTGCTGCTCCGGACGAGCCGGGCCGCGCTCCCGCAGCCCCTGAGGGCGGCACCGGCCCGGCACGAGTCCCAACGGGCCCGGCCGCACCGCGGGACCGTCCCGCTCAGCCCCCCGAGCTGCAATGCCGCTCCAGGGCAGGACCCGTGACTGAGCGGAGCCGCTGCTCTGGGCGGTGGAGGGCAGAGCTGCCCGACCTGCGCTCCTCCGTCCGCCGCCACCACGGGACTCCCCGCCCTGACCTCCCTCGTCCCTGCAGGGAGAGTCGGCGGCAAAGCCCATCCCGAGGGATCCTCTGCCTGCCGGCCCCTCAGCGTCGCTCACCTCCACCCGGCTCAGCATTACTGCCATCCCCGCAGTTCGCCGCGCTGCCGATCCCTCCCACCCTCGGGAGACCCCCGCCTCCGGCCGCCCCTGCTCCCGCGAGCCCGCAGCCGCTCACCTGGCGCCGGGCGGCCGCCCGTCCCGTCCGTGCTGTCCCGTCCGTGCTGTGCTGTCCTGTCCCGTCTGTCCCGTCCGTGCTGTGCTGTCCCGTCTGTCCCGTCCCACCCGCCCCGCCGCGCCGCTCGCTCAGCACTGGGCGCAGCAGGCGCGCCGGCGGCCCCGGCAGCTGGGACAGGCACTGGACGGGGGCGGAGGCAGGCGAGGGAGGTGCTGCGGGAAGCCGAGGGAAAGCGGCGCGGTGGAGCCTGGCGGAGCCGGCCGGGAGCGGCTCCACCGCCCCTCGGCAAGGCGGGCTCGGGGCCCCGCGGGTGCGGGCGCGGCTCCTGAGGCGTGAGGCGGGCCCGGACCCTGAGGCGTGAGGCGGGCCCGGACCCTGAGGCGTGAGG
>VZRP01002521.1:148249-162071 GCA_013397995.1 Malurus elegans
CGGCCCGGGGGGGGGGGGGCGGCCCGGACCCTGAGGCGTGAGGCGGCCCCTGAGGCGTGAGGCGGCCCCTGAGGCGTGAGGCGGTCCGGACCCTGAGGCGTGAGGCGGGCCCGGCGGGCTGTGGGCAGCGAGCGGGGTCGGGGCCGGGACCGGGACAATGCCTGGGGACACTCGGTGTCTGTCTGCACACAGCAAACTCGGGGGAAGGAACTGCCACTTCGAATAAACTCCTGACAATGTTTTGGATAAAAATCCGCCAGTTGCTGAATTTTCAAGCCCTGAAATGTAATTGCAGGCAGGGGATTTACCTCAAAATGCCTATTCTCTGTTCACTCAGACCAAGTTAATTTACTAGGAGAAATTACCCTGCAATTTACAAACGGGAAACACTCAATTTGTATTTCTAACTGTTTATTTAAACTGTGTATTACATACAACTGGGTGGTGTCCTGTAACACACAGAGAAACTAAACTGAATTGATTTGTAATGACCTTCACATTCCGTGGTGGGCAACGTGCTCAGGGTTAAACCTGCTCTTGTATAGCTTACTTCGCCATTAAAACAGACTTAACTACGTTAAGCCCTAATTGTAACCGTTTTTCACGTTTAGCGAGCCTTCATTACATTTCAATAAGATTCATACCTTCAGTCCGTTCAGATTATTGGTAGTGTAAATGAACTTCACTATGAGGATTGCAGAAAGCTGAAGCTGTGGCCCTTCTCTGCCCGTTTTCAATTGCTTGGAGTGAAGCATATTCTGAAAATGCAGAGTTTTTAATGACTCATTTTATACCGAATGTTTAGGGACAGCTCCCTGGATGTGGGCTGGAGCGTTGGTCACTAGGCACTGCTGAAAAGATAAAAACTTGGCTCCAGGGCATAGCTGGGGAAAGCACATCCTAGAGAAAGGCTAGAGCTTTAGGCAACAGCCCTTCTCCGTGTTACTGAAAAGGTAAGACAGGGAGAAATTCTACAAACTCCACAGACAGCAGGGGTTTTTTTGGTTTTTTTTTGTTTTTTTTTGTTTTTTTTTTAGCTTTAGCTGGATCAGATTTATTAAGCAAAATATGAGGATGAAAGGTGTGATGAGCAGAGTTTTGTAGAGAAACACTCATAAAGAAGAGATGGGGGTAGCTGAAGAGGCTTGTCACCTTTTGCTTAGATCGGTGGTGTCTTTGGATGCTTTGGAGCTGGCACTTAGTGGGACACAAGGCCAGTGCTTTTGCAATTCCTCACATAGGAAAAAAACAGGAGGCATTTGTCTTTCTCTGCCTTGCTTAGTGGAATATCTTTCACTTCCTCAGAGACTTAAGGACCACAAACTCAGTTCTCTTCCTGGCTTAAATCACCTGGGAGAATTATAACTGTTTCACTTCTGATCTGGATGTCTGAGGTCAATGAGAAGAAAAGAAAAATGGTCCTAAATTTGGTGCTGAGGGTGTGATGCATCATTTGTCTTCCATGAAAAAGCTTGCCTAGTGATTCCACCTCACTGCTCTTTTGACACATCCACAAACAGCGCACTTTACCTATGTGGCTTAGCAACATTTCCTCAGGAAGGCAGAAGGTTGAATGAGGCTGGAAAGTGAACCCCAAATTACCCCTGGACACCTTACCTGTTGGTAGTGCAGGGTTAGGAAGGTTTCTGTATTGCTTGATGTGTGAATAGTTATCGGTGTACAGATAAACGGAAGGCTCTCCAACACTCCTGACAATGTTTTGGATAAAAATCCGCCAGTTGCTGAATTTTCAAGCCCTGAAATGTAATTGCAGGCAGGGGATTTACCTCAAAATGCCTATTCTCTGTTCACTCAGACCAAGTTAATTTACTAGGAGAAATTACCCTGCAATTTACAAACGGGAAACACTCAATTTGTATTTCTAACTGTTTATTTAAACTGTGTATTACATACAACTGGGTGGTGTCCTGTAACACACAGAGAAACTAAACTGAATTGATTTGTAATGACCTAAAAACTAAGTAAAACACTTAATTCTCAGTGTATTAGTATTGCTGTGCTTGGCTGGAAAAGTCCCTGAAGTCTGTGTATAGTCAGTCTGGTCCCTATAAAGTTCTAGGACTACCCTGGATCTGGGCAGTGTTGCATGGAAGCCAAAGGCAAACTCCTATGCACTTAAAGAAAACACAGACTTGAGCAGATCTGAGGAACAAGCATGGATAATTGAGTAACAAAGAACTTTTCAATCCCACTAGTTTTGTCATGTTTCTGAGAAAACGCCAAAAAAAAAAAAAAGGGTTACGTTAATTCAGATTGCTCAATGCCTCCTTTATTGTGCTTGTGCAACACTGAACACTGGTTTAGTAGGAATAACAGGTGATAAATACAGGTTTAAGAGAATGATACTTCCTTGAAGAGAAGGAGTCTAATCATCCGTCCCTGAGCAAAATGATCATATGAAAATGTCTTATATAAAATTCATTGTTTCTGGGTCTGGAAGGCTCTCAAAAAAATTCAAGCACAGATACCATAAACTGGTGTTGATATCCAGTTTTTGCATTCTCCTGGAGGGAAAATACTGGATTTCAAGGGTTTAACAACTGAAGCATTTTATTTTTACCTGTGTTCAACAAGATTGAATGTAGAAACCCCAACAACTCTAGCAAACTCAGTGCCTAAATTCCCATTAATTTCATTTGAACCAGAGTTTCACATTATGCTTTCTAAATGGTTTGGTATTTATTATTATTATTGCTTTAAACTCTTTCCCTCTTTATTTATGTTTGTGTATGTATATGTGTTTCCTAGGGAAAGAAGTCATTACTGTGAAATATTGCAGTATTCATTTCATGTTTATAATTTATAACTTATTTTAAATTTGTTCCAATTATGTAATTCATGTCTTGGTAAGAAAAAAACATATGTAACTGTCAAGGGAAAGAGGAGAGGGGAAGTAGTGGGAGAAGTAAGGTCTGTTTGCTTTTTCATCTATGCTTTGAAAGTTTGAAGCTGTTGTTTCACAAAGGTTCTTGACAGGATTCACTATTTCTTAGCAGCCAGGATTGGAGGTTGCTTTGCCCTGTCTTGTGTATATGGTTGACTCCAGGGAGCATAAAGTTAGGAAATGAATATTTCAGTGAATCACATTAACATAATGCCTTTTATGTCAAATCTAATTGGTCTAAAAACAAGGCAAAAAATATTATTTCCATGGCTCTTGATTTTGTGGGGGTCTGTCTTCTTCTCTGCCTTGCAATAGGTTTCTGTAAACTCCAGAAACTGAGTGGAGGTACAAAAGGCAGTTAAAAATGGTTACACTTCTCTGTTTTGTATATAAATATAGTCCTTCCCTGAAATCACTCCGGTTCTGTAATATCATGTACTCGTTATCAGTCACGTAAATTACAGATCATTAGGTAAAAAGTAGGTTAGGGTTTTGTTTTAACTGATGGCAGCACTAAAGATTAAATAAAATTATCTATGAGTCCTTCGGTCTATTTTCTGCTTTTAGCATTACAAAGACATAATCAACAAGTGAGCAATTTTAGGATAAGGAAGTGATACAGACCAGCTGTGATGCTGAAAGGATTTCAGTGTATCAAAGGAGGAGGATCTAAAGCCTAATCTTAAAACTGCACATATTAGGCAAAGTTGAGATCTTGATTTGTAAAATAGAGGCTGCCTCTCATAAATATTTTTGCCTGACCACTAAATCTGTATCTTACGAAAGAGTCCTTGGTGTAGATACACCTATCGAACATTCTAATAGAATAACTACTTATTAATATTCTCTTGTCAAAAAGTAGCATATAGGTGTGGGTACCATGAGCGCAGTGTTTGCTGAATGTTAGCTGAACCAATATGGAAAAGAAATCTCTTAGATATGTAATCATTAAATAAGGAGGTTTAGTCTATCCATCTGTGATTTTACATATGTTGTCAAATACTAAGTACAACACCCAGGGTAAGATTTCCTCTTGACTGTAGTAGTTTCTTCATAAAAAGAAATATGTAGTATCTTCTCTACTGAAGGTCCAGGGAGTAGTAATAATGTAGTAATAATAAAAACAACTGTATCTCTGTGGTTAACTTCTAAGCCTCAACTCACCAATGAAATATGCATTTCAGTGCTAGTATCATTACTGATGACAAGTGATATTTATGTTCACCACGTTATTTGGCACTGCTGAATTCCATGTTGCAAACATGCAGCCATGTCCTGTCAGACTGTATTCCAGCTCAGTGTCCCTATTGCATTTACATTCCTAAATGGGGTAAAGGTGGAAGGCAATTTGTTAGCTATCGAGGCCCAAAGAAATGAGAATTTTTTGATATTGTCTTCTTTACCAAATTTTGATGTTACTTACATAAGAGTGAATGATTATATGTAGCAGGAGGATGAGCATTCTGTTCTGTTGGGTGATCAGCCCTTCAATACTTCATTCTCTGCAAATGTTTTCATGCCACACTCCATTCTGTGGAATTGAGAACCTTCATTATTACCTGTTTGACTAAAAAGTGAACAGAGCACAAGCTGAAATGCAAGAAACGCTATTTAAACATAAGACAAAGCTTTTTGATGGTGAGAGTCGTTGAACACTGAAGCAGGCTGCCCAGAGAGCTTGTGGAGGCTCTGCTCTCAGAGATGCTCCAAAGAAATCCAGATATGGTCCTGGACAGTGCTGCAGCAGCCCCTGCTCTGAGCAGGAGTTTGGACTGGGCCATCTCCAGAGCTCCCCTCCAGCCTCAGCTGGTCTACAACACTGTGAGAAGAACTTCTGGTAACACTCTGCTTTCCCTCAGAATAAAATACACTGTTGGCCAAGCAAAGGACGACCATCCTCCAATTTTATAAAACTTGAGGGTGATGAAAGACTCACATATCCAGACCAAGGTGCTAATCAACATTATGGGAAACTACAAGGGAAGGATTGCCAAGGAAAGCAATTCTGAAGAGAACACCTGGAAAGGACAATTAAACCTTTCAATTCTCTATTTTTGGCACTCATTTTCTTTAAATTGTACTGACATTTATATTTCCATTAAATAAACATTTTAAAGGAGTTGGAGTAAAAAGTGAGTCTGTGTGGATCTTGGCAGGCAAATTCTCATTCTGGGAACACTACACATTTTTGCTTTTCTTTTTTTTTAAAACTTATTTTACAAAAAAAAAAAAAAGCTCTGTTAACCTCTGAAAGCTGACACTCTAATGGTTCCACATTAGATGCTCTTGTGTAGTTAGACTTTTATCGCAGCATGAACTGTTAAAATAAAGTCAAGGAGGTTACTGTACCCTTGTTGATTCCTACATCTGTGTAACTGGTAAGGCAACAGAGAAGGATCTTTTTTATCATGGAACACTTTTCCAGTGTATGGTCTGCAGTCTGGATCTTTCACGTACTAGGGAAAGGATTTTAGCTTTCATGCCAAGTCCTTTCACCCCTGACAACACTTTTTTTCTCATCTTTTCCTGAGAGGAAAACTTGTGTTCATAGTTGTCCTGTCTTAACTCTGTTCTTGGCTTTGCTCTATCTTTTAAACAAAGTATGTATATTTCAGCTGCAAAATAAGAGATGGATGCTGTAAAGGCAAAGGAAGATGTAGGATGCCATTGTTTTAAGGAAGGCAATCTGCTTTTGGGGTATCAAAGGAGAGATTTCCTTCCTCAATTTAACTATAATTTACTCCCTTGTTTTGCGGTGTTGAACTCTGCCCACTTTACAGGGAGTGACTAAATTCAGGGAGCATGGGGAGACCTTTGGAAACTGTTGCACTATTTCAAGAAGACCTTTCTGCTGAAGTTTCAACTTCCTTTTCAACCTAGTCCATCTTTCAATCTTTTGCTAGTCAGGGAGAGAGGAAAGTCAGTCTTAAAAGTTCAACTAATCCATGCTGCCTTTGATCTTACACCAGCATAAATACGTTTCACAAAGTTTCTTTTTAATCATTCTAAAACACTTGGGAGGAAAATCCGTTTGAATTTTTTTTTTTTTCAGAAGAGACCTTTCTCCCTGGCTCTGCCAGGGGTGCAGGAGTACATATGTATGGAATTCACAAACCTGACTGCTGATACTGGTATTCTGAAGCGGATTAAGACAAAGGAGGCATCTAACTTTCTAAAACCTTCAGTGTATGTGGATTTTGCAATAAATGATTTCTGAGTTGAAGACTGGAATTTCAAGTACAATTGAGTAGCAGCTTCTGGGACAGGCTGTGTGCAGCTAGACAGCCTACTACAGGCTGACTGTTTCAGCAAGTCTTGGTGTGGCTGAGGCACATTGTGTGCATGGTAAGAGCCATCCCAGAGCATATGGTTTGTTATCTTCACCGGGTGCATTGCAAACTATAGTGATGTGGCTCATGGAAAGGGACAACCAAGTGGCAGACAGCAATCAGATTGTTCATCTGTACACTAGAGATAGATAGATAGAGATTCAACCTTTTATCAATATATGTTTATTTAGTCTTTTTTAAAATGTTAAAAGTGATGCCAATATGCCCTTCATGGTAATGCCAGAGATCTCGGTTTTGTTTTAATAAACCTCAGTTGTAATTTGACTGACATTGTGAATGCTCTGTGCAGAAAATCCACTTCTACCTAGGTCAAATAATTATCAGTATTAAATCTGAAACAAACTATAATACTGATGATTGAGATAAAAAAAGAAGAACATAAAGCCTAAACTGTCAGGAAATTAATGTCTCTTTTACTTTTCTATGCCTGTCTCATCAAGTAGTTTGGAAAGTATTTTTAAAAGTTGTAAGAATTTCACAAAACCTGTTTTTATTTTTTAAAAAATAGATTTTCCAACTGGAATTACTCAATTGAAGAAAACATGTTTTTATGATAGAAGCTATTCTATTTGGTGTCATTGGGCAACCTTGTTTTGCCAGGGTTACCTTTCTGTAGTCCCTAAATTTGGCTGGGAGGGTTTTTTTGGGAGGAGGAGTTGTTTCCTTCAGTGTTTTTTCCCTTGTGAATTGTCTTTTATCACTTTCAAACTTAAGCAGGCTGTACCACAAGTTTGGATGTCACATAATTTTCTGAAATATATTACCTCCAATATTAAATTAAAATTTATCACGGTCCTGAATGTTTACATTATTCAGGGTAAAGAAATCCCAAATATTAGTATCTATATTTCAAGTACAGTTCATTCCTGTTCAAAAGGTTAGGAGAAAGTCTACACATAGCTTGTGACATTAAATGCTTGTTTTGAGGACTTAAGTATTATTTGAGTTATTAATAGGACTTGTGCAAATCTTCTGAACATAAATGAAATTAATTCTTTGTGTTTGTCTTTTGGATGTCAGTTTGGACCCGGTTCTGTCTTTTGGAAAGAATAAGACTTTAGTTTTAGGATCTCTTCTGTGTAATAAATTACTTTTTCTTAATTATCTTATCCCGTGGTTGCTGTACTGATTATAGGTTAATCTTTGCAAAGACACAAAATGCCATTACAGTGTTGACAGAACTTTGTTCTGCCTTTCAGTAAAGGCCCTATGGTGACCCCAAGTATTGAGCAGACACCTCTTAATTCCAATCTGTATTCATCTCTTTGGTTTGCCAAAGAATCACTAAGGTCTGAAGAGGGACTTTATTTAGTCCTCTTTATTCAGAAAGGTCTATTCAAAAGGAAGTGGATTGGAAATGTAGCTGATTGTACTGGGTTCTTGGGTCAGAAAATGCTCGTGGCCACAGCCACAAAAGCAAATAAACAAATAAAAGGGACAAAAGACAACTGTGTTACATGTCTGAAAATACTATTGCCAAACAAAGTCAATGACCAGCTGAGATCATCATGTCAGCTGACACCTGGAACTTGCTTCAGTGAGACAGTTTTGCTGAGCTTGGCATAAGGAAAGCTGCTTGAAGCAGACCAGGATGGACTAACAATGGTCCTCAGTTCTCCGAGAATACTGAGCAATAAAAAGATGGTACAATGAAAAACTAAGAAAAGACATGGATGTCTGTATTCGTACAGTAGAACCTAATTGGTTTTTTTTCTCAGTAGTTGTGGTTGGCCTTACATTCCCAATTATTATTAAATTCATTACACACTGAGATTGATATATGACCTTTGGTGGGGACCACATATGACATTTCATGAGGTCTGGTCTTGGCAGAAGTTTTCCACAGGTAACATAAGGGATAACCTTATACCCTCTGATAACTTCAGGAAAATTGTGTTTTCAAAATATTTGGGTAGTGCAGTCTTGGGTATCTTATACCTTATATTTTATCTTCTGAAGTTTTGTTTAGACACTTATTGGCTGTGTTTGCTGATTGGCTGTGTTTCTTTGTTTGCTGATATGTACATTTTCATTTTATTCAATGGTTTAGTGCATTAAAATATTAACCCACATAAATATTTCCATTTCAAAATAATTTGCCACATTAAATTAATAATTGCTTTTTAAAACTATTAATTCAGCTTTATGATATCTTCAAAGAGTTGTCTTCAAGGTTTGTCTTTCATGATATTGAAATATTTTAAGCTGAATAATTTGATTGCAAATGTATGACATCTGTGGGGTGATTTCTGTGATCCCTTGGTTCCAGAGATTGTATCAGGCACAGGAAGAATGATTGATGTCACTAAGGACCAGATAAACCAGAAGTCACAGAGAGCATCTGCCACGTGTTTCTTTCTGCCATATCTGCACAGTTCTCAAGTTCCGTATTTTGCAGCACTTTGGAATGAGAACATTGTCTGAGCTGCACTAAAAACACTTAACAAGTGTCAGTATATTGTAAATGAAACCAGATATTGTTGCTTATAAAACGGAACAGAAACCATCCTAGAGCACGTGGTGGGTTGGCTTCCTGCAGCTGCCAGCCTCCACCCAGCTCCTCTCTCATTCCCCCTCCGCAGCAGGGCAGGAGGAGAAAATACCATGGAAAAGCTCATGGTCAAGAGAAAGGCAAAGACATCAGTTACCAATTACCATCACAGGCAAAACAGACTCAGCTTGAGGGGAAAGTTCAGTTTATTGCCAAACAACATTGAGTTGGATGGTGAGAAGCAAAGGAAAAAACTGAAATATCTTCCTTCCGCCCCCTGTTTTTCCCAGGCTCAAATTCACTTCATTCCTGACTTCTGTCTATTTTCCCCCAAGTGGTGCTGGGGATGTGGCATGGGGTTCATGGTCAGTTCAGGGCAGTTCTTTGCTGCTGCATCCTCCTCACACTTTTCCCTGCTCCTGTGTGGGTCCTTTCCTCAGGATTCAGTCCTTCAGGGTAAACTGCTCCAGCACAGCCCCACCAGAGGATACAGCTCCCATCAGAACCTGCTCCAGTGTGGGCTTCCTGTAGGCTGCCGTGGATATACCTGCCTCCAGGTGTGGATATACCTGCCTGTACAGTGTGGATATACCTGCCTGACAGTGTGGATATACCTGCCTGTACAGTGTGGATATACCTGCCTGACAGTGTGGATATACCTGCCTGTACAGTGTGGATATACCTGCCTCCAGGTGTGGATATACCTGCCTGCACAGTGTGGATATACCTGCCTGCACAGTGTGGATATACCTGCCTGTACAGTGTGGATATACCTGCCTGCACAGTGTGGATATACCTGCCTGTACAGTGTGGATATACCTGCCTGCACAGTGTGGATATACCTGCCTGCACAGTGTGGATATACCTGCCTGTACAGTGTGGATATACCTGCCTGCACAGTGTGGATATACCTGCCTCCAGGTGTGGATATACCTGCCTGACAGTGTGGATATACCTGCCTGTCCAGTGTGGATATACCTGCCTGACAGTGTGGATATACCTGCCTGACAGTGTGGATATACCTGCCTGTACAGTGTGGATATACCTGCCTCCAGGTGTGGATCTCTGCTCACCGTGACATTGTCCCCAGGCTGCAGGGACACTCTGCTCACAGTGACATTGTCCCCAGGCTGCAGGGACACTCTTCTCACCATTCCCTTCACCACAGACAGCACTGTGGCTTTCTGCTCCCCCATGGTGTTGTCCATGGGCTGCAGGACAATCTCAGCCTCAGCCCCTGGAGCGCTTCCTCTGCTCCTTTTCCACGGTCCTCGCTGTTGGCAGCGCTGTTTGTCTCACTGCTTTTCCTCATTGCTCACACTGCTGTGGGACATTTTGCCCTTTCCTGCACCCTTTACCCCAGAGCTGTCACAGGTTGGCTGTGGCTCAGCTTTGCCCTGTGCTGGGTTGACTGGAGCTCTCTGGAAGTGCTGCTGTCTGCACAGGGTAACTCCAGCTGCTCCTCACATGGGCCATGCACACCCCGCTGCCACCCAAACCTCTCCACCAACACCCAAGGCGTTGCATTAAGGTTTAGTGTTGCTTTTCAGACTGTGGGAAATCACACAGCTGAGTTTTGTTTCTTTGAGAAGAGCTCTGAATGAAATGAGGACAGAGCTCGAGAAGTCCTCTAGTGAGAGACAGGCACTTTGGAGCACAGACTGTTTCCCAGTGCCACAAGATGTTGCTGAGACAACAGATTTATTTACGGTTCATGTGGCACTTGCATACTGCACTGATGATAAAGCTCCATCATTGACTAATGAAGTGTTTAAACAAATTGTGTAAGTTACAAAAAAAACATGGCTTGCACATCCTAATTTGGTCATTTTTCCAAGAAAACATGTCAAAGTCCTGTAATTACATTTTGCATGAAAGAAAATGGCTCTTTGTTTATGTGAATCCAGAAAAAATGGCCATTTTCCTGATAATGCTGATTAAAAAAATGTATTTCTCTCAATTTATTCAGCTATCTCTAATTCCATTTACTTTAAATATGCTGA
This sequence comes from Malurus elegans, assembly GCA_013397995.1. Taxonomy (NCBI): domain Eukaryota; kingdom Metazoa; phylum Chordata; class Aves; order Passeriformes; family Maluridae; genus Malurus; species Malurus elegans. The sequence goes on from VZRP01002521.1 coordinate 158,999, forward strand.
CACTTCAAATTTCTTTTATGTGTACTGGTTCTCCGATGTTCCGATTGTGGCTTAAAAGATGCAGCTATTGAAATAAAAAAGTGTTGTAATAATAGAGAAAATGTAGATTCTTTAGGCCCTGGTAACTCATCTAATCCTGGTCGCAGATGTTTCAAACTATTGGAATGTGACTGGTGGGACAAAAGGAGATTTCAAGTCTTCCTGTATGATTGGAATTTATTTTCACAGTTGATAGCTGGTAGTTTATCTGAAAACATTTACTTTGGCATGAAAAGTACTTTTTAATTTGCTTTTAAATTATTTTCAATTATTAAGTTACTATAATTGACAAGAAGTCAAAGAGGGTTCTGACTGTTGAGGAATGGTACTCAGTTAGTTTGGACAAATCCATTGTCCTTGCAGCAATTGTAAGTATTGCTGGTGAAAGAAGGAAGCAAATTCAGTTGCTGTTATCACTGTGTGGGCTGAGCATCCAAGTTTTCGCTGGCTGAGATCCACTGAACTCTCATATCTTCACTGACTTTATTGTCAGTGTAAACTGGGTTATCATGCCAAACACAATTATTGCCAGCTTCAGGTCCGCTATGGATAGAGAGCTGAAGGGCCAGAGCAGGAAAATGAAAATTAAAGCATGTCTTATGGACCTCAGTAAAGTATTTGATTGTTCAAGGCTCATTTTGTTTGCAGGTAAAACAGGCATAAGCTTTGTCAGCAAAGCAGGACCTGTCTCTTTTCAAATACTGAAGCAAATCTGGCATGACACTGGGCTGGATGTTTCGCTCACCTCTCTTCATCCTCTTCCACTGAAAAACAAGCTAAAGGTTTGGAATTTGCTATCAGACGTGGCTGGAGTGAAAGCTTTCTCACAGCTGTTGGTTTGCTCTAGATAATTTTCCAACAGTGTTTTCCTGAAGGAAAAGGCAATGTCTGTTCTCTGCTGTCCATAATGCAGATTATGGCATGGGTACAGTGAGTGACTTCATCAGCATTATCAGGGACGACCCTGCTCACACAATTTCAAATTGAAAGATGCTCACGCTTCCTTATAACTTACAACCCCAGGGTATTTTACTGTATCCTTGGAGAATGAAAAATATTTCCTTGCTTCTGGTGCATACATTGATAACCAACGACCATCTGAGCTTCATCTGCTCTGCACCTTCGGCAGGCCCCACGTGTTTTGACCGACTGCAGTTTGGGGAAGAGGAGAAAGCATTTCCTGCAGTTGCAGAAATATCTCTTTGACGCACATGGGTTGCAGAAATTTTGTTGGAGATTGAGTTACAACAGTCTGAGTTGCAGGCAAAATGGGTGGAGCTGGGCTGGGAATAAAGACGACCGCGTTTCTTTCTGCTGACTTGCTTACGGTCGATGAATGGATCTTGGCATCATTCAAAGTGCAGGAGAGAAAATTTCCTTTTGGTTCTGGCAGGTTCAGACAAGATCTTGTAACAGAGGCATAAGAGAGCACAAAGCTCAGTGAGAAGCTGCCCAAGCTACTCCCTGTCATTAAGAGATGTACCTACAGGTTTTGTTGCTGGGAACTTATTTCAGTTTGGGAGGAGAAAAGGACGTGAAATTTGTCCCAATGTCAAATCGTGAGAGCAAACAGGGAAATGATGATTCTCACTCCGCAGACAGCGAGCAGGATTTACAGAGAATTCACTAGGGAAACAAAGGGATCATTTGTTCCTCCTGCCTCCCAGCCCTGTGTTTGGGTGCAAGAGAATTACTCTTCAGTTGTAAAGTGTATTTCTGAGTGAAGAATCCGTGTTTTCCTAAAAAACCCCCAAAACAAAACAAAAACTTATTTGCTCTTTGCTCGTTAAAAATCTGCTGCTGTCCTATGCCAAAATTTGTCATATATTGAGTCAGAAGGTTGGCAGCTCTCTCTGATCTGTCCCCTTGAATATTCTCCCCATTGTTAAATAATCTGAGCAGTAATGAAATAGAGACCTGGGAGCTAATACTGCTGCTTTCAACTAATACTGTGAATGACAATCAGAGATAATGGCATTTTTACAGATGAGTGAATAAGTGACAACTAATAGAAACAAAGCTGTGAGGATTAAATAATCAAGAATCTCAACTGGATGGAGAAATCTCCCATAAAATATGCTAGGAAATGTAATAAGCATTTAAAATAATGTTTGTCAAAGATAAAGCATGTTTTTAGCTACAAAGCCTGGAAATTCATCCAGATTTGTTTATATGAGTTATTCCATATACCAAACTTAGGTACTGTGGTCTCTCACAAGACCAGTGGGTAAAGGGTGAAGGGTGAAGGTCCTCATGAAGTTTTCTAGAGTGAAAAGTAAGCAATGAGAAGCCATGTCCATTAAGGACTTCATGGAAAGTCTCATGGGATAAATTCATTAAGAAGGGCAGGTATAACTTCCCCAGGCATAGCCATTCCCTCTTCATGGACATTCAGGCTGATCAAGTCCTTTGGCAATGGATGATAACCAGAAACTACATGATTTTCAGATGAAAAATTACATTTGGAATTGTACTCATGTTACTGCTCCATAACAAATAACTAAAGTGCCAAATACACCTGAGCTTCCTCAGCAATAAATAGAAATACCTGACTCTAAAGAAGGCAATTCTAAAGCAATTCAGTCGCTGTGCATGTGTGGAGCAGAAGTCAATGTTTGCTGCTGCAGTTTCTTGTGACGTCTTAGACAGGTTATAGCAAGTGTACCTCATCCTCCACTTTTTTCCGGGGTACTTCCTTCTGTTTTCAGACCACATCTTTTTTTGTCCCAGCACAGCTGTTGGTGTGCCCACCCAGTGACCTGGGGCTGTTTGCAAGGGTGGCTTTCACTGGGTTCGTGCCTCAGCCCAGAGGGTGAGGAGCACCCAGAATTCTGCTCCTGTGTGGTGAGAGCAGGGTGCTCTGGGTGAGCAGGGAGAACAGCGTTGGGGTTTTATAGGGAGCAGCAGGGTTGGGGTGAGCAGGGAGAGCAGGGCTGGGGTGAGCAGAGCACAGCAGGGTTGGGGTGAGCAGGGAGCAGCATTATTGGGGTGATGTAGGGAGCAGCATTATTGGGGTGAGCAGGGAGAGCAGCGT
>VZRP01002522.1:0-63577 GCA_013397995.1 Malurus elegans
GGGCACGGGGGTCGTCTGTGGCTGAGGGGGGGCTGAGCTCTGTCGTTGAGGTCCTCCGTGCTGGGGAGGGGCGGTCCGGCATCCCCCGGTGGGGTTGGCATGGGATGGGGGACTTTTATTATATTGAGGGGACTGGTGTGATTGGCTCCCTGTTACTGGGGTGGTTGGGGTCCCCTGTGTCGCGGCGCTGCCGTGGGTGGCCTCGCTGCTACTGGCGGGGGAGTCGGTGTGAATGGAGTCTCTTTTTGAGGGGTGACTCGGATGACCAGAGCTCCCTGGTAACTGGGAAGTGGTGTGAGTGGGCATCGTGTTATTGGGGGTTACTGACGTGTCCAGAGATTCCTCTTAGCTGGGAGAGACTGAGATAATCAGACTTCCCTGTTGTTTGTGGAGTCTGATGCAACTGGACCTCCTGTTATGTGTAGGGATTGGGATGAGCAGACCTCCCAGTTACCTGGAGTGTCTGGTGTGACTGTACATTGTGTTATCGGGGGGTTTACTGAGATTTGTAAAGATCGCTCTTCTTCGAGGGGTCGGGGAGGACTGAGATAACCCCTGTTTGTCTGGAGGTTTGGTGTGAGTGGCCCCCAGTTATTCGGTAGGCATTTGGATGACCAGAGCCCCTCTTGTTTGGGAGCATCTTGTGTTGCTGAGCACCCTGTTATTGGGGAGATTGGTGTGACCACCGTCCCCTGAATGGGGGGCTGGCAGTTCCCCCCTGTTGTTTGGGGGGTACCCCTATCACATCTGTCACCCCGGGGGCTATGGGGACTGACCAGCACTCCTGGCCGGGCTGAGGAGGGGGTGCAAGGCAGGGTGAGCAGCCCGGGGTGATGCCCTGCCTTGCTTCCACAGTGCTGAAGGGTTGCTCAGATTTACCCCATCCCAGGCTGTTGCTGGTTAAAAGCTTTTAATGAGCTTAATTTTCTGGCACTTCGCTGCTGAACGGTATTCCCAGCATTTAATTAACACCTTTGCTGCAGGCTGGGCTGGTTCATTGTTGTTCCATGTATTTCACTTTATAAACTGCTGGGGTGTGGGAAGGCTGTTTGCTCCCTACTTTTCCTGATGGAGTTTCTTGTAGGAGTGAAATTACTCACCATGGGAATGTGCTTGTCAGAGGAAATAAGGGGAACCCCCTGGTTTTGGGAGTATTAAGGCTGGAGGGGGTGAAGGCACCTGGATGATGATGTTGGGAGTTAGTCACCAGTATGGAATTGCTTCTTGGGAAGTTGTCTTACTTGCAGGAGTAAACACTGCTGGTACAGCTTGGAGTGTGCTTTGTTCTGCCAGTGCTTAGACCTTGGGTTGGTTTTTGGAGTGGGAAAGGAAATAGGAATGTTAGTGGACTGTGTACAGAGAAGAGGGATTACTCCAGCTCTGTGATGTGTGGACAAATTAAATGTGTTTGTACTTTTACAGCTCTTTTTAAAAGGTAGGAACATACTTCTGGCAGAGAAGCTGGAAAAGTGCAAGGAAGAAAGAGTCAGGTTTCTGTTTCTGAGTTGTGGAAGTGAATCAGTGACAGCGTTGGTGGGGACATCCCTTCTACAACAGCGCTCTACTCTACCCAGCTTTGTGTGGGCTGTTGTCACGAGCTGTGGGGTTTCATAATTTATTTGCTTAGTGGGGTACTGTGATGCACTCATCCCTTTTGCTAGATAGAAGGGAATGAATGGGCTTTCTTCCAATATTGCTGTAATTTTCTGAGAAACCCCACGGAGTTGTTGCACACATGCAAAGCTGATTAATCTGCTGCAAATGAGGAAATCGGTGTTTTGTCCGGGAGGGCTGGTGAGCCAGGCCCTTCCTGGAAAACCCAACATTGTCTCAGTACAGGTTTTTCTTCTTGGGCTGGACAGCTCTGAACCAGGGTGTTCATGACATGGAGTGTGTTTTAGTTTTGCACGTGGATGTGATGATGCACAAGAACTGTATTTGCAAAACACGGAGCAGGGAAGATACGGAGCTACAGGAAGAAACACCAATTGGGTGCTTTCTTTTAATTTTGGAGAGTAAAAGCCTTGGAGAGTGAGGTGAAGAGCGGGCAGGAAGGAGGGGGGAGTGTCACAAATCTGGCTTAACCCCTGTTAATTAGTCCTGCTCTAATTGGGACAGAGAAGAACCTCTTGCTTGTCATCACTTTGCAGTTGCCTCCTGTTCAGTCAGTAATTTCTGGGTTGGTGTCTCCTAGGCAGCCAAGTGCCTCTTGCAACTTCTGTTTTATTTCTTGCAGAGCAGCTGGAGGAGCTCAACGGGGCCGTACAACCAAAACTCCTTGAACTGTTTCGAGGTAGACATTCCCTGCTGCTCACCACCCTCCGTGCTGGAGCTCACAGGCCTCACCAGCTCTTTTTTGCAGACCCATAGGTTCAAGGTAACCCCTTTCTTTTGAGTGTCACAAGTTGTGGAGCATCTCTGGGTGCAGTTGGGTTTGGAGAGGGTGGTTGGGAGTGATGGTTTCTTTACCTGCAGCAAAAGCAACTGAAAGCTCTTTGAAATCCCATTTGGTCTCTGCTCTCTCCTTTGCCTACTGTGATGCAGCAAAGTTTGTTTGTTTGCTCAGTTCTGAAGGACTGGAGAAAAGGCTTCCCTGCTCAGGTCTGTGCTCCTGCCATCTCCTCCCCTGGTATTACAGAAAACCACCTGCAGTTACCTCTGTGGCCACTGAACTTTGTTCTGTTTCCTGACGTGGACTCTCCTGCCTCTAACAAAACAATTCGTACAACTTGCATAATTTGCTTTCCCAATGTGATCATTTGATCCCAGTGATGAGATTACTTTGTGCACACTGTTGTGGAGAGTGACTCACAGCCCTGCAGTGACAGGTGCATCTCTGCCAAGGTTGCTTTTTTATAGGCTTTGAAATTGCATAGATCAGAACAAATAATTACAGGCCGCTCGTAATCTCTTGCTGTTTGTCCCTGAGTAAACATTCAAAATTAATTGCATGCTGCTATCACTCATGGATTCCAGAAAGACAAAAAGCCATCTCTAGTGGCTTCTGGAGGGCCAGAAGTTCAAAAAGTGCCTGAGTTTGACCCATGGTGGCAGATTATTGTATTTTTGCTTAGTAATCAGCCATGTCTGTGCCTCCAGTCACTCTTTTGCAAGGAATGGAGTTACTGACTAATTAACCTTCCTTTCTTTCTTTGTGGAGTAGGAGATGGTGAGGTTTGGAGTTAGAGATGGGGTTGAATCTTTCTCCTGGCTCTGGCATTGCATGGGAAGTCTGCTGGGGAAGTTTAGCAACCAGCCTGGGGAGTTGGTAGGTCTGGTTTTGTGATTCTGGCAAGTACCCCGGGTCTTGCTGCGTGGTTGTTTGTGAAACACATCAATTGACTCTCTTTCACGGGTCATTGCTGCATCTCCTCTCCAACTCCAAGCTTTGGAGGAGCAAGTTGATAAAATGCCTGCAAGGATTGTGCAAGCCCTGGTTGTGTAACAGGGCTCAATGCATAACTGCTGGAGGTAAGAGGAGCAGCTCCTGTTACAAATGAACAAAAAACCCCTGTGTCAAATATCTTCTCTTTGTGTTGATTGTGCTGGGGACTTGGAGAGTTGTTGATTTTGCAGCTTGGGACCAGCCTTTCAGCCTGTGGGCCCTGAATTGTGTGATATCCTGTGGTCTGTGTCACTTTTTGGCACAAGGACATCTGTTTTGGGTGTGGAATTGATGTTCTGAGGTCTGTAGCTGTGGTTGTGTGATTGCAAGGGGCTGGGCTGGGAAGTTGCCTGTATTTCCAAAATAATTTCAAAAAAGTGAAGTCCAGATCAGATTGCTGACCTGTGGCAGGTAGAGAGGTTTGTAGAATGACTGCACACCCTTCTGATAGGGCAGCCAGAGCAGGACAGCTCTACTCCTGAGTTACCAGGAGGTGTAAGGATCATACAGTAACACCTCCAGGAGATGAGCTTGTAATGTCTGAAAAGCTCTTGCATCATCAGAGAGAAGTTGGCTGAGAAAAAAAAATGTCCTGGCTCCTGACAAGCAGTGCTTGGTTTTCTTGAAATAAATAAATCCCCAAAACACACTGTTCTGATCAAAAGTCTTGACAGCTCCTAAAACTTTGCAGGATCTGTTTAACCCTGTCCCCTTGGTGCTCTTCCAGCTGTTGGTTTCAAGGGAAACCTCACAAAAGAGACCAGCACTGGAGGGTTTTGCTGTCCAGACTTTTTCTGGTGGGGGGAGAGGTCAAAGCCGCTGGCTACTGACCCCATCCATAGGGCACCTTTCCCAGTAGTGGCTGCAGGCAAAGCCACAGCTGTCACACCAACCCTCAAAAAACTCAGGCACAGGGTGAGCAAATGGCCTGTGGGGAGGAGAGGAACTTGCAGCTGTGACTGGCACACAGGGTACATCCCTTGCAGAAGAGGCTGCTGAAAACAGTCTCATTTTCCCTCTTGAACTTAAAAAAACATCTTCAGCAGGACGTGAACTATGCAAAATCCATGCCCGGGTGGGTTTCTCCTGCGGTTTTGCAGCTCTCTGAGCAGTTGATTTGCCTGAGAGGTGCCCCGGGAGTTGGCAGTAAGGTGGTTTAAAACTCCTGCAGACTTGTCCCTGCAAGGGACAAGGAAGTTCCTCTTCTGAGTGATGCCTGAAGTGTGGTGCTCTGGGTTTGTCCCTCCCTGAGAGGTGAGGCTGGGGAGCACTGCTGGTTCACAGGGGGTCAGTTTACCTGCCACTCTCAGGTTTTGTTTATCCTGTAACCCTGAACTCTTGTTTTTCTGCTGACTCACATTAATCTGCCAAGGAAGGTGTCCAAGTGCCTAAGCCGGTGAGATGCCCTGTGTTTAAAGGTTCAGAGTCAGGTTTTTATCTGGTGAAAGGCAGTGTGCAAGTTCAGTAATTCTAAGTTACTTTAAGGCAGCTTGGCAAGTTTGGATTCATTTTAGTGTTGGATAATGCCTGAAATCCTTGGTTCAGTTCACTGGGCTCACTGCACAGCCCCACCTCAGCATACCCTCAGCGCAGAGCTCCTTTCTGCCTCAGTAAAGCAGTTCTTGTTCTCTTCCTTGCTTTTGCAGCTGCTCTGCTGTCCTTGATTAAGACCCAGGGGCCAGAAACCATGCGAGTGTGACAGTGGAAGCTCAAATATGCAGTAATTCAAGATCCAGACTGACTGTTGCACACTCTGTGTCTGTCCTGTGCCTAAAATAGAAGTTTTGCTGATGTTTGAGCCGGTGTGTCAGGGTCTGAGTAGAAGAGATGTTCCATCCTGTCTTTCATAGTGAGAGTAACTTTTGTTTCACAAAGAAACCCCAACAGCTTCTGGGTTCCTTTCCCTGCTTGAGGTGCTGCTGCAGCCAACTCCTTTTGGATTGGGATTTCTGAGCTGGTGGAAGTGTTCAGGAGCACTTCCCTGGTCTTGTGTGAAGCTCTGCTGCTTTCCACCCTCAGTGAGTTGCTGGTGGTTAATGGGAAGTTGTGGGAAATATGTGGGAAGAAGGTGTTAGGGAAGCTTTGAGTGTAGCAAGCCTCCACACCAGCAGAGGCTGAAGGGACAAGGAAAGCTGTGAGGTTTCCCACTGTGCCTTCCATCCCCAGGGGCCCAGGGACTCAAATCAGGGAGCCTGTGCAGACCAGGCCAAACAGGTCTGCTTGTCTGACCAGATCAGACTCCTCTTGTTGATGGGAAATGGAATCTCCATGTGGCAGAGCTGTGGGGAAAAGGCTGATCCAAGGCAATGTTAAATAACCTGGATCTCAGCGCCTGCTTCCGTGGGCTGCTTTTGTTTTGGAAAGGACAACTTTCCTTGCCAGGTCTCCTTTCAGTAAAAAGGAGAGTAAAAAGAGCTAATTTGAGACTGGCACAGGCTGATATAAACAGAATTTCTTAGTCTACTTGGTTGCATTCCCAAGAGGAATAAGAGAAGATCTTGTTTTGCCCCAAGGGTCTCCTGGCCCAATATCACACACTGATGTGCAGGAAGTCTTGGCTGCACTGGGGTTCAGAGGAGACCAGGCACAGGAGTCTGGGCAGAAATGCCACCTCCACCACAGCCCTGCTCTTTCTGCTGCTGCCTTTCCTCCTTCCTCCTGGGCTTGTGTCTGTGGAGCTCCTCTTCCGGACACCCATCAGTCACCTGCCTGTCTTGTGTCCTTAGTGAGTGAAAGAAGAGAGCCCTTGGCTGGTCACAAGGCTGATTCCTGTTTGTGGGCAATCTCTTCCTTCTTCTCCACTGCTGCTGCTGTGAGGAGTGATGGGGGCTCAGTGCAGCTTCCTTTTGGTGCTGCTGTCTCTGTGAGCTCTCCATAAACTTTGCAGACCTGTCAGAGGACTGTCCAGTGGTTTGTTTTTTTTCATCCCAGATATTTCAGTTGTTTAATTTCTATTTTCAGTCTTCAGTTTTGCCTTTATATCTAAAGCTCAGGCTGCAGGTCTGTGCTGTACAAAGAGTTGGAGTTTTCACTTGGCTTGGTTGCTTATCTCTGCTTATCTCTTATGTGTCTGTCCTGAGGTTGTGTTTTGGGGCTGTGCCATGGTGCTGGTGGAAATAATTGGTCTCTGATTTAGAACTGGGCTTTTTTTAAGGCTTATTCTTAAGGTTGATTATTCCCCTAACCTGTGTTGTGCCATGGCCAGCAAGAGAGAAAGGGCAGTCCCTGGGGGCAGACAAGGTGGGAAAGGAGGTCTGATTATGCACACCTGCCTCTGCCTTGGGAATTTAAGATGGTTCTTTTGATCAGGAGTCTGGCAGATCTGGTGGCAGTGGTGACATCCCCAGCCACGCTTCCAGCACTGGAAATTGTGACAGCTGTGCTTCCTCTCTGCTCCCTAAGCACTGCCTGTGCTGAGTCAGGGACATGAGGGTCATTGTCCCGTGGCTGCAGGGAGCACGAGGAGTGCTCTCTCTTTCTGACCAGTGCCCCCTTGTCCCCTTCCCTGTGTGGAGCTTTCACTGGAAGCCTGGACTGGAGAAAGCTGGTTTGAAGGAGCTCTCTGGGTGTGTGTCACTGTTATATTTGCTGTTAGACTTGCATGGATTGCTGTTTGTGAGAAACTGGGAAGCAGTCCTTTGGTGAGTGTTGCTGCATGGAATGGGTGGGCTGGTGGTGAGGGACTGGGCTCTCCAGGGCTGGAGTTGGCACCGTGGTGGTGTTGCTGTGAGACACGAGGCAATCTCATTGCTGCAGGGGTGGTTTGGCTCCAAACCACCACCTGCTGTCCTTGCTGGAGTTCAGCTGAGACAGCTTGGACCTTGCTGCGGGCTGAGCGGGCTCCTCTGCCTGCACCCCGCTGAGCTGCCTTTGATTGGAGCCTGGCACCGGTGCCAGCATCGGGCAGAATGTGACGGATGGCACTGCACGCATGTTTGTCACGCAATTCCTCTTCGGCTCCTTCACTGCCGACTCTTTCTCTGCATGTATTGCAAAACAGAGCTTCCCTGTGCAGCTCCTGTCCTTATCTGCAGGTGTCTAAAAGGTGCTGATGCTTGGCAAAACTCTGGGTGTTTTGATGGCTTGGGCAGCTCCGGGGGTGTAGCCGCTGTGCCACGGCAGGGAATGCCCATGGGGTGTGTGGGGATTGTGGGGATCCCTCTGTGCTGTGTTGGGCTGGACTCTCTGCAGTGTCCATGGGGATTGTGGGGATCCCTCTGTGCTGTGTTGGGCTGGACTCTGCCGTGTGTGGTGATTGTGGGGATCCCTCTGTGCTGTGTTATCCCTCTGTGCTGTGTTGGGCTGGACCCTTTGCAGTGTGTGGGGATTGTGGGGATCCCTCTGTGCTGTGTTGGGCTGGACTCTTTGCTGTGTGTGGGGATTGTGGGGATCCCTCTGTGCTGTGTATCCCTCTGTGCTGTGTTGGGCTGTTCTCAGGAGGTCTTTGGTGTTCTGGTGAGTGCCAGGGATCAATTGTCAGAGGTGGGAGCAGTGAGCAGCCCTGGGCTGTGCTCAGTCAGCAGTTTTCCTTCTCCTTTCCCTCTCAGCGAGGCTGACGCTGCAGGTCAGGGTGCACTGATGGTTGCACAGGGCAGAGTCAAGCACAGAGCTTGCTCACTCGTTTTTGGGGCAAGAGTCACAGGCTGAAGTCCTGGTCTGGGACTGGGAAGTCCCAACTGTCCTGAAGTACTTGAAAACCATCACAGATACTACATTAAAAAACAGGTTACTTCAGTCTCAAGAGAGACAGCTTCCTGCTCAGATTGCCAACTTAGCTTCAGAGCCAAGGCTTTTTGGTCACTAGGAGACTTCCAGAAGGGGAAACTTCCCAGCCACATTTTGTGATTGTGATGCTGTGTCCCAGGGGCATTTGGGGGCCTCTGGTGCATCATTCCCTGACATAAGGGAAGAGAATCAATCTCTTCGGGTTGCTGACCACTTGGCTTTCATCAGTCCCCATCCTGTCTTGTTTGTTGTAATACTGTTTTTATATATATTTAAATACTTTTTAACCCTGTGACCTTATAGCACCATTAGTGAGTATGGAAATCACGGGGGATTTGAGGATGCCTGGCACTGAGAGTGCTTCCCATCTTTTTTCCCCAAGGTAAACGAGAATGAGGAATACACTTCATTTAATGTGAGGATGAGCTACATCTCTTTGCTAGCACAGAGATGTGCAGAGAAGGTCCCTGATGATTTGAATGATTGTGAGCTGCCATGAATCAAGCAAATTCACACATTCAGGGCTGAAAAGCTGTGCTAAAACACAGCATTGCTTGATTGCAATCTTTCAAAATGTTGTGACTTTTCTGTGTGATGTAAATTCTCACATCTTCCTGAGACTGATTGCTTTGCTGTGTGTATAAACAAGGACCCAGGAACTGGAGCCACCATTAAAAAAGAAAAAAGAAGAAGGATATGGGACACCTTGTCTTATCTTGATTGAACATGTAATATACACTGTGGTTAAAATGAACGCCCTTGAAACGGTTTCCAGGGAGAGTTTTACTTCTGCATCATAAATTTCCTTTTCCTTTTAAAAACCTAGTTTGGTTGTACCAAGGTCCTCCAGAGACTGCAAGATTCCCAGGATAGCTAAATTTCAAGAGTCAGGTTTCTTTTCACTGGGAGTTAGAAAAGGACATGTATTTGAAAATGAATTGCTGTGAACCTCTGGAAAATAATTGTTACAGCCCACTAGGTGAGACTGAGATAAATGGAGGAATAATCTTCCTGTGCTGGATGAAGTGAATTCAATAATTCCTGAGTTATGACAACCCTTGCAAAATGAGAAATGAGGTCTAATTTCACATTCTTTGCCTTTCTCTGTCTAAGAAAACCTTTTCCTGAGGGCGGGGGTGGTGAGGGGAAAACAAAAAGAAGAATCTGTAGTTGAGATATAAGGCTTGAATAAACCAAATGTCCTGGACCAGAGGGAGCCCATCAGCAAAATTAAAGCAGTTCTTGTGCCTTGTTCCATCATTAGGCTATGACCATGTTTCCTCTCAGGATTAGAGGTCAGCATGGAAACTTTTTGCTGTGGAGATTGTGAATGAAGAGAGTAGAGCAAACCAGGCTTTGTTCCATGCACCAGAGCCTTGAACCTGCTGGAATATTCCCTTCCCTGGCTGTGTGCAGTGACTGGGTGGCCTGGCTGCAGCTGCTGGGTTCCCCTTTGAAGCAGGGGAGAGCTGCAGCGTGGTCCAGGCAAGGAGATAGCACAGCTTCCACCCCCGCACCCATCCGGGCAGCATTCCTGGGAGCTGCCTCTTTCCAGGGCAGACCACCTCTGGAGCCCTGAGAAACCCAAACCCCTTTGCTCTGGGAGCCGGAAGTTCTGCTGCTTTGGGCACAGCCATGAATTTTGGCTGGAGACAAAACCCTCACCTGGCTGAGGAGCTCACGGACTCATTCTTGCCCTCATTCTTTGCCCACACAGGGCAGCTGATGAATATCCATGTCTGAGCTGGCAGGGAATTGCTGTGGGCTGGCTGCTGCTCACCACAGGCGTGTCTGCCTCAGAAATCTCCTCCATGTGCAGTGGGTGATGAGGGAGGCTGCTGTGCCCTGTGCCAGGAGCCTTTCCCAGGCCTCAGCTGCTGCTGGGTTTGGTGCTCAGAAGGGAAGGAATTGCAGCTTCCACCCTAAACCAGCTCCGTGTGGTCTCCATCAGCCTTGTTTTTATTCGTGGCTTCCTCTGAGCAAAGGTTTGTCGTTACCTGATGTGCCTGGGGATTTTCAAGGAAAGTAGGTGAAAGACAGGCTGTGCTGAGGATGATCTTCCTGCTATGGCCATCACTGCCCTGTGTGAAGGGAATTGTCCACCCTTGTGTCATTTGGGCAGTGAAACTGGTACTGAGAAAACCAAGCCACCCTGTAGAGTTGGAGGTATTTACTCCTGCCTGTGTCCTGGCACTGATTCCTCCATCTCTTTGCAGAGTTGGGCTGTGCTGTGCACAGGCAGCAGCTGAGGCTCCCTGGGAACCAGGGACCAGTGGCGCTTAGGGCTTCCTTGCCCTGAGATGGAACAAGCAATTGTGGTAAGGAGAGAGATGGCAAGTGAGAGGATGGGTTGCCTGGCAGGTTTTGGCTGAGATGATCTTACAGATGAGGTGGGATGGCAGAGGGAAAGAGAAGAGCTTGTAATTAAAATTTCTGGGGTTTCATCCGGAATAAAAGCAATAAATCTGCAACTTCTTTCCCCCACCACCACATCCCCCTGGTGTAGGTTGCCATACCAGCTCCTTGTTGATTTACTGGAACCAGATAAGGAGGAGAGGGATCCTACTGGGAGCTGTGCCTTTTTGGCAAGTACACCCCAGCTGTTGAGGCTTTAAGGAACAGTTTAGTCTACAGTTGTACAGAAGTAATACCCAGCTTGGCTCCATGGAAAGCCTGTTTGCAATGAGGGAGGACAGGGTGACCTGCCTGGTGGAGAGGAATGTGCAATTTGCTTGTCTTCATTCACATCACTCTTATTTTTCTTCCAAAACCCTGCCTTGGTGTCTTCTTTGGGAACCTAATGGAAATCTTTGCCGTGGTGTTTTAGTGCCCTTTGTAACGCAGTTACTTGCCAAGTTCTCCACCAAATGAAGCTCCTTGTGAGGTTGGGCAGGGTCACTGCAAGGTGGCTGTGGACTTTTCCCTGTGCTCCACAGGGTGTTTTTTATGGCTGGTGCCCCGTGGCACAGGGCTGTGTGCTGTCTGGAGCTGGACTTCCCTTGTGGGGGTAGCAACAACGGGTTGTTCTTTGCTGAAGATTTTACCTGGTATGCCTCATTAGCGCTCCCTAAGCATCACCTTCCCGTTTCTTCCCAGTTCCTGAATGTTTTAGTGTAACTTTAAACTTCAGTCACTTTTATTTCTCAGTCGTTGCACATACCCTTTCCCTCCTGTGGCATCACCACGGCTCTGAGTCGCTTTTCTGGGTGCAAGTTCAAATGTCCATGGTCTCCTGGCTTGGCAGGATGCCCAAGTACAAGAAGAGAGTTACTTTGCCCTTCCAAATCAAGTTTTGAGTTAATTATCTGTTTACTTGGACAGAGAGTGTCCTTGCGCATGGGGAAGATAATCTCCCGATCTGGATTAGGGTCACGGGAGTTCAGAGCTTTGGCACAGCAGTGGGAGGGAGGGAGGGAGTGATGGGTGGCTCCCAGGGGAAGGACAGGGGCCATAGGGCTGGTTGGGTATTTGAGGGCTGGATGTTCATCCTCATGCTGCCAAGGACTCTGGGTATGGCTGTGGGCATGTCCCAAATGGATTAAACTCTGCCTTGGTAAGTGAAAAGGAGCAATTCAAGGAGATGGAAGTGAAACTGGGGGTGATCATGGAGGGGACTGGGAAACCAGAGACACAGAAAGAGGTGGATAGTAAATCCAATCTGCAGTGGAGTAAATCAGCAATATTCATCAACAACCTTTTGTGAGGATGCTCACGGGAGTTCTGTGCCATGGCCCTGCTCTGTGATTTTTCAGTACAGCAGTGGGGCCAGGACATCCTGTCACCTTGTGGGGAAGAAGCAGGAAGCCCAGATCTTTGGGGTGACTAAAAAGAGTGGGATCATCCCCCAGTAACACCTTAGGGGCTCTGTAGTGAATAAGGGTTTAGTAAAGGCCAGCCATGAGTCCCTGTTGGGTATTAATGGGATGTCAAGTTGGGCTCCCTGGCTGGAATGTGGGGCTGCTCCAGTGCTGCTGGCAGAGGGAGAGCAGAAATCACTGCGGATGGATCAGCATGGGTACAGCAGCAAGGGAAAAGCTTGGTGGGACCCCTTGACACAGAAGAACCTTGCAGCTCTTCTGAGGAACTGTGGTGCAAGGCCTCTATCCAAAGAGTTCTTGGGCAGCCTTGTCCTCCTAAGACTAAATGTAAAGCAAAAAGCATTTCCTGGATGTCTTTTAATGCTTGTCCCATGTGGCTGCTGGTGCTCATTGTTTTTCCTTGCTTACAGTGCCTGTGACTGCCATGGGGGAATCCAGCATGGACCCGACCCTCTCTGCTCCTGACAGCACTGCACAGCAAGACTCTCTCTTCAGCATGATGGACTTGTTCCTCATCTCCCTCATCACTGGACTTTTTACCTATTGGTTCTTCTTCCGCAAGAAAAAGGAGGAAGTGCCCGACATCCCCAAGATGCAGACAGTGTAAGTAACAACTCTCAGGCTGCCTGGCAGCAGTGGAGCTTTCCTCTCTTGCTTATGGTGGGTTCTGGAAGGCTCAGCTGGATTGTGAGAGGACTCAAGGTCTCAAAGGGTGTTTCTGTGCTCTCACAGTGCAGAAATCCCGCTGGATGCAGAAATCCAGGCTGCAGTTCTGCCTTACCCCACCGTGTGGCCCAAATCGGGATTGGCCTTTCCCGAGCAAGGCAGGAAAGCATCTGGCTGTACTTCAAATATCTGAAGGATTTCATTGGCTGTTCTTGGTGTTTTCTGATAAAAGTCACATTTAGATAAATCTGGAAAAAAAGCAGACTTGCTCTTAAGCAGGTTTCCTATTGGAAATCGTATCTTCCCGTAGCTGTAAAGGAAAAGAATAGTCTTGGGCAGCTGGGAGTTGCTGGGATGAGCTGCTTGGCAGCTCCTGTAAAACTTGATTGGCTTTTGATGTTGAGTTACCACAGCTGCTGGAGATTGGATTTGGAGAGGGAGAGCTTTGTTCCACCCTTTGTCTTCTGCAAAGGGCTTGGGGCCAGGAACGAGCCACGCTGGTGGAGAACAGGGTGCACTTCGTTCCTTGTCTCAGTCGCATTTCAAACTTCACATCAGTTTTCTGCTGGACTTTTTAGCTCATTCTGGCCTTGCAGCAGGTTGGAAAGTACATTTTCTGGCTGCTGAAGGGCAGCAGTGTCCCTGGCTGCGCAGATGGGTTCACACATGGCTGTGCCTGCTCAGCCTCACCTTGGGAATGTGTTCTGTTGGATTGCTGGGATACTTTCCCTCTGGTGCCTGCCAGGCAGGGCTGTGTGTGTCAGTGCACGTGGTCACCTCTGGAGATTGTAGGGAGAGCATCTGTGCTCAGTGAGAGCTGAGCTGGCTGGGGAAGGGGCACTTTTACCCTCTGAAATTCGATCCTGGCATGGCACAGCCTGGGCACCCATGCTCTCATCCTTGTGACTGATTCCACCTACAGCCCATCATGTGCAGCTCTTCCAGAGGCTGTGGTGACCTTGCAGGGAAGCTTTGGCTGTCCCTGGTCTGTGTTATCACCTTGTGCTGCTGCTGCAGGGCGTCAGTACGTGGTCTTCCATCGGAACCTGTCTGCAGGTCCAGCCTCTGAGCTGCCTCACAGGCACTTTGTTTCCTCCATGGGGTCTGTGCTGCCTTCTCTGTCCCTGTGGGCAGTGGCTGGGAGGGAACAACTGCTCCTCGTGGGAGATGTGGGACAGCAGCACCTCCCATTGCTGATAACCGGAGAGGTGAGGTTGTTTTGAAAGTTGTCTGACACAATTGCATTTTGCAAAAATGTCAGCCAGACAGCTGCAGAGTGAGAGGAGGCTGTGAAGTAGTTTTACCCTGCTGTGGTCCTGGTAGAAAGCTGGTCTGAGTGCAGTGAGACTCTAAAAGCCAAGACTGTGGCTCGTGGCACATCCATCCTTCAGGACAGAGACAGTCACTTCCTGCAGCTTTTGCAGTGAGATTTTATGGGACGCCTGGAACTGGGAGGAAAATGATTGGGAAAACAAGCTTGGTCAGCCTTGGGTTTCCTTCCCTCTTGTAATCCTTGAATGTGGGGTAGAGTTTCCTTTCTGATGAACAAGCAAATTGACAAGACACAGGGTCACCCTGTCAGCCTGTGCCTGTGGCAGGTGGGCCTGTGGGCAGGCAGGGAAGCTGTCCCAGACCCATGAAGCCCCTCAGTGGGGCTGTGTCTGGCTGGAGTGGAGAACCGTGACCTTTAGAGGAGCTGTGTTTCTTCAGCTCTTCTCTGCAGCTCTGCCTGAACCAAACTGCCTTGTCAAAGTGTTTATCTGATGGCCAGATTGGGTGATGGTTTCTGTTGTGTCATTTTGGCCCCCAACTTCAGTCTCAGAACACTGGAGGATGGAGGTGTGAGCAGCAATTCTGACACATCACAGTGGGAACTGCATTTTGTTTACAATGCTAAAGCATGCAAGCAGAGTCTCTGACCTGGACACAGCATCCAGCAGCTTTCTGGGGTTTTTGGGAGCAGCACAGCTTGATAAAACCACGTCAGCTCAGCAGGGTCTGCAAAGGAAATGCCACTGTTTTTACTGCCCTGGCTGTGGAAGAGCAGATGTGTGGCTGAAATGCCCTGCTCAGGATGGCAGCAGGGCTGGGTTCTCTCTGTGTGGCCTGGGAATGGTCATGGTCTTGCCTCACTGATGCATCTCCAGGTTCAGCCACAGCTCAGTGAGGGATCAGGCTGCTGTTCCCACATCCTTACAGCCAAGTGGAGCTGTTTTCATGCCCAAAGTCCTTACAGACGGGACAGAACACAGCACATGTCTGGTTCTCTGTATACAAGGTGTCCTGTACCTGTGAGGTGTAACATATTCATGTGTGGGCCGGGCTGGGATCCCACTGACTGAGCATTGCTTGTGTTTTGGCCATTTCTAGACTTAATTAAAACCACCAGAGCAGCCCTCCCTGCAGCCTGCTCTGCAGATGTCATTAGGGAGAGCAGCTCTGGATCGCCACGCAGCCACGGCCACCGCGCTTCCTCACAGGGCCATTGCCGGGGAATGCAGGAATTTATTTTTATTCTTTGGCTGCTCCTCCCCTGCAAGTTTCTCAATCACAGATTTTCCCTTCTCGTGTCCCCACTCTGCAGACACTCATCCTGGGGAGATGCAGGCGGGACAGCCATTGGTATGCTGGGTGTCACCCTCTCCCTTCTCCCCCCTCTTTAACATTGTTTGGGACAGAAACTGGCTTATCTCTATTCTGCAGCCCTGCAGAAATCTATTGCCTGGTACTTGTAGGGCTTCCTGTGGCAGGAATTGCTCCAAGTCCTTCGCCTGATTAGCTCTCTGCTGCCTGTGTGTGTGAGAGAGACCATCTCTAATTTAATTTAATAGGATCCTGAGGAAAACAAACTCCTTTGAGCTGCCTCCGTAATGGCACTGCCATAGTTACCCGAAGCGTTGCTCACGCAGTGTCTGGAATCGTTTCATTCAGCTACAGCATCAAGCTTTTTTTCTCTTTTTTTTTTTTTTTTTTTTTTCTCTTTAAGAAGAATATATATAAAAGCAGCTGTGATATAAACAGTTTCCAAGGGAACAAAGCTGGGGGAGGGTTTTGTGTCCCGTCCCCCTGCTCCACGCCGATGGGAGAGGGACGTGTGCTGCGGAGGATCCTGGGAGGTTTCATTCTCCACTCCTAATTCCTTTCTGCCACTGCTGCCAGATGTTGCAGTTTCTCAGGACTGCGCAGATCCACTCAGTAACTTCCAAAGCCCCACCACAAGGATCGGAGTGGACGGGACCACTCCTGCTATGACCCGTGCCGGGACCTTTTGTGCCGGCTCTCTTCTCCTCAACAAAAGGCTGACGCTCTGTTTTAATGCCCAGGAGGAGCAGAATGGAAAGGCCTGTGTGCGTGTGGCTCCAGAGCTAAGTTAGATCCGTCCCCCCACAGCTCCCCTTGCAGGCACAAGGCTGCCCTGGACTCTTTGTCTGCCTCCTCCCTGCCCTGCCATGGGCTGCGTGTACTCGGCCCCGCGGGAAGAGCCGGCTGTGGCCAGGTGAGTTCCTCTGCCCGATGGGGCTGGCGGGATCCTCCCAGCCCCAAAGCTGGGTGCAGTGGGTGCCTCTTCCCTCTGCAACAGGAGGAGAAGGAAGGGGAGAGGCTCTGCTTGGGAGCAGGCTGCTCCAGAGGAGACCCTGCAGTCGGTGCTTGGTTTCTCTGCAGCATCCAGGCTTTGTCCTCACTTTTGTGAGGATGTAGGATGTGCTTTCAGCAGGAAAGGCATGGGAATAGGCGCTTTCTGAAGGAGAGGTGTTCTGTTGGGACAGAGTTTGATATTGTTGCTCAGCTGTTGGGAGCTTCCTTCCCATTCTTTTCTTTCTCCTGAAACCAAAGTGACAGAGAGCCCTGGGAGCTGTTTGTGCTGTGGGTTCTCAGCAAGGGTGGGAGAGCTGTAGGAGCCACAGACTTGCTCTGACAATGGGGTTAATCCCCTTCCCTCCACCCAATGCTTCTCCTGGTGCTTGTAGCTGCTACCCTGAGCTGTCTGAGCTGTAAGAGCAGTCCTTGCTGAGGACAAACTTTCTCTTCCAAGTTTCCCTGGCAGAGCAGTGAAAAGGAGTGTCGTTTTTGCCTTTGGTGACTGTGTGTTTTTGCTGCTCAGATTTTCAGGCCACCCCGATGAAGCAGTTTCAGGGAGTTGTGTAGCCTTTTTTCCAAAGCCAGGCTCATTATTTCTTCTGTATCCAAGCCACAGCCTGTTCTCCACCACTCACTTCAGCGCGGGGTTGCCTCCTTTGAAAACGGACGAGCCCCATGTGCTGCACCCTTTTTTCTTCCAAAGGGCTCTTGCTGAAAGGATCTAAAAACTTTCCTTTTTCTCCTCCTCTAAAAGCGTTTTATTTAGTAGTTAACCCAACAGTTGTTTTAATTGGATCTTGTTTGCAGAGGGCAGGAACTAAAGAAGTTCACCAAGGAGCCAAAAACTAAGTGAGAGCTGTGTCTTGAGAGCTCTCTGAGCCCCTGTCCTGGCTGCAGCGTGGGCAGGGCTGGGGCTGCTCCCTTAAGATATTTGTGATATTGCAGTTCCCACCACGGGACAAATGACAGCATGGGGGATTGTTCACTGCTGAGAGAGCCAAGCAGGGGTGTGAAGCAGCTCTCCTGGGAGTGCTGCTGCCCTGGGGAGCTTCTTGGGGTCGGCTTTGCTCATCCTTTGTGTGTGCTTCTCTTTTGTGTGAGGCTGTCGGTGCTCAGAGCTGTCAGGCCCAGTTATGGAGCTCCTTGATCCCTTTTGGGGTGCTCAAAGGGATTTTTTTTATGAACGTCCCCCACCGTGCTGCTTTGCCTGTGTGTGCTCTCCACAAATTTCTCTGCACATCCGCAGGGTCCCTCCCTCTGGGCTACGGGGTTGAGGAAACTGTTAGCGAGCTCTTCACATTCTCACATGGGCTGGAGCCAAAACCATTTGTTTTTTGCCTGGAGGCTTCTCTCTTCCCACAGGAGACCCGGCCTTGCATTCTTCCATTGTGAAACAGGAACGGGTCCCACGTTCCTCTTGCCTGCTACCAAAGTTTAGGTGGGAAGGGCAGCCAGGGAGCTCCTGTCGTTGTCTGCTGTGAAAAGCTCCCAGTACCCAGTCTGTAGCTGTGGTCACTTCTGGTTGTGAGGCTCCTGGGGTCCCCAGGGCTGTTTTCACCCCGTGACACTGAGAATTCCAAGGATGTGCTAAGGATAGGAAAGTTCTTCTGACTCCTTCCAAACTGGCCCAGCCAGAGCAGTGTGAATCCCTGCCTGTTTCTGCCTCTGCTGTGGTTTGTCCCCCTTCCAAGCTAGGGAAAGCCACCCCCAAGCAGTAATGTGAATGTTCTGTGCAGGAGATCCACCCTGGGGTTGGGAACCTGGCACAAGAATGAGCTCTGCAGGACCTGGGCTGGTAGGGCTGCCTTGCCAAGAGCTCTGTGGCTCTGTTGAGCTGCGTGTGCCTGCTCCACAGGGCTCTCCAGCTCTGGGGCTCATGTCTGGCAATGCTGTTTTGAGGTTGAAACAGTGGGTTTTTAGCCCTGTGTGATTTCAGACTTGGGGGATGTGCCCTGGGATGGGTCAGGACTGATCCTGCCTGCCCGTGGTGGTGTGGAAGCAAGGAGCTCTCCATTCTATGCTCGCACACCGTGGCTCAGCTCCTGAGGTTTGTCTGGAGACCTGATCCTGTGAGATCCTTGTAACTTGCTGGGCTGTGAAATCTCTTGGAGCAGCTGATAAAGATTTCCTGGTGGGCAGGGCTGAGTGCCTGGGCTTTTCCTGGGGGAGGGTTCACTGATGGGGGTCAGGCAGGGGCTCAGCTTTCCCCTCTGGTCTGAGTCCTTGCTCCATGGTTGTGTACCCTGTGGTTAAGCAATAAGCATCCATGGGACAGGGTGAATAACAGTGGTCAATGGAGACTCACACCCTTTTGGGCTGCTTTCCTGAGGTCTGGAGGCCGCTTTTCCCCCACTTGCTTATTCCTGACCTCAAAAATGAACATGCTCATCTGAAAGGACGTTCCTCCTGTCTTTCAGAGCAGCTCCAGTGAGAGACAGCAGCTTCATTGAGAAGATGAAGAAGACGGTAAGCTGCTTGCTCTGCCTACAAGGGGTGCAGGGAAGTGGGGGAGCTCCTGTCCTTCCCAGTTTCCTCTGGGCTCAGGAGGAGCTGTTTTGGCTACAGACACATGCCTGCTGCAGAGAGCATCCGGAGCAGCCAGGAATAGCTCTTTTAGTCTGTGCCTGAGAGTTGTTCTTAGAGAAGAAATTAAAGTGAAAATTCGGTGGAAAAAAAGTAATGTAATATGAGATCAAAGTCAAGAGGGAAATGGCAGAGGCTTTAAAGTCATTGGCTGGCAGTTGTTTATCTGTGTGGTTGGTTCCCAAACTGGCTGGCTGTGGAATGGGGATTGTTGTACACAGAACTGACAGATTGGACTCCGCTGGTCTGGACACAAGAGGAAGCACAGGAAGCAGCAAGGGCTGGATGCATTTTCCCTTCAAAGTAGCTGGCCTGCAGCAGAGCAGGAGCTCTGGTGCTTAGGCACTTGCCCAAAGCCTTTGGCAAGTTCTGCCTTCTCATCCAGGGTGTTTCCTGTTTCCAGGAGTCTTGCTGCAGCCTCGATGTTAAGAATAATCTGGAAGGTTTATTCTTTGCTTTGGTTTTTAGCCTGACCTGAGTCTCCCCTCTGAGAGTGGCAAGAATCACGTTCTCATTAACGGCTCAGCCTTGAGTTTTCTGCCAAACCCTCGGAGTCCTGCACAAGCGCAGACTCCTGGTTGCCTTTAGGTTGCAGTCCAGGATTCCTGATCCCAGGCATTTCCTTTGTCTGTGCTTCATCCATGCATTTGCCAAATGACTAATCACCCTTTAAAAGGCATTTCTCTTTCTCTCCAGGGGCGAAATATCGTGGTTTTCTATGGTTCCCAGACGGGCACGGCAGAGGAGTTCGCCAATCGCCTCTCCAAGGATGCCCATCGCTACGGCCTCAGGGGCATGGCAGCAGATCCAGAGGAGTATGACCTGGTAATTTAGCCCTGAGCACCCTTGGGATAGTAACAACCTTTCAGTGCCCCTTAAAAAACCCCAATGACCCTGGCCAAGGGACAGTTGTGTCATTCAGGGGAGAAAAGATCAGCCTGAGAGATGCAGATACAGGCTTGGTCCTTGCCATTCTTCATTATCCTGGTGCCTTGCATGGAAAATCCCATTTATTTTCTGTTGGGGTAGAAATATTAACTTGCAGTCCAGTCAGGGTGGGTGGCTTTGTTTTCCATTTTCAGTGGATTTGGTCTTTCCCAGCCCCTTCTGTAAACACGTAGTGTTGTTCACACACCCAGACTGTAGGAGTAGGAATTGCCCAACAGCCACATTGTGGGATCCTTGAAGAAAATTCCTTCTTCCTTTTGGTTGCAGTCGGACCTGAGTCGCCTCTCAGAGATTGACAAGTCCCTGGCTGTGTTCTGCATGGCCACCTATGGAGAGGGGGATCCCACAGATAACGCCCAGGATTTCTATGACTGGCTGCAGGAGGCCGACGCCGACCTGTCAGGTCTCCGGTTTGCTGTAAGTAAAAACTTACAATAAAAAAAACTGGCCCCATTCCAGTTTTTGTGCTGCATTTGGGCAGAAAGGCCAAGAGCCCTCCAGTGTGGCTTGGGGAAAGGCCCAGCACAATGTCTGTGCCTTGTACACCTTGTCTGGGGTGAGGTCTCTGCTGTCTTCCTGCCCAGGCTTTGTGCACGCTTGTAAATGTACATTTGGAGGCTTGAAATGCAAATGTCAGAGTGCTCTCTCCACTCATTAAATCGTCAGGGTTTACTGGTCTAAACAGCCCCAAAGAGCCCTGCAGGCACTGAATACAAGTCTGCAAATGAGCTCCAGGCTGCTGCTGCTCTTCAGAAGCTAATTGAGTAGCCTGGGGCCAGATCTTCTCCCACAAATTAAATAACTCAGAGGAATGTGTAGCTCTGTCCCTGTGCTGAGATGAATAACTGGCTGAGTAACAACCACCTCACCTAAACCCTGGCCAAATTCCTTAGGCAGCATAAGAATTGCAAACGAGAGCAAAATCCACTGGTGGAGATGTGAAGCTGCTCTGTGTGGAGCAGTGAGCAAGCATTCACTGCGTGGTTTGTGGGAGGCAAAGGCCATCAGTTGGTCTCCAGGCATTCCAGGTTCTTACTGGTCCCATGAGGAGCTCTTGGAAGTTCATCCAGGCTCAGGGGAGGTGCAGGTGACTCCTGACCACGCATTCTGCAGTGGTAGATTGTTACTCAAGAGCTGATGGGGAGCTGGGGGAAGTCTTGCTGTCTTTCTTCAGCATCCTTTGCTGGGTGATGCTTGGCCAGAGGATGTCAGAGAGATGGGGAAAGCCAACCTCCTGCTTTTCCGTGCTCATGAGTGTTCCCTTCCAGGTCTTTGGGCTGGGGAACAAGACTTATGAGCACTTCAATGCCATGGGGAAGTACGTGGACAAGAGGCTGGAGGAACTCGGAGCCCAGCGCATCTTCGAGCTTGGGCTGGGAGATGACGATGGCAAGTGAGTGCCTGGGGCTGCTCAGAGCTGGCTGAAGAATCTTGGAAGGGACCTTGGCAGGGAATTGGCTCCACTACCGAGACAGAAATAAACTCCACAGGGCTCACTGTTGAGGTTGACACGTTTTTGAGTGTGAGTTTCTGTCTGCTGTCTCTGCCACAATCAGATCCCTGTGCACAGGGAGGATCCTAAGGGATCCTGAATCTGGGCAATCCCACCTCAGCTTTAAATGCCCGTGGGTGCACACTGGAGCAGCCTCCTCTGCCTTTCTCTGCTGCAGCTCCACTGCTAACCCAGCCTGTGTGGATAAACTCACCTATCCCAGTGAAGGAGGCAGGTTAATCTCCTTGGGAAGTGTTTGATGGCCGAAGGCAGCAATTTTCCAGCTCAGGCAATGATTTTTTCTTTTTTTTTTTTTCTTTTTTTACATTTCTGTGCTCACCTGAGAAGCCTTGGACATTACATCAACCTGTGGCTCTGCCTCTGAGGTTTACCAGGTCTGATGAGAGGGTTATGCCATGTGTGAGAGACCCAGAAAAAAGCATTGCCGTGGTGGAATTTAGGAAGGCCCCTCAAGTTAGGGGTGGACAGCGGGGAGCTGAGTTTTCAAGAGACTGAGCCTGAATAAGAAGGCTTTACTTGGCAGATCTGGTGAAGGGAGGGGTGTCAGGTGTAGCAGCAGTTGCCACTCAGTGTTCTGCAGGTGCTTTCCTGGTGATCTGTGCAGTTCTGGGTCCAAGGCAAACCCTTTTTCCTGTGGTGAAGGGAGAAAGTCCATGGAAATCTGAGATGGCTGCTCTGGGAATGCGGTTGAGTTATTGACTCTCTCTTCTGCCCTGGCCAGCCTGGAAGAAGATTTCATCACCTGGAGAGAGCAGTTCTGGCCAGCAGTGTGTGAACACTTAGGAGTGGAGGCTACGGGAGAAGAGTCCAGGTGGGTTTGGGAGCAGCTTCTTTTGGGTCCAGAGATCAGCCACCTCTGACTGGTGGCTGTGCCATCAGCCCTGGGCTGGCCACCTCTGACTGGTGGCTGTGCCATCAGCCCTGGGCTGGCCACCTCTGGCTGGTGGCTGTGCCATCAGCCCTGGGCTGTTTTTCCCTTTCCTCTGCACAGCCTCCCCTCCCAGGCTCAAGGAGGGCACAGGTAAAGTGGAACAGGGAGTGGGGCTGTTTGGCCTGAGCCTGTCCTGGTGGGAGTTTGAGCCCAGCTCTGGGTTGCTGTTCTGGGTGGGGAGGTGATGGATTTGGCTCCTTTGGAGGTGGCTGTGCTGGTTGTGAGGCTCCCACTGAGGTTTCCTCTTGCTTTGGGCTTTCTGCAGAGTCTCCCTGGTCCCTCATGCCTCGAGTGGAGCAAAGGGATGGAATTGCATTTGTTTTTGAGCTGCAGCAAATCCAGCAAAGCAGATGATTGTTCCAGCTGTACTTTTGGGTTCAGTTTGACTTTTTTCTCTTTTCTCTCCCCTTTCCCCCTGCAGCATCCGGCAGTACGAGCTGGTGGTGCACACAGACGTGAACATGAACAAAGTCTACACGGGGGAGATGGGCCGACTCAAGAGCTACGAGAACCAGAAGCCGTGAGTGCCAAATCCCCTGGGCAGGGTACACGGGACAGGTCCTGGCTGATGGACCTGCAGCACAGCAGTCTCTGCCCAGGAGAAATGGGCTCAGATCTCCACTGAGGCTCTGAGATTCCCCAATTAATGAACCATTCGTGGTGAGGAGATGGCCATGGCTGTGGTCACAGTGTGCTGTTTGGCTGGTGTGCATCCACAGCACCTGTCCTGAGCCTTTCCTTGCCTGGGGTGGCCAGTGCAGGATGGCTCCTGGCAGTATGGCTGGAGGCAGATGAGCTTTAAAAATTAATTCCAGCCTGAAATACTGCTTGGAGATGTGACAGTCCCTCCAATCCACTTCTGTGTCATGTGGCCTTAACGGGACAGAAGCTGTTGGCTGCTGGGCTGTGCTTAGAAGGAAAAGGATCTGTTTTCTGTGCAAGTGTGGGGAGCAGCAGGATAATTTGGGTGGTGCTGTGGTGCAGTGTGCTTTGGAGCAAAACCAAATCACAGCCTGCTCTGGAGGCAGAGGGAAGGTACCTGGATACCTGGAGCTCCATGAGCCTGCAGGAGAGTAACCACAGGGCCTTTTTTGCCTTTCCTTGCAGCCCATTTGATGCCAAGAACCCCTTCCTGGCCCAGGTCACGGAGAACCGCAAGCTGAACGAGGGTGGAGAGCGACACTTGATGCACCTGGAGCTGGATATCTCCAATTCCAAAATCAGGTAATTCCCTGGGGGAAGCTGCTCCTGTGTTTTGTCAGGAGAAAAGAACAAGGATGTGGCACTGGCCTCATCCAACACCTCAGAAGGGAACCTTGCTCCGTAACACCTCCCCTCTGGGCTTCTGTCCCAGGTGCCCCCTGTCAGAACTTGCTCCCAGCTCTTGCACTGCTTTGGGCCCATCCCACCCCACATCCCTGTCCCATCTGAGCAGTCCCAGTTACAAGAATTCTCTAGGAGTCACTCAATAAATGTGAGGGCAGATGAGCTGTGGGAGAGGGGAGAGCTGAGGATTGCTCTTGCCTGACTTAGATGTACCAGCACACGGGGCAAAAAAGCCCTATTGCTAAAACCTTCCTACTGGTTTAAATTCCTTAAATTGTTAGGAAGTTGTGAATCCAGGTGGATTAACATAACAGCTGCAGAGGTTTTGAGGAGCTTTGTTCTGTTCTGTCACAAAATTGACCTGTCCTGGGTGGAACTCTGGCATATCTGCTGTTATCTTGGAGGTCCCTTGTAAAAACCAAGATTCTTGAAACCATTATCCCACAATGTCACTGCCAGTGTCACTGCTGGCTCTGTGGATCCCTGATGGTGCAGGTGTTTGTGCAGCAGCTCAGATCTCAGTTGTGCTGCTGCCTCTTGCACCCCCTCTTTTCCTGGCTGAGCTGCTGCACAGGAGGAGGTGCAGGTGTTCCACGTGCTCTGCTCTCTGCCAGGTACGAGTCCGGGGACCACGTGGCCGTGTACCCAGCCAACGACTCCTCCCTGGTGAACCAGATTGGTGAGCTCCTGGGCACGGATCTGGACACTGTCATGTCCCTAAACAATTTGGATGGTGAGTATGAATGATCCCTGAGGGCCAGCAGCTCTCCTTCAGCTGTGCCCTCTGTCCTTCACCCTCAGGCCCTGTCACCTCCAGGCTGACAAATGTCCCACAGCCACTCACTCTTAGTGCTGTGCTGTTACAGCAGGGACTCAGAGCCTGCTTGCTGAGAGCAGCTGAAGTGGGTCAGTTGTGAAATGTGCTTAGTGAGCCCATTCAACAACAAATTATGTAACAGCACACTCCTAATTATGGAGCATCAGCCCACCAGAGCATCCCTCAGCAGCCCTGGAGCTCCACGGGCCCTGAATGTGTGAGATCTTATTCAGTCCTGGGAGGAGGCACAGGCTTGGGGACTGAACTGCCAGGAGGGAGCACTTGAGCTGATCCAAAGAGCTCTTCCTGAGCAGCCTCTGGCAGGAGAGAGGTGGCAGCTGCTGCCCACTACACTCCTGGAGCAGCACAGCCAGCCCTGAGGCATCAGATGTGCCGCCCAGAAGCCTGAGAGAGCTCCTGTTTCTAGAGAGGAAGTGGATTTAAAGCAGCGCTGGAGCCTGTGGGCCCCTGTGCAGTGTCCTGTGCTGTCATTCCTGTCCTTTATGGACCGCTCAAGGCTGAGCAGAACAGCTCCAGCCTTGACTGCTGGCACAGCTGTGCATGGCTGACAGAGCCTAAGGACACTTCTGAGGCCAGATCTGATGGAGGTGTGAGTGCCTGAGGCCAAGTTAGCCATGGAGGGCATGGCTCCTCCTGCTTGGCGTTGGGTTTGCTGGATTTTGTGCATGGACATCTCGGGGCAGGGAGCCCTGTTGGGCAACTCAGGGTGTGTTTTGTGCTGCCAAACTGTCAGGCAGCTTCTGTGAAACACAGAATGGGCTACAGGAGCTGCCTGGGGTGGGAGGTGGAGCTGGGGCTGTTCTCTCCTCTCTGAAGCCCACCCTGCTGTCTCCTGCCCTCACCATGTGTTGCAGCTGGCACGAAACCTCTTCATGTTTCCATTATGAGGTGGATGATTTTTCATTTTTCTTCCTGTCTCACTTCTCCAGAGGAATCCAACAAGAAGCACCCCTTCCCCTGCCCCACGTCCTACCGGACAGCCCTGACCTATTACCTGGACATCACCAACCCTCCCCGCACCAACGTTCTGTACGAGCTGGCCCAGTACGCCACGGACACGGGCGAGCAGGAGCGCCTCCGTAAAATGGCCTCGTCCGCTGCTGAGGGCAAGGTGGGAGCTGAGCTGGGCTGAGCTGGGGGATCCCCAAAGGGCACCCAGAGAGCTGAGGGGGTGTTTCCAGCCGTGTGGTTGGGGTGGCTCTCACACCTGTGCCCTCTGTGCCCGCAGGCGCTGTACCTGAGCTGGGTGGTGGAGGCTCGCAGGAACATCCTGGCCATCCTGCAGGACATGCCCTCCCTGCGGCCCCCCATCGACCACCTGTGCGAGCTGCTGCCCCGCCTGCAGGCCCGCTACTACTCCATCGCCTCCTCCTCCAAGGTGGGTGTGCTTCCAGCAGGGAATGGGGCTGTGGAGGGGCTGCTTCAGCTGGGGGCTGGGTATGGGGAGCTCCTCCTGGAGCTGTGAGAGGGGCAGATTGAGTTATCCCAGCTCCCGCAGGGTCTGGAGAATCCCACACTGCAGCCAGTGGGATACCTCACACTGATAGCACCACACTGTTCCTCTTTGCCCGTTTGCCTGGCACAGGGGCGTTTTTGGGGCTGGTCAAAATTTGCTGTTTGTTCCTGAAGCCCTGAGGTTGTTGGCAGCCTCCAGGGAAGCTCAGTGGTCCCGCCATGAGTTGAGGACAAGACAGAAGCCCCGTGAGGGGCACGCAGGGAGGAGTATCCCAATGTTAACATGAGATTAAACTTCTCCCCATCCCTGAGCACAAGGGACTGCGCTGTGGGGTCACCAGGGTGCCCTCTGTGCCCGGTGCCAACGTCCCTTCCCCGCAGGTTCACCCCAACGCCATCCACATCTGTGCCGTGACGGTGGAGTACGAGACCAAGACGGGCCGCCTGAACAAAGGGGTGGCCACCAACTGGCTCAAGAGCAAGGTGCCTGACCAGAACGGGAGCAGCTCCCTGGTGCCCATGTACGTCCGCAAGTCGCAGTTCCGGCTGCCCTTCAAGCCCAGCACGCCCGTGATCATGATCGGGCCGGGCACTGGCATCGCCCCCTTCATGGGCTTCATCCAGGAGCGTGCCTGGCTGAAGCAGCAAGGTGAGTGCCCAGGAGCTCCTCTGGGGCTGGAGCTGGGCTCTGTGGGGCCAGGGGGTGCCTCCAGGGTGCAGCTTTGAGCTCCTGTTGCTGGTGGGCCCAGCCAGAAGCAGCGTGGTGGGGCAGGGTGAGCAGTAACTGCGTGGTTGTGCCCACACGAGGGTGCTTTGTCCTTCTCACAGCCATGGAGGATGTTTGGGGGCGGACAGATCAGGAAATTCCCTGACCTCTGCCACCACATCTCCAAAAAAACAAAGCCAAGTCACTCAGACCCATTTCTAAAACTTGTGGTGCTTCTGGGAACTGGTCCTGAGCTTCCCCTTATAACCAGAAGCCATCGTGCAGCCCTGCGAGCCCAGGGGAGGGGAGGCACAGGGTTGGGGGCTGCTGGGGGTGGCAGGACAAGGGGAGGGGACAGGGCGGGGGGCTGGCAGGACCCAGCTGACAGGGGCTGTGCGACCCTGCAGGCAAAGAGGTGGGCGAGACGGTGCTTTACTACGGCTGCCGCCACGAGCGCGAGGACTACCTGTACCGGGAGGAGCTGGCCCGCTTCCAGAAGGAGGGAGTCCTCACCCAGCTCCACGTGGCCTTCTCCAGGGACCAGGCTGAGAAGGTACCACACCAGTCCCCCTGGATGGTATTCCTGCTGCCCACCATTGCTCCCATGGCAGGCAGGAGCACCCAGCACTGCCCATCTCCCAGAGTCAAGAGCTCAGCCTTGGCTCCCCTCCCTCTCTGCAATGGTGTGGGGGCTCTGCTCCTCTCTCCTCACTCCCACCTCGTTTCCTGCCAGGTTTACGTCCAGCACTTGCTGAAGAAGAACAAGGAGAACGTCTGGAAGCTGCTTAACGAGGGCATGGCTCACATCTATGTGTGCGGGTAGGTCTGGGGCAGGACAGAGATTTGGAGACGAAGTTCTGTTCTCAGGGAAATGAGCGTGACTCAGTTTCCCCAGCTGTGCATTACAAGCCCTGGGAGGGTTCAGAGGAGGGCAGGGGGGATGGGGTGAGCAAACCCTCTGTGTCCGGGGTGGGAGGTGACAGACGGGGCTCTGTGGCTCTGTTGTGGCCTTATCTCACCTGCTCTCCCCCTTGGCAGCGACGCCCGGAACATGGCCCGGGACGTGCAGAACACCTTCTACGAGATCGTGTCCGAGTTCGGCAACATGAGCCAGCCCCAGGCCGTGGACTATGTAAAGAAACTGATGACAAAGGGCCGCTACTCGCTGGATGTGTGGAGCTAAGAGCGGGGCTGGCAGGGCCGGGGAGAGGACAGGTCCCCAGGCGTGGGCAGAGCTGGGCAGTGCCTGCTCAGCCACTGCTGCGGGGGGTGACAGTGGTGTCCCCAGCCCACGCTACCCCGGTGTCGCTCCCAACCCTTCCTGGCCTCGGCAGCCCCTCGGGGCGGGCTGTGCACCCAGGGGCTGGAAGGGCTTGAGAGGGGCAGGGGGGTAGCCCAGGCTGCTGCCCGGGAGCCGCAGTGCCACCCCAGGGTGCCCCCTGGGCACCAGCGTTTGCCTTGAGGCTGGGGACATCAGGGACACAGCTGCTGTGGGGCAGGAGGGACGGACACTGCCAGCGAGCTCTGGGGACCTTCCCCAAACACGAGGTGCTGCCTTATCCCCGGGGGCTGAGCCCACCCTGGCCTGCAGGGACAGCACAGGGCTGGAGGGGCTCTGCCTCCCTGCTGCCACCCCTGTTTGCCCATCTCTGGGATGTGGGGCTGGCTCTGGGCACAGAGCTGTCCCGTGGCCCCACCAGCATCCCCTCCATTCCCGCTGCCCGCCCTGGCTCCAGCAGCAGCGGGAAGGGGGTGGCTCCTCTCCCCTCGGGAATTTACCCGGTTTGGGAGGCGGGGTATCAACCCTTAGGGCCCTGCTTGCTCCCGGGCAGCTCCCCTGAGCCCAGCCCCTCCCTCACGCCGTGTACGGTCGTTTTTTAAATACTGTTTTTATTTGAACATCTTTGTGATTTAAGCATGGAAAAAAAAAAAAGCCCGACAAAAAAAACCTCAGACTTTCAGACTGTCCAATGATTGTAAATTATTTAAATACATTTGCCCTTGGAATAAAAATACTGTGTCTGGAGTTTGCTTCCTGCATTCTCTCTGCTCAGCCAGAGGGAAGAGGGAGGCAGGAGGAGCAGTGGATGGTAACTGGGAGGAAATTTGGGGGTGTGGTGAGAAATGTGTGGAAATTTTGGGGTGTAGCTCTGGGTTTAGGCTGAGCTGGGGGCAGCCCCTGCCCTCAGTGCTGGGCTCGGGGAGGGATGGCACTGGGGGGCTCTGGACAGGGGTGCAGCTGTGCCCAACCTGCTCTTTGGTTCTTCCAGAGCTCCCAGTGCTGGTACCGCTGGTACAGGGGGGCTTTTCCCTCCCTGCAGGGACACTGAGGTCCTGCTGCGCTCCCTTGCGTGGCCACAGCTCTGGCCACAACCTGTGCAGGCTGGGGTGCCACGGGAAGGAGCCCACACAGCCCCACCCTGCACCCTAGGCTGGTGGATGGACACAGGGAGATGATTTTTCATAGAATCATGGAATCATTTAGGCTGGAAAACCTTTCCAAGTCAAAGCCCTTAACCCAGCACTGCCACACCCACCACTCAAGTGCCAAATCTTTATGGCTTTTAAAAAAAAATCCCTGCAGGGCTGGTGACTCCACAACTCCCCTGGGCAGCCTCTGTCGGGGCTGGGACAACCCTTTCTGTGAAGATGTTTTCCTGAACATCTGACCTAAACCGCCCCTGGTGCCCCTTAAGGCCATTTCCTCTGGTCCTATTGTGACAATTGCCCTACTGACACCCCACCTCCACCTTCCTTTCGGGGAGGTTTTGTCAGGACCCACTTCCTGATGAAGCAGAGCCGCAGAGCAGAGTGTGGGAGCTGTTCCCAGACTGTCCCGGTGCCCCGGGGCAGCTCCTTCCCTTTATTTTCACACGGGCACCCTCTGGGGACACCAGCCCAGGGTGCTGCTTGTATTCACCCCTCCTCTGCCCCAGCTCTCCCTCCCCTGGGGATTGAAGGCAAGGGAGGAGCTGGAGCACACCTGGAACCCAGGGCTGTGCTCAGCCCCAGCTGCCTTTGGAGTGACCAGGCTGCCCCAGGGCCTTCATCCCACAGGGGCAGCCCTGGGTGCAGGGCTGGGGGGACGGGGAGCCTCGAGCAGCCCCAGAGCTGTGGGAGGCCATTCCTGCACACTGCCTCGTCCCCATGGGGTGGGGAGCAGCAGCAGCCAGAGCACATCCCGGTACAAAGGGGAGCTGCTGTCCTGGGCATCCCGCTCTTTGGGTGGGGAAGGGGGCCCGGACAGGATGCAGGGTGCTCCTGACTCCAGGTGAGTGACCACAGCACGGGTCCAGCCCCGTGGGGAGCACGTGGACTGTCCAGGAGCAGGCCCCAAGCTCCGTCCCACACCCAGGCTTCCAGGGAATGGGATGAGACACCAGAGTCCGGACGGAATCGATGAGATGGGAATAGGGAATGGAGCCGGGGGGGATAAACAGTCCAGGCCCCCACACTGCCCCAATTCAATTCTCCTTCGTGTCCTTGTTCTTGTTCTGAATCTTCTGGTGGACCACGCGGAGGGTGGTGAAGAAGTTCCCCAGGAAGAGGATGAAGAAGGGGAGGCCGCACATGAGGACCTGTGGGAGGAGAGGCAGGGGTCAGCAGGAGGAGCCTGCCCGGGGGATCCCCCTGCCCCGGCATTCCCGGGAGCCTCCTTACCTGCCACTCCTTGCACTCGGGGTGCTGGATCATGCGGAACAGGGTGATGGCGTTGTAGAGCTGCCAGAACTGCACGAGAGAGGAGATTGAAGGCGGTCGCTGCTTTCAGAGATTCAGCCCCAGACTGACGCTGACCCAGCTGCTCCCTCTGAGTGCAAACCCCACACCGACCTCATGTGAGGGCACTGAAACCCCACCCACATTTAGGGCCAGAGGGCTCATCCCCAGAGGATCCCAGCTGGGATATCCCCCTGTTTGTGCCACAGGGCTGTGGAGAAACCTCGGACCAGCCTTTGGCCATCGGCCTCAGGGATCTGACTGAGGAAGGACTCGATCCTTCATAGCAGCAGCTCAGAGCTGGAGTTCAGGAGGGCTTTAGACGGTTCTCACCAAATCCCCTCTGCACCTGAGCACTGGGCAGAACCACCCCAGCTCCTCCCCAGCTCTGGAGGTGGTGGGTGCTTGGGAGGAAAAGGCTCAGCATTTGCTGGATGCATTTCCCTGCCCCTGGCATCCCGTATCGGAGCTGTGGCTGCCTGTGGGGACTCTGATGCCCAGACCCTCAAGTACAGGCAGGAATGGTCTCACACGAGGCTCTGGCCTCGTACAAGGACTGCTGCAACTCACCTGCCCGAAGAAGAGGAAGGGAAGCAGGAAGGTGAGGCCTCTCCACATCCAAGACTGGAAGCCCTCTGTAAAGGATGAAGGTTGGTGTGAGCACCCGGAATGGGGGCAGAGAGAGGATGGAGCCCAGGGTGGGCAGGGAGGCTCAGTGCCCACCCTGGGCCTGGCTGGGAAGGTCCTGCCATTCCAGCCTCCCTGGGGGCACCTGAACTCGCAGTGGGGACAGGGCAGGGGCTCCTAATCCAACAGGGGGCTCTGAGGCCTTCAGCTCCTGCCCTCAGTGTCACAGGGGCCGGGGGAGGTGACAGCCCACAGCACCTGGGCTGTTAGGGGATGTTCATGTCTGAAGGAGCTTCCTGGGGAAAGCCTGGATGCCCAGCGGTCACATCACTGCCACCTCACATCCTGAGGGAGCCAGCTAAGGGCTGGTGCTCCCAGGAGAGCAGGAGGAGGGGGACAGCCACCTGCTGCCCCCCAAGAGATGCTCCTCAGAGTTCTGGTTTGATTTGTAGCTTTTACTGTTCCTGCCACCAGTAAAAGTGACCTCAAAGCAAAGTGTCACTGCTACCTGTAGCAGAACCCACAGCTCCCAGTGAGCTGAGCACTGGTCTGGAGCTGGGAGGAGGCTGCTGGCAGCCTGGGACAACCAGCAAGGGGACATCCCCCTATCCCACTCACCCACGGTCAGATCCATGTTGTGCCTCTCTCCCAGCGCTCGCAGCCGGTACAAGCAGCCGCTCTGGTAGTAGTACTGCAGGAACTGCACAAAGCCTGCAAGGAGAGCGTGGCTGCTGTCAGCAGCTGCTCAGGGATCACTTCCCAGCCTTGGCATCGTCCCACAAAGGCCACCCGAGGCCACGGGAACAGCCAAACCAGCTGAGAGCTGTGAGCTGCTCCAGAGCTCTGCAGGCACTCTCAGCACCCGCGGCTCAGCCCCTGCCCCAGCACTTACTCTGGTACATGGAGAAGGAGAGGAACTGGTTCCTGAACATCTGGTACATGAGCCCATCTGGCCTGTGGAGAGATGGTGCTAGCTGGCGCATGTGGGGCTGGGAGGGGACAGCCAGCCCTGCCTGTCCCACAGCCCTGTGGCCCCTTGGCCAGGGCTGCCCAGAGCCCAGGCAGCTCCCCAGGGGACAGGGGATACACGCTTACCATGTCAGCATGACACCTGAGAGGAAGGTGGAGATGTAGTGATGGAGAACCCACCAGCCTTTGATTCTGGAGGGCAGACACAGAGAAGGGGTGTCAGGTTTGGGGTGTGAATCCAGAGCCAAAGGCACCCCAGGAGAGGGGAACAGCCCAGCCCCAGCCACCCCACAGCTCCTAGAGCTGGTTAGGAAATGGTCCTCGGAGCAGGACCCGGGGCCTCAGGGCTGGGCAGCACCACAGCCCTTCCAGCTCCACCTTCCTGCGCCGCCCCCACACGGGAGGTTCCTCCTGCCTTGCTCCCGCAGCTGCCAACACGCTTTGCCACACGCCCTGAGTAGGAGGGAGCTGCTCCCTGGGACGGGTCCCAGCTCCCCCAGCCCCTGCCCGGCCCCTCCCCGAGCCCGGCACTCACTTGGAGCCGTTGTTGATCAGGATGCTCTCGCGGATGGTGAGGGTGCAGTAGTACCACACCAGCAGGAAGTTAAAGACGGCGTCTGTCACCCTGGGTCACACAGAGCAGGCTGTGAAGGTGTGTGCTGGGGACACGGTGACACCCCCGAGGGCAGAGAGTCCCCTCCCCACCACCTATCGAGGCCACAGCAGCCACAAAGGCCACCCCACCTCCAGGACAGTGTCCAGATGCTTTACCAGGATCTCCTGGCATTCTCTGGACCTTCCAGGGTGGGAGAGAAGGACAAGGGGAGGAGATCTCTGCTCAGCATCTGAGCCAGACTCACCTGGAGTTGAAGAGGAACCGACAGGAGGAGGAGACAATGAGCAGGATGATGGTGAGGTAGAGCTTGAACTTCTCGTACTCATCTTTGTATGCAAACCTGCAGGAAACACAAGGACAGGCTTGGAGCAGTGGCTGTTGGAAGTTTTGTGTCTTCCCATCCCACTTGGCTGGATCAAAGTGATGTTCTCTTGGGAAAAACCTCGCCTTGGGGGCATTTCTGAGAGCAGAGCACATTAGGCTGCTTCCACACAGCTGGGACAGTTTTGAGCATCCCAAAACACCTCAACCTTGTGGGGAAGATGAGCAGACTGGGATCTGCACAGGTCTCCAAGGGGAGGGCTGGGGAACAGAGGGAGAGGGGACACAGTCTCCTGGCGGGGCACCTCTGGCATGGTGAGGGCTCTCATGGGCCCAAAGCAATTTTTGGTGTTTTTCCAAGGCAAGAAAAGGGGATTTTCCACTGCCTGTCTCTCCTGGAAGTCCCTGACACAGTGGGAACATGAACATGGCTTCAGTGGAGGATCCTATTAACTTGTGGGAGCTAACGATCCATCCCAGCCCAGCAGCAGGAATGTGAGGAGAGCCAAGGATTTGGCTGATTCTTGGGAAATGATGCAGAAAACTGCTCGGGAAGGGAATCTCCACCAGGTGAGCCGAGCCAGCCCCGCTGTTGCTGGTGCCAAGGGGAATCCCAAGCCAGGAAAAGCAGAGGTGCAGCA
Source organism: Malurus elegans (assembly GCA_013397995.1). Lineage (NCBI taxonomy): Eukaryota > Metazoa > Chordata > Aves > Passeriformes > Maluridae > Malurus > Malurus elegans. The sequence continues at coordinate 33,365 of VZRP01002522.1, forward strand.
AGGAGGGGCCGTACTTGGCCTGTTTGCTGAGCAGCGTCACGTTCACGTTGCCGAGCACCAGACTCAGGTACAACCTGCGGAGAGAGCAGAGTGTTAGGATGGGGACTGTCCCCTCTTGTGCCACCAGTGGGGCCAGGGATGAGCCCCCAGCTGCCTCCACTCAGAGCTGCCTGGCACAAATCCCCTCCCATGGGCAGAGGGATGGGTAGGGGAGCACACACCCCACCTCCCACAGGCACCGGGGTGTTTGCCAGTGGGACAAACCCTGTCCAAGGGTGGGTGAAGGCCATGAGCAGGCAGAGCAGTGAGGGGCACGAGAGCAGCACTGCTGGCACCTGCCCAGGTGTCCTGGGGGAGCCCAAGCAGAGCAGCACAGCTGTGACACTGCCAGGAGCAGGGTGACAGGGGGTCTGTGCCTCCAGGGATGTGGAGGGTGGCCCTGGTGTCCCACCCAGAGCTGAGGTGCCTCTCACCCGTTCTTCTTTGGCAGGTAGGCCTCCATCTCAAAGAAAACATTCTGCCTCTCTTTAATCAGGCTCTGGGTCTCTTGGATGGACACTGTCTGCTCGGGAGTGGCCTCGGTTTTGCATCTGGGGAGGAAGAACAGGCACTGGCATCAGGAGAGCCTCTGCAACATGATCAGCACGTGCTGGCACTCCACAGGTGACTGACTCGGGCAAGGACACCCCAAGGACAGGGAAAGTGGATGGGAGGCAAGCCCACAACTCCATCCACAGGGTGAGCTCCTCTGTCAGGCTGACATGTTGCTCAGGGAGGCAGGAACGGGAGCAAGGCGAGGCCAGAAGGGTCTCTCACCCTCAGGATGGATGGCGAGAGCTTGGTGCAAGAGGGGGGCAGTTCGTGATACGTGCAAATCCCTTACAAGCTCTGAACTGCAAACAGGGCAGAGGAAAGGGAGGCTGGGGAAGATCAGCCTGCCCACAGCACATTTGAGATATGAGGTGAGTTTGGCAGCCCCGTCCTTGCTGCTCTCCCCTCCTGTGCTGTCACAGAGCACTGACTCACCTTTTGAGGGCGAGCGACAGCTCCTTCAGCCGCTTCTTCTGCCGGGCAATGGAACTGGAGATGCCATCCTGGAGCTTGGTCAGCTCCTCGAGTTTCTGCTTGTACAGCTTGTGGTTATCCTGGGAAGGAGAGACCAGCATGCATTAGAGCTGCCTGCCCAGACACCCCTGGGCATCCTTGGGCACTCTATGATGTCCCTGTTAAAACAGAAATCCTTCACTTCCCCTGTGCAGCTGCTGGGTGAGAGGAGGGGTGACCACAGAAGGCCAGGTGTGTTTGGGGACAGCCTGCAGCCAGTCCTGCTTCCATGGGGATGCCCATCCCCAATCCCAGGCAGGATGTTCCCATGTTTGGGACGCCAATGACTGCCCACAGCAGATGGGAAATACTTGGGAATAAATGCTGTCTGGGCCAGGATACAACTGTGAGCTGGAACAGTGGTGCTGAGTGTTGGGGCAGTCCTGACAATGGGCAGGACTTTTGGCATTTAATTAGGTCTCCCAACCCCTATCTGTGGCTTTGAGCTCTACCTAAGCACCCCTGGAAGCTGGAAGGAGCCTGTCAGTGAGCTGGAGGACAGAGTCCCTGCAGGGCTGCAGCCAAGAGCCCGGTAACCCAACCGCACCTGGATAAGGCTGGATGCATTTCTCCACTATATTTAGTAAGGAAAGGGGAGAGCTGCTGGATCAATGCTGCTGCTTGTCCAGGTCAGCTGGAAAACGGCCTCACCTCGGCCACTTCCAGCAGGGAATTACACGCTGCTCACAGCAACCCTTGGACTAGACCTTGGCACACACAAGTTTTAACCTCTGTAGCTCTTATCGGCCACTTGATCACCAGATCTTAAAGTTGCTCCCAGAGGAGAAAGGTGAAACCGAGAGCAGAGGGAAAACTCCCTCTGGTGACAAGCAGGGTCAAGGAGGGAATGAATCCCAGACAGTCCCAACTCCACAGCAGTGATTTATACCCCTGATTAATCCCAGGACATTCCCTGCTTGACCATCAAGCTTTCCTGCTGCCATCTAGAGTCACCTCCTTCTGGCTCTGGAGTTAACTGCGAGCAAGTGGCTTTTGTGACAAGTTCTTCAGCCGTGCCAGCATCTGAGCACCACTCTCGGTGACAGCCTGGATCAGGAGCCATCCCGGTAGAAGGTTTCCAAAGGGAAGGGCCGGTGCTGTGTGGCTGCACACAGGGTTCGAAATGGGAGACCCGGGACATCCACGCAACCCCTATGGAGCAAGAGGAGGTTTCTCAAAGCCTCCCTTGCCCCAGATCTGGGCACAGCAGCGACGTGTCCACAACAACATCCGCTTCACCCCGCTGCCGGTGGGGGAAGGAGGGGGAAAGGGAACGGGTGCAGCTGCAGCCGAGTGACCTGAGCAGCAGCAGGAGATGGTTGGCCAACCTTTCCCTTGGGTGACCCTGTGTGAGCTGAACCCTGCCCACTCCTTCCCCGGCAGGCAGCGCCCTGGGGATTACACAAAGCAGGTGGAAGCACCTCTGACACCAGTCACCTTCCTGGCACGGAGCCCCTGGCCAGCCCCGGCGGTGACAGGGTACGGAGAGGCAGGCAGCCGGGACAAGGCGCCTGGCCGAAGTGTGCCCGGGTTCCCGGAGCTCGGCTCGCCGGCCGGGTTCCCAGCAGGGCTGCTGGCTCCGGGCTGTCCCGAGCTGGGCTCAGAGGAGCGATAAGGAGTGAGACGGCATCTGCGCACCTCGTCCGGCCGTGCCACGCCAGGCAGTGCCGCTCCCCGCTCCCAGCCTTGGAAAACCGGGAGATCCCAGCTCTCCACGCCACGTCCACGGCGGGCTGGGGCATCAGAGTGGGGCACCCCGCTCTTACCGAGCACCGTGCCCCGGCACAGCCTGGCACCCCTGTCCTGCTCCGAAACGCTTTGCCCCGAGGCACAAGGCTCATAGCCGATGGCTGACACACCCACGGGAAAGCGCCTGGACTCCAGAGTGGCAAGCCTGACTGTCCGCGGTACCCGCCGGGGATGCTACAGGGCACCCGCGGGGCATCCCCCACCCCCGGCGCCGGTAACCCCGGCGTGCCCCGCTCGGCCGGGCGGTCCCTCGGCCCCTGCCCGGGAGTACCCCGGGCCCGGTGGTACCTGGATGCGCTGGTAGCCGTCCTGCAGCTCCTCCCACTCGCGCAGACACTCGGCGACCGAGACGCCGCAGGCCATGGCGGCGATGGCGGCGGCGGCGACCGGCCCGGCCCGGCCCGCGGCGACGGGCGGCGCTGGGGCCACGCCCCCTTCCGGACACGCCCCGGGGCGGGGCCACCACGGGGGCGGGGCCTTTTGTATTCCTTGTTTCCCTCTAAATTGGAGCCTGGAAAATACGAAATTCTCACAAATCGCAGCATTTCGCTGGGCGCGCCGGGCTCGCTCTCAGCTCGGGCAGCTCCCGGGGTGCATTCACGGTCAAAGCCGGCCAGCCCGGGCCCTGGCCGCGCCTGTCAGAATGACAAACCCAAACCCACGCGTAAATCCCGAACACACAGTGCTGGAAAGCCCGGGAGTGTCTTCTGTCACATTTTATTTTGTGATGTCAAAGAGCAGAATTCGGAGTGCTGTAAGAGAGAGGGCGGCACTGCGTTTGGGTTTCATGTGACAGCACTGAGGCTTTAAAATTGCCAGCTGCGCTCAGAGGTTCGGCTGTAGAATTAGGAGGTGGCAAGTGGGAAGGGCGGTCTTGTCATCAATCCAGCCAGTGAGTCTGCGAGAAGCCACGATCATATTTGTGGGTAGCTGAGAAGGCACTCGCAGGGCACAGGGATTTCTGAAACAGGGACATTCTGCTGTCACCTCTCCAGGCTGGAAGTGGGCACAGATTCCAAATTTACTATTCCAGACCATGGATAACAAATCTTTTCAGAGATAACCCTACTGACTTCCCCATAGCAGTGGTTATAATCCCCTTTGCTTACAGAAGAGTTGAGCAGGGCCACATCCTGCAGGTACTTGAATTCCCCAAACTGCCACCTCCTACAGACAGGTGAATGAGTTCCCCAGAAGGCTCCAAATCTTGACCAAAAAAGACGTGGAGTTAAAGAGGAAAGCTTTTCCATTACACACAGTGTTCCAGTGACTTTCTCCCCAGAAAGGGGAAGGGAAGTGGCTTTCCCTGTGGGATGTTCTCTGTCAGTATTTTGGTTCGGAGGTATCTGTGACTGTGGTCCCGTAGATTTGGGTCTCCCAGGCTGAAAGCTGTTCCACAAAGCCCCGGTTTGGTCTCATGTTCATTTTGCATTTCAGAAGGTATTTCCAAGCTCTCTGTAAAGTGGAGGAAAGCAATGAAGTGTTAGGAATTGAACTGGAAGTGTCTCTCGAGTATTTTCATGAAGCAGCTACACTTGCAGTCAACACAGCTTTGTATTTGCTCCCTGGACAGCAAGAACCTGCTGAGAGGACTTTGGCTACCAAAGTGGAGACAGGCTGGATCCAAGTGTGGACTTTGAGAGAAGCCTGTCCCCTCCATGCTCTGCTCTCCAGGGTACAAGGAAAGCTCAGGCTGCTTTCACTACTTTGTTATTCTGCTCTGATGGAGCAATGCAATCCCGGATTTTCTACCCTACAATGCTGTTCCTTCCATGGATGATAAGCAAAGCAGTGAATTATCAGCTATAAAGATTATAAAGCAACAAAGGTTATCACGTTTTTAGATTGGTGTGACCTGATGTGGCAGAGCAGTTATGACCCCGCAGTTATCCCACTGCATTAATTACAGCCTTCTTAACTATTTGTTAGCTCCATGTAATCACCTAGAAACTCTGACACACACAGGGCAGATCCACCAGCATTACTCCAGCTGCATCCCTGTTTTCCTGTCAGTGCTCATCTTCCTGCTAGTAAAGGAGCTTGCCCCCTGCACTTGGAGGGTTGCTCAAGTGTAATGAGACCAAAGGTCAGCAGATAGTGCTCCATTGGTTTGTTTTTCTAATCTCGCTGATTCTGCAGGCTCTGAGGCTGATCTTCCAATATTTACTCCTTTGGGTCCACAATGTGGGTGAATAGTTCAACTGGACTCAATAGATCTGCTCACAAATTGATCACTAATAGAATCAAGGGCTTCACATCCCAAATCTGCCTTGCTTTTGCCTTTTTGGAAGCTTTCAAAGATCTTTGCTTGGATTGGCTGGAGGATCACATGCGAATCTATTGCACTGCTTTTGTCTGCAAGAAACGAACTTGTCTGCCAGGGTAATCCCCCAGGAAAGCTTTACCCAGCCAACAGTGGGCAAGCACTGCCCTGTCAACCCTTCTTTTTTTTCTTTTTTTTTTTGGCATTTAATAAAATGCTGAGACCAACCTGTCGATGCCAACTGAGAGGAATGGCAAGGCTCAGCCTTTGACTTTTGCACTGCCATTGCAAGCACATTCTGTGGTTCCGTGTGTGAGTGGCTGGTTATCAGCTGCAGGAGCAATCACAGCCCTGTTAGTGCAGGGATTGAACTGTGTCTGAGCTCTGCTGGCACCCTCAGCCTCTAATTACCCACTGGCACCCAGCCATGGAAAGAGCTTTCCTCTTACGTTGGACATGTTTGCACAAAATCGATCACCTTGTCAGATACAGACCCAGCTTTAGTGAAGTTTGGATCAATCCTTTCAAGCTCCCGAACTTTCCAAACAAGGGTGAGTTTTTTAAGGAGATGCTGGTCAGTTCCCATGGGGACTCTCCTGCTGCCTGTTAGGAAGCACCAGGAGATGATGCCTGGGTTTTGTATGCAAAGGGAGAAACCAGGGGAGGGTCCACCAGGCACTTGCACAGCCAGGCCATTCCCAGACATCCTTCATTCATTTTTTTCATTATTCAGAGTTATGGAACAGCTCTGTCCTGGTCATCTAACCCATAAATCCCTCTGGTAGTAGGACCATCCCATTCCAGATTTCTACATAGGAGTGTCTGTGGGAAGGGATTGCTTCTGGAGGAATAAAATAGGATTTTGGAAGAAGTCAATGCTGAAGTCAACGGTAAATCAGAGCCCTGTAACACCATGAATTTCCCTGTAACACCATGGAATTAAGAGGTAGGATTAACTGCAGTAGCTTCCACTCTTCTTCTCAAATCCAGGAGAGAAATGCCATGTTCTGTATCCACAGCTTTACTTTTATAGCCCTTTAGTTAAGTAGGGAATACAAAAATATCACAGGTTCTAGAGTAAGGACTCACAGATCCAAAATCACACCTAAGCCACCTCTTTAATGGTCTAAACAAGAAGCAATCCCAAATCATATAATCAGTTCCATTATCAGGTGGATATTCTATGAAATCACAGGGAATGTCTTATTACTGCAGTGATGGGGCTTCAGAAAGAGCAATGAAGTGCAGAGAGGTTTTCTGTGGGGACTGTGACAGTGACATACCTGCAGGGAAAAGCGGCAGGAATGCATCAGATAGGCCATGGTGACGGTGCTGCTCCGGCTTATCCCCAGGCTGGAGCACACCAGCACTGCTCCCACTTCCATCTGAGCATCTGAGTCAAGAAATGCCAATCACAAATTAGTGATCTGGGAAATGGAGCTTCCTGTGGCAATCAAGCACTAATTTGGTGACAGCTGACAGGGGGGCTGCAGCCTGAGCGACAGGAGCCCTCAGGAACCCTGACAGCAGCAGATGAGCACTGCCAGCTCCCATTTCTGTAAGCATGTGCCTTTCTTAAAAATCTACAGCTAAAACATAGCCTTGAAGAGCAGCACCAACGATTATGACCAGTCAATGCTTCATTACACATCAGTGTCACCTTTACGTCAGGGATCTAAGGAAGAGTGGTGATTCTTCATAACCCATCAGATGTGGTCAGCATCACAAACTCTCCCCAGATAGATTTTGGTCCTTCATGACTCATTAACTCTGGTCAGCATCACAAACTCTCCCCAGACAGGTTTGAAGGTATTGAAATTTTATTTTGCCTAGAAGGTTGCATATTTAATTAATAACCTTTTAATTCTTTCTTTCCCTCTCTAGACAGCATGATGTTTAGACCATTAGCATGATGCTTTTAGAACATTAGCAACTGAACTGTAGAATTCATCGGGCAAAACCTCTTCTTTTACTGTTGTCAAGATGTTTTGTTGGTTCTTTTTTTTTCAAGCACTAAACCAGCATGTTTTAAACTTATTTCTATTGTGATGTACTAGTTCTGTCATAAGACCGGAGTAGAACTGGCCTCACTCCAACATAAACCTGGTTTTAGGACATTCACACTCCTCTTGGAGTATGTGGAGAGCTTTAGTCTCGTGCTCTAGTTTGAGTAATCTGCTCTCCCCTGCCAAGTAAATAGTTCCACTATCAGGTAAACAGTGTAACACTTCCACAAGTGCACCTAATTGACTCTTGTAGTCTGGTTTGGAAACAGCCACGAATCCTGTGTGATGTGAGAAGGATACTTGTGAAGTACTACTGAGTAAAAAGCATGAGGTGCAATGACAGGCAAGTCAGTGAATTTTAACATTTAGATGCACCAAATAATGAAATTCAGCTCAGGACTAGAAAGTTATATCCTCAAATGTTGTTTTTGTGTGCAGTTGTCATGTCAGATATTGTCCTTGGATTAGAAGGTCTGTGGGGACCGGGTGAGCTTTAGCTTCTGGCTCTGTACAACCCAGCTCAGCAGGGCCTCAGTCTGTGGCAGGTGTTATCTGATAAGCATGATAAAAGATAACAGCATGGTTGGACAGCATCAGGATGGAGCTGCAGGAGCTGTGTGTACCGTGCAGCTGCAGGCACTGAGCTGCAGAGTGTGCTTTTTCTTGCCCTATCTGATGTAATCAGCTGAAGACAGGCTGATGCTGTCCAACCTGAAAGTCTTCCTGGGCCCCATGGTGGGTCTGCACTGCAAATCACAAAGATTATCAATGCCTTGTGCTGAGTTCTCTAATATGTATTGCACTCTGGTCCAGATAAAGCTCTGGTAGCTGAAGATTTGGGCTGGTTAGAGTCAAAGGGTTGATGCAAAGGAGTAAGAGGAAATCCTATGAAGCCCTGGTGGAAATTTGGAGCAAAGCCTTTTCAGCTCTCTGTTATCAGAGTGAGGTAGCCTTTAGAGTGAGCAGGAACATCAGGGTCAGATGCCCTATAAGAGCTCCTCTCTGTCCATCAGGCTGAATGGTGAGGCAGCTCTGGTATCCATCAGGGTGTGGGCTTGTTACCCTCCTGTCTGAGCTTCCTGTCGGAGGGAATTGCTGTCACTCCCATCTAACATCCTACAGTGAGCAAGGGCTCAGGAATTCCAGATCAGGATCCACTCACCTATGAAATGAGAAATGGTGGGGAAGGAAGAAAAAAGATCTGCCTCGAGTGAATCTGGAACAGGTATATGGAGAGATTGACCTTCTTCTGCAAACCTGGAAAAAGAGCACACAGACCACATAGAGCAGAGAAGCAGTTTTGACACAATGTGTTTGTTGGAGGCAAGGTGATCATTTTGTCGCCTGTTACACATGTGAGTTTTTCATCATCGTCAACATTAACATGATAAGGGATTTATTATGGTGAGGCACAGAGGTGTTTGTAACACAGAACCAGTTTAATCACTGGTTTTCCATTTCAGTGGTATCAGCATTGATGTCTTAACCTACAACTGAGAGATAAATGAAAACAGATTAGCTGAAAGCAGGTGTGTTTTCACAGAATGTGTGTTGGCTGTTCTGTGGAGCCCCCCCCCAGTTCACTTCATGTGGTTTTCTATGGCAGCATCTCCTCCTTCCACAGACTCAGAGAACTCATTGGGCAAAAAAATCAGTGAGGAATTTTCCAAATGGAAAAGCACATCATGCAGAGGGCATGGGAATGTTAGCCACGGTGCAGAGATGTTCCTCTCGAGCCAAAAGCATGGGAAATGTCTGCTTGTGTATGTGTCCTGGGGTGGGTAACTAGATTTATTACTTTTTTGGGGTCATGACCTTGAGAAATGTCACTGGGTTTTCACCATGTAAAACTTCATTCCCAGCATAGACTGAGCAGAGCTGGTTATGGACAGAGTAGGTAAGGAAGGAAGACCAAAAATGTGTCAGTTGTGATTTAGCTTTCACACTGATGTGTTTGTAAGATTTTGCTCAGAAAGCTACTCGGAGATAAAGGTTCTTCCTGAAGAATGGTGGTATGTGACAGATTCGAAATGCCAGGGGCTTCCAGTCCTCTTCTCACCCAATCCACCCATGGCATGGTCAGGAGCTGCAGGACTCTGTTGCTGCTGTGCTAGTTCTGAAGTAGAGATTAGAAAAAAATAGCATGAAATGGCCCTGGAACCTGCAGTGAACAACAGAGGTTTCCTTGGAAGGCCACAGGCACTAGCTGCTCTGCGAACACTCTGTGCCACCTCATTTTTTCACATTACACAGACATTGATGAGGGTTAGCCTTGAACTGTTTAACTTACAGTGTTACAGGCTCTTCAGAGATGTTGACCAGTGCTTTAATCTTCAGATCTGTCTGAATTTTTTCATCACTGGCCTGCTTGAAATTGCCCATATATAACTTCTCAGGCAGTATTTCTACAGGGTATGGCTCGAAGCAGTCTAGTTCCTGCCAGAAAGAAACCACAGGCTCAGGTTAGAGTGTCTTTGCTCCCATTAGCTCGGTAATTTCTTAAACAAAAGTCACGTGAAGAATTGAACAGGCACTTAGTCAGCAGCCCATGACACATTTTAGTGTAATGATTCATTAAATCACCTGAACTTTCTGCATATTGAAGTCTTTGCTAGTTTTATTGAGAATAATTAACAGTCTCACTGTTGTTATAGCATTACTTGAAGCAAATCCTTACAAAACAGGGGGTGGAATATATCCTGTCCATTGTCTGGAGGGGCTGCAGCATGACAGATTCATTTGATGTTCTCCCTGGTTACTGTTTGAAGGGCTAAATGAAATCATCTGCCACCTGCAGAGCTTCAGGTGCTCTGAAATGGGCACAGCACAAACCTGCAGCTGCATCCGGTGTCAGCAGAGTGGAGGCTGAGAATGAAAACAGACAAGTATCCAACAGTGCCTTGACATCCCTAAGGGATACTTGGATATTGCTCCAGCAGAACAAAGGAGCAGCTTAACCATTTAAGCAGCTTAAACTGAGAGGTGAGGAGATGCCCTGTGTCCAGCTGAGTCTGAGGGGGAAGCTCAGCAGTGAGCGGCCCTTCACAGAGCAGCACAAAGTGAATCGATTTTCTCTCCTGCGCTGTAGCATCCACAGGTTAGCGCCGTGTCATGGGTTGTTTCCTGGGAACCAGAAGGGAACAATGGCAACAAAATACACCTTGGAATAAGATGCCCTCTTGTCCAGCACCTTCTTAACTTGCCCTGACTCAGGTCCTGTCCTAGATGGGAAATAAAGAGTAATTGTTTCTCATAAACTAAACAGATTGATGTTTATAGGTGAAACCAAGCAATTAGGTTACCAGTGTTTGAGTGGATGGCTGTTTTCTTCCTGGGCCTATTGAAACAAGGCACCTGCACTTGCTTTGTGACCCTTTCTGATGAAAAGCCATGGATCACAGTGCTTGGAAGGGATTGTACTTCTGTTTGAAAACATTTGCTGTGTACTATGCCAGACAACCACGTGTGAGAGAGGAGCCTGCTTCTTTTCATCATTTGCTACTGTTTGCTCAGTTATCTGTACTCTCAATAGGACAGTTTTGGGGTTATCAGGGAAACATTCCCAGGTTGTTTCCATGAGTTTCCTTTCACACAATACAAGAGGGAAAAGTGTGGCTGTAAAAGAATCAGTGGTGAGACTCAGGGCAAGGACAGTAACTCAAATTACATTTAATTTCTTTGTCTAAAATTACTGTTTTACCAAGTCTGCAACACCATCTAACTTGAATTCATCAGCCATCATCAGTTATGTCCTCTACTTGCAAATCAGTCTCATCTCACCTGAGGCATCCACAGTGTCTTCTGGCTCTTCAGGAAATGGTAACAAGCTGAAAAAAGCTTGTACCCTCCCTTCAGGAGGAGCACGGGGTAGCGAGCGAACTGCTCAAAGTTTTTGGCATGGAGGTAGGCATCTCCTTCCTCACTACCTAAAGAGACCAAAAAGCTGTTTGCCAGGGCAGGATCAGTGCCTTCATCTGCCTCCCTGACAACCACAGTAAATCCCTTTTCATTCTATCTAATGCTCTGGAGAAAACTTTGTTAAAAAGTTGACTTATTCTTTATCTGTTGCTGCAGGTCAGTTACAGGGGGTGCTGCTTTTCACCTCTCATCCTGATCTTTTATTCCTCTCCTGGTTTCCTTTGTAGGTCTAGATATTTTTTCCTCTCCCCATTTTTCTTTGGGAAATGCTTTTAATAAGTTCCCATAACAGGCAAGTTTTACTAACTTAAATTTAATAATCTTAGTTTTATGGAGGCCCTTTTCTTTAGTCTGCTTTAGGCAAAGGGGGACAAAAAGGAGGTGTCTTAAATGAATTTTTCATGAATGTTTTAAACGCTCCCCTCAGTGAAGTAAATTATGTGAGATGGTTGCTCCTCCTCCTAAGGAATCCATCCTGCTTCCCTCTAGCTGCTTTATATAGATCAGCACAATAAAAACCCAGTTCTGATTCTTCACACCTTCCCTTTACTGCCTCACCACTGAGCACTTAGGAACCTGCTTGCTTTATTCATTCCCCTTACACCCCCACTCTTTTTTCTTTTAAAAGTGATGTAAATCTTTACTAAAACTCTTGTAGCCTTTGTAAAGCTCAACCAAACATACAGAAGTGGTTCTGCCCACAGCAGAACTCCTTGCCAAAGGATGTGTGAAAGCCAAACATTTCCGTGGTTCACAGAAGACTGAACAATGATATGGAAAAATTTTCAGTGCTTCACATTTCTTGGTGAACTCCATCAAATCACCACTTAAGGTAAATTAAAGATAAATATTTTAAAATATCATGACATGAAAACCTTTTGTGACCCTCAAAGAAGGAAGTACTCACTCTGGGAATGCATGGAACCTGAGCTGCTGGCTTCAGCTTCTGAAGCAGTACTGCTACCTGAAAGGCAATCGTTGGACAAACCAAATCTCAGGGAAATGTGACAAAAAACCAAAACCCATTCCTCATATACAACAAGGAGCTTAAGAGGATCATTCACAGATGGGGAAACCAGGACTGCCAGGATGCTTTGAAATAAAATCTGTATTTCTGAAGCTGAGATCATACACAGCACAGTGAAAAAAACAGAGGCATAGTTTTTCACATAAAACTGGGAATGTTTATATCTCTTCCAATAACCTCATCAAATTAAATGAAGGAAGAATGAAGAATGGGAAGAATTTCTAACTGGCAGTGAGGTCTTGACTGACTTGGGTCACACGTACCTGTTTCTTTCTCCTCTTTCTCCTCTTTCTCCTCTTTCTCCTCTTTCACCTCTTTCTCCTCCTTCTCCTCCTTCTCCTCCTTCTCCTCTTTCTCCTCCTCCTGATAGCCCAAAGAGCTGGTGTTATGGTCGTACACCACACAGTATCTGACGTAGATCAGCTTCTCTGGATTTGGAATCAGATACTCCCCCGTAGAACTCTACCAAAATCACAGAGGAATTCCATCAGGAGCACGGCTCCACTCTTGTCTGGTGGCACCAACGCTCCTGACATCTTGCAAGTTACAACTCTCTAGCTACGTGTATGTTTGCACGTGTGGGTGGGCACGACATTGACAGCCAGGGTTAGAAGTCAGCAATGATGCAAACCACGCTGATTGCTCCATCAGCAGCAGCGGTGCCGATGCCAGCACTGTCCTTGTGAGTGGGGCAAGGCTACACTATGTGAGTTCTTGGGCAATTTTTTCCCTGATATTCAACTCCCATGTGCCAATCCTTCGGGCTGCTGGAGCCACCTTTGCTTTGTGACAGAATACATCCCCCCAGCGGTAGCCGCGGGGCATGGCTGAGGCAGGGCAGGGGCTGGGACATTCCCCTTGGGTTTCTAAACTATTTTGACTTCCTGCTAATTGCTAAATCCAATGGCAATCCCCTCACCCGTACAATCCTTTCGGCTGTAACGATGTGGCTGGCATTGAATTCACTCTGAGGACGGGCATCTGAAAAAAAAAAGAACAACCAAAACAGAGCAATTGGCTTTTAAAGGTAGGAACCTGTTTGTACTTTGGTCAGTGGAAATTCAGGCACTGGCATCACTCAGAGATTTAGGGATGTGGCACTTGGGGATGTGGTTTAGGGGTGGTTATGGTGTTGCTGGGTCATCTGTTGGATTGGATGATATCAAAGGTTTCTTCCAATCTTGATTCTGTGATTTGCTTTTTTTTTGGAAACTGAGGCTTTCTGGTGTGGGTATAACAAACTCCAGGGCTGATGTGAATCTGTGTGATAACCAATAGTATTTGTCCTGACCCAAGAGTGCTTCTGCAGCATTCCTAGCATCAATTCTGTGCTCTGCCCTGTGCCTGCTCTGCCCTCTGCCCAGCAGCTCTGCCTCTGCTGCTCCAGAGCTGGGAGAGGGGCACTGGAGAGACCCCAACCCCACTCCCAAACTGGCTGACTCCCTTACCAAAACATTTAATGATGTCGCAATACCGGGCACTGTTTTGAGGGATATTAGCACTATGCAAGTGGTTGTCCAGAATCTTTGTGTAATGGTTGAGAAATCTTGTCCAGCTCTAAAACCTCTGGAGGCAGCAGGAAATGTGTATCCATGGTAATAATCACAGCAGGTAGAGCTGGGCATGAGGAAAGCCGAAGCAGCACCAGATCATAGCACCTGAAATGGGATGGGAAGAAGGTCCCAAGTGCAAGGCCCCAGAAATGACAAGTAATGTGTATGTGATTTTCCTCACAAACCCCATTGGCTCAGGATATCTGCCCGGGCTGAGCCTGGCTGCAGGCAGGGGCAGGCAAAGGCAAGGCAGAGGCAGGCAGGGGCAGGGACACGGAGGGACAGGGATAGCAGGAGCAAGCAGGGGCCGGTACAGGCAGGGGGAAACAGCAGCAGGCAGGGTGAGGCAGGGGCAAGAACACGAACTGGGGCAGGCAGGGACAGGCAGGGGCAGAAGAAGCAGGCAAGGAAAGCAGGAGGCCGGGCAGGGGAAGGGACAGGAGCCGGCACGGACAGGCCTGTACCGCGGCCTCACCCAGCAGGCACAGGTAATTGGGTTCCGACAGCCGGGACCTCCACCGGTACTGGTTGATGATGTTGTAGAGGTCCCGGGGCTCGCAAAGCATCACCCCCGCCATCCCCCATCCGCTCGGCTGTCGCCGACTATCGCGACACCCCGCTCCCCGCTCCGGGCAGCGACGCCCGCCGGTCTCCAAGGTTACCGCAGGCCGGATCTCGCGAGACTTCCCCCCCCTGCTCCTTTCCCGCCGCGAGCGGTAGTCTCGCGAGAGGCGCGGGCGGGGCCGCGCAGGCGCCGTGCTGGCCGTGGAGGTCGTTGGAGTCACCGACCGCACCGGAGCCGCTGCTCTCGCGCCGCCGTGCCCGCCATGCTGTCCCGCCTCAGCACCGCCACCGCCCTGCGCCGCGGCATCGCCACCTCCGCACAGGTACCCGCCGACACCGCCGCCACGCGGACAGCGCCCCCGGGGCTCGGCGTGAAGCTCCGCGCTTCCTCCTTGGTTCTGGGGCTGCTGCGGGGCTCGGGGGGGAGCCCGGGGAGAAGCCTCGGTGCGGCTCCGTGAGGGGGCTGTGGAGCACAGGGTCTGCCCGGTGAAGGGGTGCAAAGCGGGGATGCAGGTCCGGTTGTTCTCAGTTTGGGGCCTGTAGGGCTGGGCTTGGACACAGTTCCTCCTGCGGGGCTGCAGGGCTCGAGGGACGCTCAGGCTTTCCATGAGGGACTGTGAGGCCGGAGCCCCGGTGCTTCTTAGTGAGGGTCTGTGAAACCCAGACCCTCCTCGATGTGGGGCTCCGGGGCTCGAGTGGAACCCAGGCCCCACTTCGAAGAGCGCCTTCGGGCCTCGGGTGGAGCCCGGGGGTGGGCCCCATACCCTCGGTGAGGGGCTGCGGCGCCGGGAAGGAGCCCAATACCTCAATGAGAGGGCTGTGGAGCCCGGTGAGGGGCTACAAGGCTCGGGTGCAGCCCAGACCCTGCTCGGAGAGGGGCTGGGAGTGTGTGTCGGTGCCGGTGCAGGCAGGAGAGGGGGCGCGGGGAGGTTGTGGATCGTGGCTGGGGGACTCGGTGCTGGGTGTGCCGGACTGTGCCCGACTGTGCCCGGTGACTTGGCAGTGCTGGGGCCGTGGCCGTGCGGCTCTCGGCCCAGCAGCTCCCGCTGCGCTCCAGGCAGGCTGCGTGGTAATCCTGTGTGAATTCCTCTCTGATGCTGTGCGGAGGGTGATGGGTTTGCTGCTTCCTCCCTCTAGTGCAAATATGCTCCTGCGTTCAGAAAGTGTTAAGAACTAAAGCTGGTGTTTGGGGTTTAGTAGTAATCCTTCATGTGCCGAAATCCAGTACTGGCTCCAAACCACTGCAGCTGTGGCTGCACGGATAGAGACCGACCTCTATCCAACATTAATATCGCGGTGGGATGTAAGAGTGATTATTGCAGCTATAAAGATGTGCTGTACAGGAGAGCCTTGTCTAAGTCTCTTCATGGGACCTGTATTTATTAGCAGTGAGGTTTTGACCTCATGGTATCAGCTCAGTCACAAATGAGGCTCAGCAGTGACTCATACCAGACTTTGCTTCCCCTTAAAGAGTTTTATGCAAATTATATTTGTTACAGTAGAAGAAAACTGGGCTGACGTTAGTCTGGTCCAGTTCTTGGGTAGATTATTTTCCATCATAGCACAGTAATTAAGTTGTTCATGAAGGTATGTGGAGCTATTATGGCTTTATCTGGTAAGGCTATGATAAAGAATGGCTTTCTCAGCAGTAATTGTTTGTTACATCTCCACAGGAGTCTGGTTTTCCATCACTTTGGCAGAGTGTTGCACTTAAAGGTTGTTCTGGCCCTTGGAAGTAGCTTTCGTCTTGTGTAGCAACACTTTGCAAACAGGCATTTGTGAGAGAAATTGCATCCTGCCAGTACTTGAGTGAGGATAAAACTGGTTCACAGGGCAACCAAGCAGAGTTGATTTTACTTGATTCTCAACCACATGATCAAAGCTGAAAATTGTGGTCACTTAAGGTTCTCAGTCCTCAGTCTTGAGGCAGCTGCAGGTACCATTTTGAATTTATTTCAAGTATAAACATTTTCTTCACATATAGGCAACCGTTATTACATTTGTTGCAGTCCATTAGATGTATTCATTTACTAAATGGAAGGCATATTTTTTTGATACTGGCAGTGTAAATTAGAAAAGCTACAAACCAGATTTGCCCTAAATCAGGCCTGGGTGGCAGGTATTAATCTCAGGTAGGTATTTCTCACAGGAGAAAGGTGATTCTTTAGGTTTCTTTGCCCTGGCTTTGCTTCCCTTTTGAGCTTCAGATCTCAAGTAACAATTTTCTCCAATTTGTCCTACCAATAAAGCTCAAGAATCTCTGGGAGGCTGCTGTGAGGATCATTTTTTGTAGGCTTAAACTATCAAGTTTGCACAGTGCTCGGTAAAAAATTGAGAAATAGAACTAAAAGTAAAGAAAGAGTGGTGAAATCCCCAAGGTCACTGCTGGGGTAGCTGCCAGAACACCTCTCCAACGTGTTTGTTGTCTCTTTTGTACAGAAAAATGCCAAGGTGGCAGTGCTGGGGGCCTCGGGGGGCATTGGGCAGCCCCTGTCCCTGCTCCTGAAGAACAGCCCTCTGGTGAGCAAGCTCAGCCTCTACGACATCGCTCACACTCCAGGCGTGGCTGCTGACCTCAGCCACATTGAGACCAGAGCCAATGTCAAAGGTACTGTGGGAATGGCCCCTGTTCCAAAAGAGATACTCCCAAAGGGGTGGCTGTGACCCTGAATGCCCATTGCTTGTGGGGGGAGGTCTTCACCCACTGATCCTCAAGCCCAGTATCACTTTAAGTAGCTTTTTCCTCAAGCAGCGAATGATTAATTAAGTTTAGCTGATTAGATTGATGTGTATGGAGATGGAAATAAGCTGTGGTTGTGCTGTTGAAGGGGAGTTTTTGATACCTGAGAGGAAACATTCAGTGAAATTATCTCAAGAGTGTTGAATTTAAAAGTTTGACTAGAAACAGATTTAATAACCCCCGAGTGTCCACATGAATTCCATGTGCTTCTTTTCTACTAGATTCTGGTGAAATCAAAACTTAATCTGCTCATCTTCCTTTTATCTGG
Organism: Malurus elegans; assembly: GCA_013397995.1. Lineage (NCBI taxonomy): Eukaryota > Metazoa > Chordata > Aves > Passeriformes > Maluridae > Malurus > Malurus elegans. Next base: position 50,557 of record VZRP01002522.1, read on the forward strand.
AGATCACCAAAGGGTGACATTTTGCTTGAATGTGCCTGTCTGCAATTCTTTGGGGGCACTGACTCTAGTGCCAAGGTTTTTGGACAGTCAATACACATAGCAAGAGGAATTGGGAGTTTTGAAAACAGGTGAATGTGAGATTCTCACCACTCTCATTATGTGAATTTTGAAACAAAGATAAAACATCAGATAAGACCCATCCATAACTCTGTTTCTTTGCTTTTCAGCATTAGGTCTGAATTGAAGGTTAAATTAAAAAAAGGGCTTGGATGCCTCTGGGCATGATTTTGTACTTCAAAGTGTCAGCTATTTAATAACTGTCAAAAACATAATGCCTGACTGTCTTGCATCTCAGGCTTCATGGGACCTGAGCAGTTGCCAGAATGTCTGAAGGGCTGTGATGTTGTTGTTATTCCAGCGGGAGTCCCTAGAAAACCAGGTAAGTTCTCTTTATTGGAATGCCTCAGGGCTGCTTTGAAGTGGATCTTTGCAGTTCTGCTACTGAAATAGACCGTGTCTGTTGGGGTGTAAATGGTCTGTTAATGCCCCGACCCAGAGCTCTTTGTGGTATCAGGCAGCTCCCTCAGCCTCTCTCTTGGAGTGTCTCTTGTGAGATGGGCTGAATTGATTTCTGGAGTTCCTACTTGGGGCTGAGCTGCAAAGACTTTTCATTCAAGTGATCCTAAATCTCCCTTAGTGTTTCTTGTCCCAGAGCAATGCTCAAGGAATAAAAACTTGTTCTTTGTTTCATTTCTCAGCAGAACAGAATCAACCCATTTGTTTTGCATCAATTGTACAGCAACTTCTTGGGGCATCTCCAAATAAATGCTGTCAAGTCTTCCTAGAATGTCTCTGACGCCCTCCATTTCCACTCTGTTTTTTAGTGTCCTATTAGGAACATAACAAAATTCTAGACTTTAATGCCTAGCTCTTCCTAAATTTTAATTTTTCATGGTTAAAGTAGTTCCTGCACTAGCCGTGAGGGCTGGCACTTACACAACCAGCAATATGTTGCACGCAGCAGTTGGCATTTAAGCTGCAGTTGTGGAAGTGACTTAAAAGAAGGAGGAGAATTCATATTGAGAGCAGTTGTGCTGCTCTGAGCACCACTGGTGTGGGTTGTGTGGTCACATTGTATTTCAGGCAGCCTCAGTGAAATGAGTTCTGACCGTGGACAGTTGGGGTGGTTGTTCTGAAAAGGGCTGATCTCTTTATTAGTGAGAGGAGTTACCTTTGGAGCCTGATCATTGCTGCAGCTGCAGAATTTGTTCTTGGTCTGTGAAACCAGAAGCAGAGGTGTGTCCAGAGCAGAATATGGGGTTTTGATGGAGTTTGCTGTCTTTAAAGGTAATTGTGGGTAACTTAAAATGCTGCCCTGACTGTGTTTTAGGTATGACCCGTGATGACCTGTTCAACACCAATGCCAGCATTGTTGCCTCTTTGACATCTGCCTGTGCAAAGCACTGTCCAGAAGCCATGATCTGTATTATTTCTAACCCAGTAAGTGTTTTCTGGAGACCTTGGAATGTAGAGGAAGGAAAAACCCAACATCCAGACTAAGAATATTAGAGTAATCCAAATTCCTACTAATTTTGACCAGTATCTTTAAAAATTGCAGGAAAGCACTAAAAGCCTGGTTCTACTAACCCATTTTTCTTAGCTATATTTAATTCAGAGGAAACTTGGATATAAAAGTATAATAATAAAGTGCTTGCTTAATATCTCCAAGTCTGCATGACTGGTTACAATGCAGGCTGGTGTATTAGCTGGGATAAAAGCCTTGGCTCACTAAGGGAGGAGCCTTTGTAATGGGAATGAACAAATTTATTGTCTTAATGGTTATTTAAAATTAATGATTTTTATTCTAGCCTGACTGTAAATTGCTCTTCAATTTAGGCATTTAAGTAATTGGCTCCACTTGATTCCAAATTGGAAGTATAATTTGGGTTGTTAATTGGCCTGTTAAGTTCATGCATTGGCTTTGTTATTAAACTGCTTTTAATCAGTGCTTGCCTCTTCTTGCTTGTAGGTAAATTCAACCATCCCGATAACTTCAGAAGTCTTCAAGAAGCACGGTGTGTATAATCCCAACAAAATCTTTGGTGTTACGACACTGGACATCGTCAGAGCGAATACTTTTGTGGCTGAACTAAAGGCAGGTCATGGTTAACGTGCAAGGGGAGGGCTAGTGCCTGCTCTGATCATCAGATCTATAAAGAAATGGTTTTAAAATCACTGCAGAGCCAAGGAGCTCGAATTTCTATGGAGCTAAAGATAAAGGCAGTGATTCCCTGTCTCCCTTATTTAGAGGACCCTGAAGATAAGGTTTCTTGCAAAATGTGGTTCAGGAGACTTTGACCTTTCCTTTTCATAGCTGTGCCCTGCAAGTGAGCTATGTGTTGGCCTTAATTCCCTTGGTATTTCCAGCCCTGCCATGCAACCAGAGCAGAGGGTTGAGTTGTAGTGTGTGTTTGCAAGTCAAACTCTGTGCTGTGTGTCACAGGATACTCTTGAAAAGTATCAGGAACTGTGACAGGTTACTGCTCTTAATAGCTCTGGTGGTGTTTATGTTGTGCTGCTTTTCATCCAAACCTGCAGTAACAATAGCCTGTAACTGTATAAAGCGACCAGAGTAACCCAGAGTTCCACTCTGGAGATGTGGCTTTGTCCCTGGAGTACAGCTGCTTCTGAAACTCCTACCCTGTGTGTCCTGATATCCAGGGCAGAGACTGAAGGGAGATGTTCTCACTTGTTTTTCTTGCTTGTGTGCTTCAGAAGGTGGAAAGTTTCATGTTTCCCTTAGGGCTTGGATCCAGCTCGAGTAACTGTTCCGGTTATTGGTGGCCATGCTGGGAAGACCATCATTCCTCTGATCTCTCAGGTGTGTCAAGGTGACAGCAGCACACTTTGTCAGCGTGCTAGGGTTGATGTAAAGTGCATTTGTGATGGCAGGTAATGTCCTAAGATAGAACAGTCTGTCATGCTGCTTTCCTTCTGGGATGAGGTTCAGGACAAAGTGGAAGGCAGCTATCTAAATCTAAAAATCTAAACCCCTCTGGGTAGTAAAAGCAGTTCCAGCTTTCCTTAAAAGGAGTTTGGGGTAAGAACTGGGGGGTAGTATGGGTGTTCAGGTGTCTTGGCACTGTTTGTGACAGATACCTAAAACAGGAATACTTGGCTTCAGCAGGAAAATAAGATTGATTTTGCTGCGGTGGGCTGGAAACACCACTTGAACTCACAGCGTTGAAAGGCACAGCTCAGGCTGTCCAGGGAGGCCTGGGACAGCAGTGCTTGGTAGTCAGTCCCTTCATGCATTTCTCAGACTGAAATGCAGTTCTAAAACAGGTGCAGTCTCATGGGGAAATGCTGGGATATGGCCAAAGAGAAGGGTGGAAAGCTGTGCTCTAAGTGGGGAATAAAGTATCCTTCACAAAAGGATTTTCTTGGGGAATAAAAGCAAGGGCTTTGGAGCAGCTGAATGCTGAGAGGTGCTTTGGTTAAACAGTCCATTGGGACAGACATAACTGTGCTTAAGCTACTGACATAGCTGTATCTGAAGGTTCAGTGAATTCCTAAATACCACTGGGAGGATGAATCCTTCATAGGCTTGGCTTGCCTAATGCCACGGTGACCCAAATATTTACAAGGTGACTTTTTGAAATTCCTAATGCTTGGAGGGTGTCGGTAGTGCACAGGAATGCCCAATAGTGAGGAGCCATGGCAAGCCCTGGTTTGACTGTGAAGCTGTGGTTTTCCCTGAGGAAGCTGGGCATGGCTGGGTTCCTGTTCTAGGCCCTGCATTGACCAGCAGTCCTGGTGGCTTTTTGCAGCTGGTCAGTGTCACACATTTGCCCCATTGAGAGCTGTTGGTAACAACTGCAGTGGTAGAAAAAGCATCACGTGCATGGGCTTAGGCTGAATCTGGAGGGGTTCTGGTATTTGATAGTAACTTTTTCTTTCCCCATCCAGTGCACACCAAAAGTGGAGTTTCCTCAGGATCAGCTGGAGAAGCTTACAGCAAGAATTCAAGAAGCTGGCACTGAAGTTGTCCAAGCTAAAGCAGGAGCAGGTGGGTTCTTCAATACAGTTTCCAAGTAATTCTTGTTGAACTGTTAAAGGGTGTAGTCCTCTGCAGTTCAATCTTATTTACAGGTTAGGGACTGCTGGTTCCCCATCTAACTACTCCGCTATGTCAGCTGCTGCCTGAGCTAGGCTGCTAGAAACGGCTCAGTATGTAAGACTAAATATTAACTGATCCCACACCACCTGTGGCTTTAAAAAGAATCTTCTCTGTCAAATTAAGCTGTTTCTTTTATAAATCTGGTCAATTAAATACACATAGCTGGCCAAAAGCTGATGCTTTACCCAACTGGCTGTGAGCTTGAAGTCAATGACACTGCAGCTCTGTAAACACACTGGTATGGAAACCTTTGATGCTAAAGAAAGTATCAGATTTCAATGTGATCTGTTCTGAAAGTGGTTTAACTCTTCCAGGATCTGCCACCTTGTCTATGGCCTATGCTGGTGCTCGATTTGTGTTCTCCCTGCTGGATGCCATGAATGGAAAGCAGGGGGTTGTTGAATGTGCCTTTGTTCGATCGGACGTGACGGAGAGCCCATACTTCTCTACACCTCTGCAGCTGGGGGTATGTACTTAACATCATGAGCCTTGTAAACAGCAACTACTGGTTCTGTCATGTGGGTTTTACTTAGCGGTTTCAGTTTAGTTGAATGCCTGGTGTTGCTGGAATTAACAGCTGAGTGTGTCTTTAAGAGTCCGCAGCATTTGGATGCGGTACTTGGGCACATAGGGGTTGACAAGGATGCTGCTTTTGTCTGCTCTTATTCTGCAGATCAGTGAGTAACCACAGATTCAGCCGTGGTTTAAGAGGTCATGCTTGCCTCAAGTCAGGCCTGTTTACTCTGGGCTTTTGTGTGATTAACCAGAGTCAGCAATCCTGTCTCCTCAGCTTGATCTGCTACAAGCAAATCCCTCACAAACTGAGGCACATGGGGAGCTACAGCATGGATTAGGATGAATAGCTTGCTTTCAGGACCTCTGCTGAACTCCAAAGGAAGTGTTCTTTTTGTCACCCTTACCCTGGGGTAGTGTTGGAAAACAAAGATGCTGCAGCTCTGTCATGGCTGCTGGGATGCAAAAGGTGGTGTGTGCTGTCTGAGGGGCAGGCTGCTGATAGATGGAAGCAGAAGGATGTTAAAAGGGAATGTAGATACCTCGAAAACCTGGGAGTGCCGCTGAAGGAGTTTGAGATAGCAAGCAAAGGACATACACCAGAGGAGATCCTCTTGCCAGATGATGGGTTTGGAGGTAGGAAGGAGCAGCTGGTGTCATTTTCCTCTGGAAGGAGCTGCTGGTTTGGTTTCAGGTTTCACACTTGTGAATGGTGAATGAGAAGTTTGTGAGGGGTGTAGAAGTTGCCACAGACAGTAAGAGGCTTCTGAGGCTTTCCAAGAAGCACAGGGTTGGCAGACTAGAGATGACACAGGTCCCAGGCTGGGTCTCTGTCTCAGCTGGATAATACTTAGTCAGAGCTGTTAAGCTACTCTTTAGGTCATTCAATGAATGGTTAATCCTTAAATCTTCTTTCCCTCAGAAAAAAGGTATTGAGAAGAACCTAGGCCTTGGCAAGCTCTCCCCCTTTGAAGAGAAGATGGTTGCTGCGGCCATGTCTGAGCTGAAGGCTTCTATTAAAAAAGGAGAGGAATTTGCAAAGAACTTCAAATGAAGACTTGACAACGGGGAGGAATTAACTTCCTTAATTTATTAAGGCATCATGTCACTTTACGACTTCTGATTCAAAGCTCATGCTTTGATTGAAGTCTGTCTGTATTAGCTTGATGCTTATCGCCAGTTCAGAGTCTAATCATCAATAAAACAGTCTCATTTTTTCAGTGTACCATGTGGAGTTGTCCTGATGTGCTCATACTTCAGAAGGTGGAGGCTGCAGGTCTCTCAGAGGTGATTGGTTTCGGCAGGAATGAAATAGCCCTGCCTGGAAAGTGGGTGAACCCATTACTCCCAGTTCTGCTGCTGCCTGGGTTTGGGCTTCTTGGTCAGCCCAGCCACTGGGTACCAGGTGTGATCAGATCAAGGGTGTAGGGGCTGCACAAAAGATAGCTGAATGAAGTGTTCCAAGAGGTGTTTTTTCAGGAGGTGGCATTACCTCTGTTACCTTGTGTTACCTTAATCTCTTATGTAATTTGATTTTAAAGGAGTTAGTGAAAGAGCACAGTGTTTGAAACGTCAGTCCTGCGCTAAGACAATAATTAAACTGCTGAGAGCGACTTCTTTCTAGTTAGGAACAAAAGCCTTGATTTAGCATCTCCATAAATTTCTCTTACATTCATCCTCTTGTGAATATAAAAATAAATGTCTGTGAGAAGATGGTGATGACAAGTTCTGTTGCTGACTTCTTTGAAGGTAAGCTTTAATGCAGGAAGCTATTAATTCACTCTTCCTCCGTGCTCTGCGCTGCTTACGCTGTTGCTTTGAATTGCTCTCATCCGTGTAGGTTGAATTCTAAGTTGAGCAGACTTTATTTTGATGAGTGAAGGAAAAGCCAAAGCCCAGCACCTCTGGAGGAACTGAGGTGAATGTTGGTTTGAGCCAGAGAACATAGGGTAGTAGCTTGTAAGATACCTAAAAGTAGTAGGTGCTCTTTGGTCACTGCCTTTTATCTTCCTCCCACTTGTATTTTTTTTCTGAGCTCTCTGAACTGGGTTTTATTTTTTTGATTTTAATTAGTTCATCATCTGAGCCATTCAGATCACACAGTTGTGACTGTTGTAGATGCATGGAGAATTAAGTGCCTGGCTCTTTTCCTGCCCTGTGGAAGATGTGGGCAAGGAGGACAGCAAGCACAGTCCTTGTCACTCCTCTGCAGAAGTTCAGCATGTTGAAAGCTTGGTTTCTTTACAGGAATAGTAATGAAATAAAAGCGTTGGCAGTCATTACTCAGCAGGCTTGGAACAAAGTAATTATTAGGTGGTATTAATAGAATTAAGGAATAAAAGATCGTGTTGGAGGGGGGGAGGGGAGGATGTCAGAACTGGGGGACACTGAGGAGGAGTGACAGGCCAGACCTGGTAAATATGGCAGAGACTGTTCCAAACAATAAATGGAAAGCATGTGACAGACTGTTCTAACTGGGTGTGGGGGTCTTGCAGATCTGTCAGCAATTGCCAACCTGAAATTTGGCAGCACAGGGTGTTCTAAACGGTGTGTATGCACCTGCCAGTGGTGTGTGTTCCAGTCTGGGTGCCCAGGTGATCTGGGGCACTGCTCCACCAGGCTGCAGGGAAAGCCTGGGCTTGCAACTGCCAGGACAGTAAAACACACACGTTCCACTCCTGCTCTTTTTAATACAGCAGATAGAGCAGATTCCTGAATATTTAGAACTTGAGGTTCATCGTGTGGCTTTGGTTACTCAATCTTTTCTTGTGTCAGCAGTCCAAATCCAGCAAAGTGGGGGAATTGCATGGACAAGCAGAAAGCTTTGCTTGTACCAGTAGGAACTCAGGGACAGCATGGGCAAGTGGAGCTGAGGTGGAAGAGGATTATTTCTCAACACCTGCTGACTTGTAGGTTCTTCAGGCTCCTTCAAATCTCCTGAATGTTAACAAGTCCCTGCACTGTTTGGATTTTGGGATTTCTTTTTCTCTCCAATACCATGCTTCATGCTTGGAGTTGTGGCTGTTCCTTGTGCCTGGAAATCTGCTCCCTTTTGGGAAAGGAGATGAGACATCCTTGTGGCTTTCTGCAGTGAAGTCAGAAGCCAGAAGGACATTGGCTAATGGTGAGAAATGGACTTGTGTCGGTTCCCTGCTTGGTCACTCACGTTGTCCCTGTGGCTGGGCAGTGCGGTGGTGGGAACAATCTCTGTGAAGACTGGAGATGGTTTGTAAAGCTGTGGGACATCCCATCCCTTCTTTCTGAGCAGATTCCCTGGAGGAGGAAGTGATCTGGAGTGTACCCCTCCTCAGGAGGAGCAGGAATCAGCTGGGTGTACCCAGATGGGCCAACACTCTGCCCTGGGAGTTTTCCTGGTGCTGTCTCTCTGAGGCACACGACCTTCATCCTCTCCTGTATGTTCTGCAGTGGGGCCGCCCTGCTGAGTCACAGCTTTTGCTCCAATGCTGGCAGCCTTTGTGTTTACCTCCCGTGGAGGGGAGTGACCAGGTCTGGAAGAGGTGAAAAACCTGCCCTGTGCAGATCTCTTGGGTTTCTTCCTTCTTTCTGAGCAGACTTTGTTCTTGATGGCCTCTAAGCACCTCTTCCCCTGCAGCATCATTTCTGCACACAGAGCTGCCGCCTCCTTGGGCAGCCCAGCTCCGCGCTGGGGCACAGATGTCAAGATACCGAGGAGATGTGTGTGGAGAGTAATAAATAAAGATTCTCCAGATGGCCATATGTCAGGTTACTCGAGCCCACCTGCTGCTCCTGTGCTGCTGGAGCTGTGTGTTAAATGCAAGAAAGGATAGAACAAGGAGAAAAGCAAATGCTGAACGGTGTAATTCAGGCCTCATCGCTGTCCTGGGTATCTGCAGCTGGCAGAACTGTGTCCCTTATTCCTGGGAAATCTGTTTTCCCTTCCTGGCTCTGTGTAAGGATGGGTGCTTTGGTGTGGGGGTGCAGACCTCCCACCCTGAGCCCCATCTCACCCCAGGGTGGGAGATGGCAGCAGCCACTTGCCTTCGGGCAGGGCTGGTACAGCTGCAGCAGGCATGGCTGAGCCTGAGGACAGTTCATGGCATTTCGGTGATATTTAGGAGAAACAGAAAAAACACCAACAGTTTAATGCAGCCTCTGCCTTGCCAAAGCTGGCTGCCCTACCAGCTCCAGCAAAAGTGCCAAACTGGAGGGACTGAAGGAAGCTGGATGGCTGTTGCCTTCTCTCAGGAGCCCACCTCCAAAATTCAGAGTGTCCAGTGATTGCTCCCCCACAGAAGAGGCCAGGACAGAGCTATTGCTGCCTTTCTCTCCCCTGGGCAGCCCAGCTTCAACACCATCAACACTGGGATGCCCTGTGCTGTCTCACTTCACTGGGGCTGGCAGTTCACAGCAGGCAGCGCGTTCTCTGCCCAGCAATGGGGGAAGTACCGGTGGAAATGCACCCTGAGGGTGGTTGGACACAGCTGGGGGTGCAGGCAGATCTCCCCCACAGCCAGCTCAGCTCCCCCCTTCCCTTGCAGGATGAGGGCAAGGGGCTTTACCATGAGCAGGAGCATCACAAACCATCTGATCTGTGGCTTTGGCTTTGCAGAGGCCTCTCCCCCTCCCCGGGCTCTGCTGCCTGGCCACAGGCAGTGTGAAATCATCACTTTCGCATTCCCTGCTCTTGATTTACCGAAATGCCCGAGAGCTCCCACTTCCCTCCTGGGTGCCTCAAAGCAGAGCTGGAGAGCGGCGCCGAGGCGGGAGGGTTTGTTTGCATTTACAGGGAAACCTGTTAATAAAGGAGACCAAAGGGACTGCTCTTTTCCTGGCTGTGGGAACAGATGGCTGGATAACACAGTGCAATTAATATGCAGGGAGTCCTGCCGGGGCAGGGATTTGATTGCCTGTTAGGAGAGGTTAGCACACTCAAGCTGACTCTGCCACCACACCACCCGTCCCTGGCACCTGCTGCCTGCGGGGACTCCGTGGGGACACTGGGACAGATTGGCTGGGGTCATGGATGGGATTGTGGGCACCGGACATCGGATGCAGCTGGGGACTGTAGGACAGTGGCAGATCTCTGCTTCTCCCACACTGGGTGATGCTCTGGGCCAGTAAAAGCAAAGGATGGTTCCCGTGATGAATGACTGCTCAGAGGTACTTCCAGGCTGGAAGGGCAGCAGTGGATCATTCTTTCCTCCTGGATTTGTTACCTCTGGGTCACGAGGTGCCATGGAAAGCAGCAAGCGTGGGGGATCTCCTCGCTGCAGCACAGTGCGTGTACAGAACATTTCCCAGGGCTTCAAAGAGTGACCCGACAAATGTCCAGGGAAGAAAAACCCCTGCCAAGGGCTAGGAGGGTTAGGGAGCCCTGGAGGAGCAGGAAACCCAGCAAACCCACCCCAGCACTGAGCTGGGCCACGTGGCCACATGGTCAAGCCCAAATCGATGGGAGCCTCCAGCTGCTGGGCCACGATCGAATGGCCCAAGGTCATCCTGGGCACATGTGGGGCAGTTCCAATGCCCATCCCCACTGCACCTTGGGCTCTCACGGGGTCGTGGTGCCCTCCAGCCCCTTTCCCTCCATGCCTTTGCTTTTCCCCCCTCCATTTTCTGGCATTTTCTTTCCCCCCTGCCTCGTCGGGGTTGCTGAGCACCATGAAAGCCAGCTCCAGGCTTTGATCAGGGGCTCCTGCCTGCGCCCTGCCAGCAGCACGTTCCCGCACGGCACCGCCACTCCCGGCTGCCCTTTCTTCTGCGTCAGGAGGAGGCTGCTGGAGATGTCGAACCTCAGCGCAAATCCTTGCAATTAGGCCTGTTCTGCTGCCTGCCTCGTTTGATCTCCTTTAATTATTTATCGCCTTTTCTTTCTCCTTCTCCTTCCCAAATCCTCGGTTTCTTTCAAGTGATGATTTTTCTCCTCTCCCCCCAGCCGTGGCTGGCTCTGCTTGTTTGCTTGCAATTACCGACCCTTCTGCTCCTTCCATCTCTCTCCTTTTGTTCTCCACCAGATCACCCCTTCTCGCTGCTCTCGTGGCTTCACCCCTCAGCTCCCTGCCTGCCTGCCTGCCTGGCAGCTTTTTCTTCCTGCTTTTCTCGATTTTTCTCACCTGCATGGCTATTTCCTTTCTCCATCCCATTCCAGGTGTGGTTCTGGCTGTTTGCTGCCCGTGCCAGCTCTCTGGCTGGGATCCTGCACCATGCTCCATCTCCCACTGCTGTTCTCCCAGGCTGCTGGTCAAACCCTGGTGGGGTCCAGCTAAAAAGCCCTGGCTCCTGGCCAAGCCCAGAAAATCCCATGGGGCTGCTGTCCCCCCTATACCAGAGTCTCCCTGCGCTGCTTTTTCATCCATCATCTTCTTTGTTTCCCAGGACCTGATGCATTATTCAGCGCTGCGGACGCTGCGGGGTGTTGGGAAGATAATGGTGCTGCAAAGGGCAAGGGCTCACTCTGGCGATGCTGGATGCTGGATTTTCCTGTCGTGGGCTCTTTTCCCCCTCCGGCATTAAACCAGGAACGGACCTGGCCATGCAGGAGGCTCCTTCTAGGAGGTGACATCTGCTGTCAGCTCGGGGGCATGTGGCAGGGACAAAGGTAGGAGCAGGGGGAGGCAGCAGTGGCCCTGGCCGTGCTCCAGGGGCTGCACCTCCCAAATCCAGCCCCACTGCTTGCCTGGAGTTTAACAGAGACATGGGTCCAACATATGGCCACTTGTTTATGTAGCTCCTACATGGGTAACGGGTGCAGGATGCAGGTTTTGCCCAGCAGACAGTAGCAAACAACCCCAAATTGTTGTTTAATCCTTGTGGAAAGAGGATGCTCACGCCCTCCACCCTGTTTGCAGCTGGGCACTGTACCCCACAGTGGGATCTGTCCCCGCAGCCTGCTGCCACCTCAACCCTGTGCACAGAATGGAGAGGAAGGGGAGGCATGGAGTGATTTTGAGCTGGTGTTGCTGGCAGCAGTGAGGTCTCCCTCAGGCAGAAGAGCATTGCCTGTTGTGGAGACATCCCCACCTGGGCAGGTCTCTCCAGCCTTAGCTGCTCCCAAAAACGCTCCCCTTAGACCCCAGTTCTTGTTCTCCATCCCTGTCTCTGCAGCAGCTCCCTCCCCAAATCCTTCTCTGAGGCCAAATCCCCCACGGAGCGATGGCCAGGTGCCTTTGTTGGGCTCTGCTTTGGAACCTGCGGCCAAATTCAGGAGGGAGCTGTGGTCACAAGGGATGCAGAGCCCAGCAGTGCAGGGGAAACTGAGCCAGAGATGGGACCAGCCAGGTGTATTTGGTGTCCCTGGCAGAGCAGTCGGAGTTAATTCAGGGTGTTTTGGGCACTTAAGCCTGGCCATGATCACACTGGGCAGTTTTGGGGTGGCTTAGGGGAGGTTTGGGAACTCTCCCCCTGCTCTGCTTTCACCATTTCCTGGCTGCCAAGGAGGGCAAGTGCTCGGCATCGCTGAAGGAAATAAAAATTAATTATGGGCTCGTTAACACCGATTCATTACCTGAGCTGCAGCACTGGGGAATGTCCCCGTTGGGGGCCTGACACCTCCTGCATCATCACAACACTCCCAGCCACCCCAAAGCCCCCGCACCTGCCCAGATGGGGGTGTTCCAGGTGCTCCCAGGCAGTGCTGGAGGATTGGATGGGAACTGGGCAGGGCTGGGAAGCACTGGGCTGGCAATGGGGGCATCATGGGGTGAGGAGGTAAGGGATGGGATGAAATTCAGGATAGGATATGGGATGGATGGGATTCAGAGTAGGATATGAAATGGGATGCAGGGTGGAATATGGGAGATGCAGGGTAAGGTATAGGATGGCATTTAGGGTAGGATGTGGGATGGGATTTAGGATAGGATATAGAATGAGTTGGTATGTGGGATGGTTTGGGATTCAGGGTAAATTATGGGATGAGATGGAATACTGAATGGAATGGGATACAGGGTGGGGACATTTCTGTCAATCCCCCAGGTATGAATAGCCCAGGGCAGCCTGGAGGGGTGAGGTGGGAGAGCACTGGAGAGACCCATGAGGTGCTGGGGGATTGGAGAAGAAAGCTTTACAATAATGGGGATGTGGGAACTGTGGGATGAAGGACAGAAGGACTAAGGCGGGGCTGTAGAAGGATGGGTTGAGGGCTCTGGTGAGCGCAGGGGTCTGTAGGATGAAGGGGGGTTCTGTGAAAGGATGAGGAGGGCTGTGTAAGGATGAGGAGACTGTGTAAGAATGAATGGGGACTCTGTAAGGACGGGGTGCTCTGAGTGGGTGGGGGGGGGCTGTGGAAGGATGGGGGAGTTGTGGAAGGAGAGGGGCTCTGTGCAGAAAGGGGGTCTGTGTGAAGACGGG
>VZRP01002522.1:66710-88956 GCA_013397995.1 Malurus elegans
ATATATATATATCTGCACCGACGTAGGTATGCACAAGCAGCTGCAGCTCCTGACCTCCCAGCCAGCATCCATATATTCTTTACTAATTGCTTTAAAGTCTGTGAGGTGTCAAATTTTCATCAGGGAGCTATAAGAAAGGATGCCTTGGGCTTGGGGAAATAAGGGGTGGAAGCACTGGGACAGCTGTCACCAACCGGTTCCTGCTGCCCCTTCCCAAAGGCATGATCCCTGTGGCTTGGGGCTGGAGGGCAGCGCTAACGAGCCCCAGAATGGCTGCACTTTTAAAGCCACATTTGCCTTTTTTCCTCGTTCTTGAAAGTCTGACTCATGGTTTTTGGCACTGGAAAGCAGCTCCGGAGAAGGTCAGCCCAATTAATGGCAGCAACCCCGGACTTTTCCTCCTTGTAATTCCAGCTGGGTGTTTAGGGGAGGCCGACTGCCTGGCCATGGTGTTCTGGCATATTTTGTGTCCTGAAAAAAAAGATCTTCTCCCAGCTGTCGCCACGGCACAGACAGAGAGCAGCCTGGGATGGGGCTGTACCTGCTCAGGGACAGGGTTATGGTTTCACTCAGTGGCAGTGTGTCCTGATGAGATCCTGACAGGCAGGACACCCATGGGGAACACCCCTCTCAGCCTCTCTAGAGTGACCGGAGCACCCTCACCCATCTGGGCTGTCCCTGGCGTGTTGGGGCCGAGCTCTGGCGCGCTCAGTGCACCAGTGGTCCGGGGAGCCGCCGTGCTGGGCTCGCTGCCCACATCCCGTGCCCGCATCCCAACACGCGGGTGCTCACGGCCGCCCCGGCTGGTGCAGCTGGATGCGGCGAGAATTAATGGAGCACCGGCCGGAGGCGGCTTTAATTAGCACCGAGGCACGGGGAGGGGGCAGGATGCCCGGGGACCGCTGCCGCCTTTCCCCAGCGAGGGAGAGATGCCGGGAGAGCATCCAGGCACCCGGGAGAGCATCCAGTGACTGCCGGGCCCTCCCCCGCTGCATCCCGCTCCCCCGGGAAGCGGCTCCATCCGCAGTACGGCTCCATCCGCGGCTGCTCAGCGCCGGGGGCCGCGGGCATGGCCGGGGGGCCGAGCGGGGCCCACGGGGGGATTTCAGCACAGCAGGCTGGGAAGGGGCTTCTTCTGGGCTAGGAAATAAAAGGGCCAAAGCAGTTTGTTGAAATTACACTTTTTCTGCTCATTTTCCTTGTTTTCTTCTTTCCTTTTGGGCTGGAGCTTCTGAACCGTGAGCTGGACAAAGCCCAGGTGGGACAGCACCAGGGCTGGGACATGGGGACAGTCCCATCCCAGGGCCACCCCAGCCCAGCCCACAGGGAGTGAGCTCCATTCACAGTTTGACTGGAAACCCAAAGTTTGACTGGAAAGCCCCAAAACCAAAAGAAGCCTCGAGGGTGGGACTGTCCTGATTGTCTGACAGGGGCACAGTGTGGTGTGTCCGTCCTTCTGTCTGTCCTGGCAGTCACTGAGCTGGCACTGTGGGTGCCCGGGTCCTCCACGCTCTGGGTGGGATTCAGCATGGCTGGGAAGGGAGGGAGATGGGCATGGGATGGGCATGGAGGGTGGTAGTGGAAGGTGAGGAGGATGAAGATGGAAGATGGGGATGAGGATGTTGGATGGGGATGATGATGAGGATGGGGAATGAGGAAGAGGATGGAATTTGGGTATGCAAGTGAAAACAGGGATGGAGGATGAGGATGGAGCATGGGAAATCTCTGAATGCTTCCAAAAGGTCTAATCCAGGCATCAGAAAGGACCTGCAAGCTGAAAAGCTGGATTGACCTCCCCAAGGCCCAAGGTGGCATGTGGGAGGAGGATCAGGATCCCAAAACACGTGGGCAAATGCCTGGTTAATATGGGAAAAGAGGGATTTGCTCAGGAGTCTCCTTAGCAGCTCCAGCCCATGGTGCCAGGGGGTTTGGGTCCCCCTGGGTGGCAGTGAGGGAATTTGGGAGGTGGGAATGGGTGCCAGCAACTGTCCCCAACTACATCCTGCAGCCTTTAGAGTCTGTGGAGACACAGAACTCACCCCAGGACGCCTCCTCTCCCTCTGGGCGAGGCAGCCGGGCAGAGGCTGCCAGTGATTGATGTTTTGTGGGTAATTACTGCAGATAATGAAATATTTAACCATCATCTTTATTATTGGGGTAGCGCCGAGCCAGGCAGAAACCACTGCTGTTTGGACAGGGCTGTGCCGATGGGTTTGGTGCTGGTTTTGGGGCCAGCAGAGCCGGGTGGTCCCTGTGTGGTGGCCGATGGGTTGAGGTGGTGGTGGGGGCAGCCACTTTGTGTCCCTGAGCTGTCCCTGGCGAGTGCAGGGCATCACTAGGGCTGTCCTTTGGGAGCAGGGAGAACACAGACCCAGCTGAAGGACATGGGCTCCCTCTGTCCTGGTGCCTTGTCCCCACTGTCACCAGCAGTGTAGGGCTGGCTCTGTTTGACATTCAGGGCTTTTGCCTGGGGCTCCTTTGGAGAGCTGGGGGAGGGTTGTGGCTGGGTTTTTCCCATTCCTTTGTTTCCCTGCCGGTGCTGTGGCTGAGGCAGGGGGCTGGTGGGTATTGCTCAGGGTGGGTATTGCTCCCAAGGTGGGTATTGCTCAGGGCTGAGGCGACACTGGGATGAAGTGCCATGTCCATCCCCAGTCCAGCTCTACCTTCCCAGCCCCAGGTGCAAGGGGGATTTCTGCAGCCACATCCTTTTCATGGAGACAGAGAGCATTTCCAGGGATCTGGAATGGTGCCTCCCCCACCGTGCAGCCTTCTCCCACAGGTACCCATCCAGCTGCCAGTTTATCTTTTATCTCCATCTACCTGTCCAGCTCCATATCCCACACACTCTCAAGGTTTCTCAGCAATGAATTTATCCACTGCTGGGCTGAGGATAAAATGAATTCCCACTGGGGCCCAGCAAGCAGAGGCTGCTGCAGAAAGCATCCTTTCCTTTTCCGTCTCCTTCCCTGAGCCCCTCTATGGGGGAAGGTTTCTCAGTGGGAAGCTTCCCCCTTTCCCTAATTTCCTTCCAGGTTTTTGGCTTCATATCCTGATGTGAGAAAGAGGGAGAGGAGCCCCCAAGGCAGATTTTTCTGCAGCATCTCTCTGTTCCCCAGCCCAGAGCCATCCTGGAATATGGAGGGAGCTGGGTTCAGGGCGGGCAGGGAGGGCTGAGCAGGGCTGTGAGGTGTCATGGGGTTTGAAATGTGGGTGCTGCAGGCAAGGGGGGACCGAGGGACCCTCCAATTGCAGGGATGAGCTTCCAGGAGTGCAGAGCCCAGGCTGGCTCCTGCTGCACCAGCAGGATTTCCCTCGTGCCTCTGCAGGAATAAAGGCTGTTGGCTCCTCTCTGCATGGTAGTAAGGGGGATGGGGGAAAGGAAAAAAAAAAAAAAAGAAGCCTTGTAATTAAGCACTCAGCTGCTGTCCTCCCTGGGCAGGCTCATCAGGAGATAAACGACTGTGTGGGGCAGCCAGTGGCAGCAGGAAAGTCAGGGATGTCTTTGGGGATGCTGTGGGATGGGAGACTCCTTCTGGCCAGGTTGGGATCCCCAGGGAGGGCTCCGAGGTATTTTATCTACTCAAACAGCAAAGAAACGTCATGAAAGCCTCTCATGGGTGATCTGCATTCCCACCCTGGCTCTGTCCCAACTGGCACGGCCATGGAAAGCTCTGAACTGCCTGGTATCCTGGTGGAATGGCGCACTGGGAGTGGCAAACCTTTCCTGGGCTCAAAACAGTTCAGATCAGTCCGTGGTCCATCTGCCCTTCATGCCTTTACTGGGATTAGGGATCCCTCCTTCCCTGGGCCAGTGTTTGCCTCATCCTCCATGTGTCAGCCTTCCAAGGAATAGCTGTTTCGCACATAGGAGATGACATACAGGCAACACCCATCCTTGAAAAAGCCTCTCCAGCAGCATCCCTGGGATGGAAACACCTCAAAGAAGTGGCTTCTGGCAAAAGCTGCATCTCCAAGCCCGAATCCAGCTCAGAGAGTGAGGCAGGATGCTCTGCTTCTGCTCCTGATCGTTTCTCTTTGTGCGGGGCCCCAGTAAGGCCCAAGGGGTGCCTCTGCAGCCTGGTGGAGCTGGTGTTTAAAGCAGCAGATCTCCAGTGGGAGCATCCTGTGCTGGAGTGCTGAACAGGGGAGCTGGGGCACGGCAGGACAGCAGGGACAGTGAGGAATGGGTGCTCAGCCATGCGCCGATGGCCTGAGGGTGCTGAGACAGGGCTGTGTCTGTCTGATCCAGGAGATTTGGAAGCATCTCCTCCCTCAGGCTCGGGGAGTCTCAGCACAGCAGTGCTGCTCGGGAACCGTTGTCCTCTTCCGAGGGGTTATTTTTGGAGCCAAGTGAGGACACGTTGACTGTGATGGTGGAAAGAGGAGGCAGAGACACGTGAAGGTGAAGGAGCAGGGAGCAGGCAGGGGGCAGAAGCCAGTGAGGATCCTGATCTCTCCTTGTAGCCCACACTGGGCCATGGCAGAGGGTGCCAGGCCATGGCCAAGGAGTGCCAGACCATGGCCCGAGGGCATCAGTGAGTGTTTGCTGCCTGAGCTGGACATCAGGATGTCCCACCACTGCAACCAAACCAGCCAGTGCAGCTGGGGAATGCAAGGGCATATCTGAGGCTTTTGGGTCCATTCCCTTGCTGAGTGGAGAGAGTGTCCCTAGAGGGCTGGGAGGATGGGTGCCTGTCCCTGCTCCAAACCCACACTGTCTGGCAGTGGGGTCCATAGGGCTTGGAGGGACCCTTGCCCGCTTATCCTGCTGCTTCTGTATAGCCCTGAGTCCCATAGATCCACACGTGGCCAGGTTTTTCTGGTACAAGGCTGGGGCAGACCATCCTCCTCTCATTCCCAGGAGCCAGCCCTCTTGGCATGGTGATGGGAGCAGCTAGAGCCTTGCTATGGGTATGAAGAAAGTGAGGCAAGGTGCAGCAACCTCTCCCAGTCACTGTGCCCAGCAACCCGCTTTCAAGACAGATTTTACCCTCAACTCTTGGCAGGGTCCTCTCACTCTCATGGGGTGAGAGGAGAACCAGGGCAGGGCTGACCCTGACTCTTTCTCTCCCTCCCAGGCGATCATGGCTCTCTACAACAATGGGGCTGACGTGCCTTCCCCCCAGGAAGCCTCCAATGGCTTCCCTCAGCCCGGCGCCTCGGGAACGTGGCACAAGGGCGAGGAGGAGGTGCGGCTGGTGGAGCCCAGCATCGTGAAGAAGGCTCACCGGGAAATCCTGGACCATGAGCGCAAGCGGCGGGTGGAGCTGAAGTGCATGGAGCTGCAGGAGATGATGGAGGAGCAGGGGTGAGTGGTGGAGGGATCCTTTTGACCTGTTTGTGCCTTGTTCTCTCCCTTTAAATAATACCTTGTTGTGGCAAATGTCCCCATTTGGAAGTAAATCCAGTTTTAGGTGAATTAAACAGCTTTGGTGGTTGGTCTGTGGAGGGAAATGCCTCCAAGTAATTCAGATCTAGGAGTGCATCCGCCTTCTCTTGGAAATCTGGCATTCCTGGTCTTCCTGCAGGGAAAGCCGAAGCAGGAAGGAGGAGTGAAGCTGCTCATGGTTGTGCAAGTCATCGGTGCCACCTATCCTGTGCCCCACATGCTCTCCCCAGAGGAGAGCTGGGGCTTAGCACAGGAGAGGCTGGTTTTGCATTTCACTTTGTCCTATCTTCCTTCTCCTCCCCAGTCCTGGGGTGATAGGACCCCCTCCCTCCTCATCCTGTCAGTGCACTGCGAGCTGCTCCCCAGCCTTTGCTCTTCCCTTGGGAAACAAAGAGCTCAGGAAAAATCCAAGGGGCTGGAGAACATCCCTGCCTGGGTGGGCAGGAAGGACTAAGGGGCCAGAAAGGAGACCCCCATGCCTGCCAGACATGGCTGTGCTGTCTCTGGCACCAGCCAAACATCCTGATCCCTCTGACAGCTCTCTAAAACCTGATGGATGGAGCAAATTCTTCAGCGCACTTGGGTAGACCGGGATTGGTATCAGCTGGGGAGAAGGAAAATGGATTGAGGGAAGGCTTCGCCAAGGCTTTCATTAAGAGTGCAAGCGTGACCTAGAATTAAATTGTCTCACACAGACTGGAATAATGATTGTGCCTAATTTGTCATTATGGAAATAAATAAGGCTGACCTGGCGCTTTGGGGAGCCCAGAGCCTCCTGTTGGGTTCCCGAGCCCTAGTAGGGGATCTTACTACTGGTAGTATCATTACTGCAATGGGTAATAGCAACACTGCAGCCAGGATTGTTGTTATTGCTATAATTGCTTTGCTGTTATTAAGGCTATTAATAACGCTGATGATGGCGATACGCCGAAATGATAATATAATTACAGTAATAATCTTGGTCAACCTGCTTAATCCTCCTCCTGCTCTTCCCCTCCGCACAGGGGCTCTCCAGGGGGATTCCATGAGAAGGGATTTGCACCTGTGAGGTATGCAGGGGCAGCCTGCTGGGCACAGCCATGGGGGAGTTGTTGAGGAGGGCAGACCCCCAGGATGGATGTGAGTGTCGGAAGAGGGGCTTTTGCAGGGATTTAAGCACTCCCTTGTTTTCTTAAAGGCTGATGGCTCCTCCTGCCTGCGCTGTAGCTCGCTCCAGGCTGCCTGCACTGTTACTCCCTGCCTGCAGGCTGGATTCCTTGTCCAGAAAAGAAGTGTCAGCAAATTTTCAATCCTTCCCAAACCCACTCTAAATGTTAAATGCAAAAGCAAACATCCTCCAACGGGGTTATAAGCAGCACCAGGGGAATGCAGGAGGGGAAGGGCTGGTGGTGCTCCTGCCTCCATCCCTGGAGGTGGTGGGGAGTTCCTCGCCTCTGCCTCCCCCCACAGATTTGCTAATGGCCCAGCCACGGTGGCCCATCTGTCACCTCCTGTTTGGCCTCATGTCCCCTCTCTAAGAGCACTGGCCCTGTTCTTAATATGCTGCAGCAAATGTTCTTCTCAGGCAGACATCTTCCTGCTGCCGTGGGCTGGCTGATGACCATGGGATGGCTGGGGCTGGTGGCTCTGTCCTTGTGGGGTGACCACTCTGCTCAGCTGGGTGCACCACTGTCTAGGGAATGGAGCAGAGCAGTATTTGGGGTCCTGCCCTGGTTTTGGGGATCCCCATGCCCATGTGCAAGGTGAAGGGAAGCAGCCAGGCTGCCTCCACGCCCTGTTAGTGCCTTCCTTCTGTGTGGAGTCTGGCTGGGGAATTAATGAGAGCCTTTCCATGCAAATGAGCTCATTAATATTAATTCTCCTCTCCTCGCTGTTCCTGTGTGCTCAGGAGTGTGGGTGATGCCACGTGCCCCTCTGCACCCAGGGCTCCCAGGGGCACCCAGAGCACTGCGAGGGGCATCACTGTCCCCAGCATTGGCTGTGAGAAGTGCCAGCCTTGGGGGCTGCAGGGCTAGGCCTGGCTGTGACACTGAGTTTTCTGGGCTTGTGGCAGCAATGCTGATGGGATGTGATGTAAAGGGTGGGCCATGAGCAGCCCCTGTAGGGACTCTGGCTGAGGACAGGGACACAAACAGAGCTCAACCCCTTCCCTCCCAGTGCAGGAGGTGGTGATCCCATGGGGTCCCTCTCCCTCTGCTCTGTCTCCAAGAATGATGCCAAAAACATCATAGATCTTTCCACCACATCCCTCTGTTGGGATATTTCGAGTCAAGGAGGTTGGGATATTTTTAGTCAAGGAGGATGGGATGTTCTTAGTTGAGGAGGATGCTCAAGTGCCCTTGCACAGCCACAGGATGTGGCACAGGACAACCCATCCAGGGCTGTCACCTGTCCCTTCCCAGGGACACCTCGGGGATGTCAGGAGCTCTGTGGTTTGCGGCGGCTGTTCTCAGATGCCAGGACACGGTGATTAGTGTCTCTCGTTAATAACCCTGCAGCGGCCTGAGTCAGCGCTCAGCGTTAGCGCAGAGCTGGCGTGGCTTCCCGGGCCCTGGTGCATCACGGGGACGAGCAGGGGGAGCTCGTGATGGGGCAGAGATGCTGGGAGTGAACCCTGGAATCACCAGCTGCAATGGTAGCACTGCCAAGGGGCTTCAGTGAGGACACTCCCCAAAGCCTGGGGCAGTCACAGGGTATGGCGACTTCATGGTCATCCTTTTCCCCCTTCCTGATGTCGCCTCCTCTGCCAAGCACTGCTGGGAGAGGCAGGCAGGAGACAGGAGGACATAGAGAGGGACTGCAGGGGACCAAACAGAGGTCCTGCTGTCCTCCAGGCCCTGATGACTGTCACCATGCCACCTCTCCTTTTGACTGGCCCCTTGGGCCACGTGTCACTCCCAAAGGTATAGAGGTCCTCAGCAGCCCTGACCACAGCAGCCCTGACCACATCTTTGCCCTTCCAGGTACTCCGAAGAGGAGATCCGGCAGAAAGTGGGGACCTTTCGGCAAATGCTGATGGAGAAGGAGGGTGTGCTCACCAGGGAGGACCAGCACGGGCGCCAAATGTAAGTCAGGCAGCTTCCAATTAGTCCATCCATGCATCTCATCCCAGAGAGGCACGTCCTGGAGTGCCTGTGGGCATCAATGGGCAGGTGGGTGGGTGGATGAGGGTATATGCGGGCATGGCTGCATGGATGGATGGGCATGGAGAGGGGATAGAGAGATGGATGGATGGATGGATGGACGGATGGAAGGATGGATGGGTGGATGGAAGGATGGATGGGTGGATGGAAGGATGGATGGATGGATTAGATGTTTGTTTGATTTGATGGGTGGTTGGTTGGTTTGATGGTTTGATGGCTGGTGGTCGGTTGGTTGGTTGGTTGGTATGATGGCTGATGGGTGGTTGGTTGGTTGGTTGGTTGGTTGTCTGTTCAGTCAGCTGGAGGCAGGATTTGCCCCTCTGAGGCAAACCTCTGGAGAGGTCAAATGTTATCCTGCACTGACCATTTGGAGACCTCTGGGTGCTGTGCAGAGGACAGCATTGCAATGCTCCTGCCCCATGTGATGAAACCCAAGTGCAGAAGGTCTCAGTGCTTAGCTCACCCCTTCAGCAAGGGGCAGGGACTCCATGGAAGAGGCTTCTCCAATGAGCTCCTGCACTGTTCCTTTGCTTCTAATAACTTCTCACAGTGCCTGGTCCTGGGGCCTGCATCTGCCCTGGGAGGTAGCTTAGGGCTCAAGTTTGGTGTCCAAAGTAGCCCAGATCCTGCTGGGGACGTGCCAGTTGCTCCTCCTGCCCTGCACAGGACTGTCCCCAGCCTCACCAGGGCCCACCCCGGCTCGCTGATGATTTATCAGTGCAGTGCTTAATGGCCCAGGCAGCGTGGCTGGCCCGGCGTGCACCATCCATCAGTCTGGAAACCAGGTCACTTGGGACAGGAATAGATGCTGCAGGTTCACTGAATATTAATGCTTCATTAGGGTCAGGAAATCAGGGCGAGGCGGGAGGCAGGGAAGCCTTCCTCACACCACTCTGCTGGCATGCCAAGCAGGGAGGGACACAGGGACATCGCCTGGATGGGGCACACGGGCTTGGGACAGCATGACACATTCAGGATTCTCCTCCAGGCAGGGGAAAAAGCAAGACATGGGGAAAACCAACCTGGCCCAGATCACTGAGCATCCAGTCTGAGGTGTTAACAAGTGGCCTTTGCCAGTGGGGGCAGGAGTTATCTCCAGGGCATCTTCCCACTGTAACTCGCGCATGGGGAAGCCAAAGGTGCCTTAAGGTTACTCAGGCAGCCCTGGCTGTCACCTTTACAGGCTTGGTTTTGCAAAACGAAGGGTAATCATTAAAGATTAGCCCCAGGGCTATAAATAATAGTGCTGAGCTGGAAGGAACAGTCTTACAGCGAAGGATTGCTCTGAGGAGAGCAAAGCCGGAGGCGTTTGAGGAGGCTGGTGGGAGCTGGGTCCAAAGGAGATGGCTCTTCAAGCAGCAGGGATTTGAGCTGCTGGAGGATGTCCTGTGTGCCAGAGGTCTGTGCTGGATGAAGAGGCTGGGGAAGGGAGTTAAATAAGCTTTAAATAAAGAGCCTCAGCCCTTGTGGTGGCTCAGCAGAGCATCTCGTGGACTGGTCCTGCTCCAGCACCGCTCTGGGCTTTTACAGCTCGGTCCTTGGCTGCTGGGACTGTGAGTCTGAACCAGCTGGTCCTGTTTTAAAGCCAGTGTGAGAGCTCAGCATCATCTGCATTAACTCCCCAGGGAAAAGTGAGGCATCAAGCAGAGCTGCGACCACCTGAGTCCTTGGCTTTGCTCTTTGTGCTCTCCCAGCTCTCGTCTCTATGTATGTAGCTCAGTACGGCCTGGTCTCCAAAGAGAAGGGCTTGATGGACAGGCTGGTGGGATTGCAGACAAAGACAAGCATGTGCAGGGCAGGGAGGGATAATTGGAACAGCACAAGGCTGGTCTTGAGCTGCTGAGCACAGCTAATGGGTGAGATGCTGGCAGCAGGCTCTGGCGTGGAGCACTGCCTGCTCACGGAGCAGGGACACACACAGGGAATTATCTCTGCTGTCTTCTCTCTTTGCCTCCTTTCTCCCCCTTCCCACGGTTGGGTGGGTGCTTGAAAGGCTGTTCCTATCCTTGAGACATGGCCAAGGCAGAAGTCACTTGGAAAGGACCCAGAAAGCCATGGCTATGGTGCAGAAGGGAGCCCGAGACCTGCTTGAGCAATCGTCCGTGGTTAGAGGGAGGGTGACTTGCGTGTATTTTCGGTCCAAGACATTTTTAATTAGGTTAAACAGCCCATGGCCTGCCTGTGGCCAAGGATGCCAACACGTGCCACTGTCAGATCTGCAGTCTGGGATTGGGAGCATCCCTGTGCGCAGGCACTGGCCAGGCTTCCAAGGTGGGGCTGCACTTCACCAGCATTGCTGACAGCTTGCCTCCAGGCTGGGAAGGGCAGAGGAACCTAAGTCACATTTCTGAGGGCAAATCTCCCTTGGGAAGCGAACAGCTGGGCTGGTGTGGTGCTGGGCACCCTCCAAACCTGTCCCCATCTGTTAAGTTTCCCTCCAGAGCACCTGGATATTCTTGTCCCTCCCTGGGTAAGATGTCCTACATCCCCCAAGAACAAATGAGAGGCTCCCAGTGGGGTTTGCTCCTAGGCCTGATGGCAGAGCCAGGCCAGGGAGGTGGGGGCAGCAGGGACAGGTTGGGCAGGGACTCCTGGGACTGCCCTAGTCCAGCTGCCAGGCCTCTGCCAAGCCCTGCCCACAGCCCCGGTAGTCAATGGCAACCTCATGCCGGTTTCCATGGCAGTGGGAAAAATTAATGCTGATGAAGTCACTCAGGAGAGAGAGGAGACCCTGATAGCTCCAGGCATGATGTCCCCCCACCCCTTCTTCACCCAGCCCTGGGAGGGACAAGGACCATCACCTGCCTGAAGCCCCAGTGCTGAGCTGGTGGCACTGCAGGGTGCTGGCCTCAAAGCCCTGATCAGCTTTTGGGCAACTCCCACCTGAATTTCCCAGTCTTCTGCCAGCTCCTCTCACCCTTACCCAGCCCTGCCACCCACCTGGGCTGACCCAGCCTCCCACTCAGCCCCAGCACTGCCAAAAGGAACTCGAATGATGCTGAGGATGGACCCTGTGGGGAGATGGTGGCCTGAGTCTCACAGTGTCCCTGTGCCAGCCTGGTGGGGATCCCTGCAGGGATTGGAAGACCCTGAGCAGACCTCCACCCTGGGGCTTTGCTGTTTGTGGACCTTAAGGGACATGACCCATGACCAAGATCCCCTGGGGATGCTGTGACAGAGGGAATGTCCCCTATCCCCCAAAGCTTCATTTGGGCTGCTCCATTAGGAAGCTGGAGAATGGGAAATGGGGATCCCCAAAGAAATCCTGCTCTTCCTCCTTTGGCAGTGTGATAGAAAACCACCACGGGGCAGACGGGGAGGAGTATGCCGTGGAGTATCCTGTCTATGGAGAGGGCTGCCTGCTGCAGTGTGACTGCTCGGCCGAGTGCTACCGCGAGGACAGCGGCCACCGCGAGTACAGGTCTGCATGGGTTCTGGAGACCTGCTGGCCCAGAACCCATGGGAATGGGTCCCCATCCATGAACACAGAGTCCAGGGGCCTGTCCCTTTTTCTTTCCCCAACCCTGTCCGCTGTATCCCACAGGCTGAAAAGACGCTCGAGCAGCTCCACCTCTCCTCCACCCAAGAAGAAAAAGAAGAAGAAATCGGGTCACCGCCGGAGCCGGTGAGTCCCTGGCTGTCCCTGTGCTGTCTCCTCTCTCTGGGGGGGCAGCTCACCTCCCAGTTCAGCCTTTCCCCAAGCTCTGGTGGGGCAAGTCATCCCTATCTGGGGGGCAGTACAGCCCCAAACATGCACCCTTAAGAGGTGCTATGCGTCTGCATGTACTGATACTGCAACACACACGTGTGTGCCCACACCCACTGCATGCACTGCTGGGATCTTGCCTGGTCCATGTGGGTAAGGAGCTGGCTGCCACAGGGCACAGCACCAGGCAGAATATGGCTCTGTGAAGGGTCCGTCTACCCACAACCTCCTGGTTAGCACTGGCTGCCTGCACAGGGTGCTGTCCCTAATGTTCCTTTCTTCTCTGCCTTTCCCATGGCAGCAAAAAGAGGAAACCCGGCTCAGAGCGCAGGTGAGTGACCACTGGGCTGGGTGGGCAGTGGGGTCCCCTCTGGGCTTGCAAGGCCACCAGGCACAGGCTGTCCTCTACACCCATTGTCCCCCTTTGAAATCCCACTGGGAATTGCCAGCTTTGTATCCTGCTGGAGGCTGTGGAGCCCACGAGGTGGCAATGAGACACAGCAGGATTTGGGCATTCCAGAATCAAAGGCAACCAGATCTCTTTCTGTCCCCCAGCCTGAATTCCCCAGGAAGTAACTGAGGATGTTCATGCATCCCATGGGGTGGTCCAGGGGAAGCAATGTGACTGGGGGTGGTGGCACCAGACTCCCCTGGGCCACCGGGATGGGGCTGAGGAGTCCTTTGCTGCCTGCTCAAGGGCACCCACTTCCCCTCTAGCTGTGACAGCTCTTCACCCATCCGCAAGGAAAAGAAAAAGAAGACTGGAAAGAAACACAGACGTGACAGGTAGGATGGACACCACAGCAGCCTGGGGACAGCAGGGGTGGTTGGGGACAACGGGAATGGTTGGTAACTGCGCAGTCCCTTGGGCTGGGGTAGGATTTGGGCATGGATAGGGAGGGATGCTGATTACTTTTCATGGCGCCATCACCACCTCACAGCTACTGTCACCAGCCCCATCCAGCAGCCCACCTCGGGGCTGTCCCCCTGTCCTTCTCCTCATCCCTGGGAGCTGCCCAACCTTTGTTCCCTCCTGGCCAAATCACGTGTTTCCTTCATCTCTGCCTCCTCTTCATCCCTCAGGTCTGAGTCGGGGTCGCGAAAAAAGAGAAGACACAGGTAAGAGTGACAGTTGCCAGGAGTCACCCTACTGCCACCAGCTGCCAGCTTCCCCTGCCAGGGACCCCTGTGTCCTGCTCTCCTGCTGTCCCACTCCCCTCTGCCCATTGTGATGGACCCCCTCACCCCACAACCGGACACTGCTGGGTGTCTTCCACCCTTGGATGTGGCACAGAGCCACTCTGGCTGACTGTGGGGTCCACATGTCTCCAAGGGAAAAGAAGAGGGAATCCCAGGCAGCCGTGCCAGTTGCCCTGCTCTGCAGATGCCCTTTGCCAACACTACTGTTTTAGGGTGAAACAAGTGAAAAACAGACAGTGTACATTGAGAGGGTGCAGGACAATAAAGTGGGGGAGTGACAACGGGCCCGAGCCCTGAGGATGCTGAGCAGAGCCAATCCCTCCATTCCCACTGCCACTTCCTCCTACCTGGCCTCACCAACTGGCCCCTGACCCCACAATTTCCCCAAAGCCATCTGGGATCTCCACCGCGCTTTGAACCTCAATGGAGCCCGGCTCCAGACCAGGCAGGTCCTTCCTCTCACCCTTCCCGCAGCCTTGGTGCCTTCGGCGGGGCCGGGAAAGCCACCCCAATACGCTGCCCCCTGTCCCACGTCTGCAGCTTTCGGCTCTTTCCCGCAGGTCCCGAAGCCCCAAGAACAAACGGAAAGAAAAAAATAAAGAGCGCAAGAGGTGAGGGGCCGGGATGGCGGGGGGAGCGGGGCTCTCTGTCCCCCTCGTGTCCCCCGCGGAGGCTCAACCTGTCCCTCGGCCCCCGGCCGCCCTCTCCGCAGGTCGCGCAGCGAGTCCTCTGCCTGGCGCTCTCACCGCCGCAGCTCCTGCAGCTCCCACAGCGCCTCGCTCTCCTCCGACGACAGCGGCTCTAAATCCCCCGGCAGGTAGGGACAGTCCGGGATCCTCGTCCCCACCACCACCAGCCCTCCAGCCTCTGCGATGGGACCCTGGGGGTCAGAGGGCAGGGACAGAGACGTGTTGTTACGAGCACGCTAATGTGGTGGCGGGCAGGCAGGTGGAAGGCAGAGGCGTCCTAGGGATGGCGACCCTTGGGGATGGAGGGCAGAGACGGATGGCAGAGGTGTCCCAGGTGTTCCGGGGGATGGAGGGCAGAGGCAGACGGCAGGGGTGTCCCAGGGGTGAGGACCCGGGTTGATTGAGAGCAGAGGTGGATGGCAGAGCTGTCCCAGGTATGGGGATCCCAGGGGACAGAGGGCAGAGGCAGGTGGCAGAGGCATCCCTGAGACGGGTGTAGAGCGGAGTGGGATGGTGCTGCCGCACCTCTAGAGGGTTTGGGAACACGATCTCCATCCGGGGTTTCAATTTTTAGCTAGAGAAAGCACAAAGCGCCGATCGTCACCCCTTTTCTGGCTGCGGCAAAACCCGGGCTGCAGCCGGCGGCTGTGCCGGAGCCGGGCGAAGGGCGGGCCGGGCTCGGGGCTGGGGGTGACGGTGGCTGACGATGCGGTGCCCCGCAGGCTGAGCCCCAAGCGCCGGCAGGATGGCCCCAAGGGCAGCAGCGCCCGCTCCAGCCGCAGCCCGTCCTCCCCCTCGCCCCAGCGCTCGGCCTCGCCGCACCAGAACGGGCACAAGGGCAGCGCCCAGAACGGCCGCCACAGCCACGGCGCCCCGCTGCCGGAGCCCTCGGATGTACGTAGGCTTTTCTTGGATCACTCTTCGCTTCCCTCCCCTCCTCCCTCCACAGGACTGCCCCCCTGCTCTCCTCTCCCCTCCTTCCCCACTTGCTCGGCTCCCTGCCCTGGCCAGCCGGAGCACACGGGGGAGATGTGGGGTGCAGGTTGCACCCTCCCAGCACTCACCAAGCCCGCGCTGGCTGCACGGTGTCCCTGGGGGAGCCAGCCCGTCACCTCGAGGCAGGGATCAGGGCAGCCAGCAGGTCATCCCTTCCCCAAAGCCACACGTCGCCCCGCGGATGTCACACCCCGGGATGATGGCTTGGCAGGCAGCATCACCTGCCCCGGTCACCACCGGGCTCAGCACCTCCCTGAGATTGATCCCAGACAGCCAAGAAACGGGCAAAGCAAGAAAATTCATGTTCCCTCTCCAACCCCAACCCTCCCTGGTGCTAAGGGGCCAGCGCCAGTGCTCAGGATCCCAACACTCAGTCTGGCAAGTTAGGGTTTGGAGGGAATTTGGTGCTGGATGATTTTAGAACCTTGAGGTCCCCCTGGCAGGTGACTTTGGAGCTAAGCATCCCCAGCTCTGCCTCAGCATCCCGGGGCTCCTGATGAAACCTGGGAGGCTGCTCCCGTGCTGAGTGGGGCAAAGCCCTAATCCAGTAAGTCTGGGGAGCCAGCCCCAGTTTAACCAGTGCTGGGACGGTGAGGAGCCTGCTTTGGCTGGTGTGGGGCTGGAGGCACGGCTGAGTGAAAGCAGGGCACTGCGGGACCCCTTAATGGGGGGCACACATGTCCCCACTCACCCCAGAGGACTTTATTCACAAAGGCGAGGTGCTATGGGGGTGCTCCCGGGCTGGCAGCACCCAACGCTGACACCCCCACACCTGCAGGGCCAGGGGCACCCCGGAAAACGAAGCCAGAAGCCCCCGACCCCACATGCACGTCCCCTTCACCCTCCCCAGCCCAGCACCCCCCAGCAGCACCCAGCACCCTGCCCACCTCTCGGGGCACCTCTCTGCTTTCTTCTTTCCTGTGGTTTCGGCCGGGGCGTGGGGGGGTTCGGGTGCCGAGGCGCCGCCCCCCGGGCGCCCGGCTCGCCCCGCTCTCCCCCTGCCCACCCCAGCATCGCCCAGGCCGTCGAGCTCCCTTGGCTCCCCGGCACCAGCGGGACTTTTCTCCAACAACTTTCTCTCTTTCTTTCTCTCTCTCTCTCTCTTCTTTCTCTCTCTGGTTTCTATTTTTTATTTTTTTTCTTTTTAATCCCATCTGTGTTTTTCTTTAGCCTCCCATTTGAAAAAAACCCAAACGGTAATATACACTTCCATTTCTTGCTCAGCAGAAGCAGGGACGAGGGGGAGGGAAGGGCAATGAAACGTGCTTTTTTTTCCGCCCCCTTGTTTTAGTTTCCTTTCTCATGATTTCTTTTATTTTCCCTTGTGATGTACAGAAATGCAAACGATATATATTTCTCTTATTTTTATTTTCCCCCACCCCGTCGTCGTCGTGTTGTTCTAGAATTTTTTGCTTTTGTGTGTGTTAATGTGGAGAAGAAAAAAAAAAAAACAACAAAAACCTGATGTGTTTTCTAAATATTTACAACCGCTGAACATTGTATTTCCATTTTCTATATTTTGAACAAGGAATTTAAAAGGGAAGAGAACCCAGCAGCTCTGTACTGCAAAGAGAGTAAATTGCCCTTTTTCTCCTCAAATTGGCAACTGCCCGGTGTCCTCAGCTGGATCCTGCTGCTCTGGGGATGATTTTCCTCCCCGGCTGCAGGATGAGGCCGCTGGGTGCTGGGTTATCCAGGTACCCTACGGTCATCCCGCATCCTGCATCCCGACAGGATGGGCGCTGAGCATCCTCCAGCACCCAGCCCCCTCCCCACCTCCTGCAGACCCCCCAGAAGCTCCGGGCTCAGCCCATTGCTCGGGTGAGCCGTGCCCACCCCAGCACCCCCAGAGCCTCCGGGGTGCCCCGGGGCGCTGCGCGGGCGTTGCCTTCCCTTTTAAATACCCAGTCCTGTCTCCATCCATCCCTGCTGCCTTCCCAGCCTTCCTCCTGGGTCTCTCCTCCTCCTCCTCGCCCACACGCACCCTCCAGCCCCTCTCTCTCCGGTTTTCTTTGGGCCAACACAACCCGACATCCCTCGCCGTGTCCCACCTCCATCCATCGCCTTCCCTGCATGTTATCCGGGACCTTGCCATGTTATAGAGTGACTTTTTAAGACTGAACCGCAGCCTGATCGGGTTACAGACACCAGCCAGCCACCCCCCCGCGGCCACCCCGCTCGGCGGCCGGCCGCAGCCTTTCTGTTGAAAACCAAAATTTTTTAAAGAGAAATAATAAAAAATAGAAGCTAAAGAGACCAATTTTTAAAAATAACTAAAAAAAAAAATTCTAAGCAAAGCAAACGGGATTAGCCGAGGGGTCTGGATCGCCGTACTAAAGAGTCCTTGTCTTTTTCCCATTCTGCCCTCCAAATGTGGAGATTATTGTTTTCTTTTTTTATTATTGCATTCCTGTCACTGCCAAATCCAAAGGTAGGTATTTTGTCCACCTCTGCACGTTCACTTCTGCAGATGAGCCTGTTGAAAAGCACCGTAGCTTGATTTAATGTTATTTTCTCTTTCTTTCTGACTTTCTTTCTCTTTCTTTCTCACTCTCCTCTGTCTCTCTTTCATTTTGTCTCTTTTTGGTGGCTATATATAATTTTTTTTTTATTTGTATGGTTTTCCCCAGTTAGCTGCAAAGCCATGCTCTTCTCTTACGTTCTTTTTTTTTTTTTTTTTTTCTCTCCCCCGATATTTTTTTTTTTTTTTTCTCTCCCCCGATATTTTTTTTTTTTTTTTCTCTCCCCCGATATTTTTTTTTTTTTTTTCCCTTTCCCCGTAATTTTTTTTTTTTTCTTCCCCCTTTTTCTCTTCCCCGTCTCCTCGTGCTGTCGGTAGAATGCATTTCTGTGTCTTTCAGCCCTCCGATTTTGTGTTCGTTTCCATTCAGGGGCCGAGCACGGCTGTTCCCTTTAACTCCCCCATTAGTGGCCGGGTTAATGCAGGCAAATGTAATTAGGAAGAAATAGGGGCAATGGCCATGGGTAGAATTGGGCACAGGGGGTTTTGGGGTGGATGGATGGGGCAATAAATGAGAAATCTGGGGAGATGTGTGGGTTTCGGCTCTCTTTTGGGTGAAAAAAACACAACTCAGGGATAATACTGAGGGAGGCTGCAGTGGGGAAAGGTTTAAATCTTCCACCCTGGAGAGAGGCAGGTCCAGAGCATCCCGGTCTGTGAGGGGCAGCGTTGCATCCCCGGCTGTCCCATCCCAAATGCCCAGTGTGTGCTTTCCCTTTCAGGCCAGATCTTTGCCAGTTTGGGTTTCTTTGGGATGCTTTTACCTTTGTTGCCTGGGCAGGAGTCTCCAGGGTTTGGGTGGGAGCCCTGCATCCCACACTCTGAGCCCATGGCATGGCCAGCCAGCGCCAAAATGCCACCCTGGGAAAGAGAGAACCTCTCTCTTTCTCTCTTCATCGTCCTCTTCTTCTTCTTCATCCTCTCTGCCTTTATGTTCCTCTCCTGGGATGCGGGGCTGGGCATGGGCTCCATGGATCCCCCAATCCAGGGCTGCTGCATCCTCCTAGAGCAGATCCATGTCCCCCAGTGTTTGCAGGGCTGCTGGGCAGGGCTGATGGTCACTGCCAGCCTCCTCCTTGCAGCAAGAGATTTTTAATCCAAACCCCAAATGTCCCCATTTTGGCTCCAGCTTGCTGCTCTGTGGCTGGAGGGATTGGTTTGTCCATGGGGACAATGAGGTGATGGGGTGTGCAGCAGTGTAGGATGCTCGGGGACACAGAAGCCTTGCATCCTTTTTGCAGCAGCTTTGTGGTGCTCTCCAGAACCCCAACCCTTTACCCTGCCCCCTTCTTTTTTGGGGGAAAAAAGTGGCATTTAGAACACAGTGGGGTGGGTGAACCTCATCCTCAAGGACTCATTGACCAGGTGTATTTGCGGCAAGGAGATGGCCAGGAATTGGGGTCACCAGCCCAACTGGGCATGGTGACACAATCCTGGCACCACCCTGATATCCCTTTGATCACCTCAGCTGGAGTCAATGATGCCCTGTAACCCTTCCAGGGATACTCACGGAATTCCACTGGGCTGTGGCCAAGGGGGAAGGAGACCCCAAAGCTCCCCAAGCCGGGGTTTGATGGCTTGGTCAGGGCTGATGTGACAGGAGCCATTTCCACCTATCCTTTTGGTCTCACTGTATTTGTAAAGATGGGGGAAACACCCAGGCAGCATTTGTGGCTCACAGAACCTCAGAAATTTGGGAGCCTCAGGGCCGGGCAAAATCCCCTGAGGTCTTGGTGAGAGTCTGGCTCAGGGCTTGGCCACAGTGGTGGCCCACGGTTTCCCCTCCCCATAGGAGAAGCGAGTTGGTTTGTTTTATTTCTCCTCTTTCTGGCTCTGTCTCTGTCTCTCCTCCTTCTCTCGCTCTTTCTTTCTCTCTTGCATTTTTGTGAATCTAATGATGCACTTATATTGCCCCGCTTTTCCCTTCTCTTCATACCTTACCTACTAAAGGAGGAAATGCCACTTTTTTGGTAAGTGGATGTTAACCAAGAGGGACTTAAAAAAAAAAAAAGCATATAATGGAAAAAAAAATTTTTAAAAAAAGGAAGCAGAAAGCAAAGTCTGTGTTGAGTGCTGATGAGGACTTAGCAGTTCCCTGCAGAGTCACAGCTAACAGCTCAATTCGTGTCCCAGGAAGAGCCATTCGTTTATCTCAGTAACGAGGACATTTGTGAAGTTTTGCTTTGTTTTTTATTTATTAATTTTATTTTTTTTAATTTTATTTGATTTGGATGGTTTTTCTTCTTTCTGTTTTGTTGGTTTCTTTTATGCCTTCTCGCCCCCTGGCCCCCTCCCCTGCCTTGCCCTTCATTGTCGCTCTGTGCCGTTTTTTCCTCGTTTCTGGATTTGTTTTAAGCCGAAAGCCGTACTATCGATAAAAACTACACGTATCAGAACATATATCTCTATATATGTGCATGCCTCTGTGTGAGCAGACCCCATCACCTCCAGCCCTCTTTGGTTCGACCCCTTCCCCTCGGCTCAGTCTGATTTACTCTCCCCCACTGCCCCATCTTCCCTCCTCTCATCTTTTCTTTTTTTCCCCCCATTTTCCTCCCTTCGTTTGGGTTTTACCCCCCTTTCCCCTTCCCCTTTCTTGGTCGGGGCGGGCGGGCACCGGGGTTTGCTTTATCCCCTCTCCAGGTGTTTTTGGGGGAGGGTTGTTTCTTCCCCTTCGAGCTCTCCCTCCCCGACGACTTGGGGCTTTCTTGGATTTGTTTCTTTTCCTCCCATCCCACCCCTTCCTTTGGGTTTTTATTACGATTTAAGTTGAGTTCTATTTTTTTGGCGTTTTGCATGCGGAGGTTTGCATGACCCACGTTGTTGAGGGCGAGAGGAAGGTGCAGAGTAGCGTCTGTGTAGCCTGCCTTATGCGATGTGCATTGACGTTGTGATCTGCGCCCCCGGCCCGGCGCCCCCCGTTAAAATCCCCTTTCTCCTTCTTTCTTGTCTTCTTCCCCTCCTTCCACCTCTCCCTCCTTCTCTCTCTCTCTCTCCCCCCTTGCCACAGGCCGGCCTCGGCGTCCCCCTCTCCGCGGGCTCACGGCAGGACGGAGCCGCCGTCCCCCCGCAGCCGGGGGAGCCGACACGGCGCCCGCAGCCCCCGGTCGCCCACGCCGGAGCGGGCCAAGCACGGCCACCGGCATCGCTCCCGCAGTGCCTCGCCGCCGCCCCGACACCGCGGCCAGAGCAAGGGGCGGCCCTCGGCCCCCCGGGAGCCGCCGCCGCCGCCGCTCAGCCCCGCCGGCTACAGCAGCGACTCGGAGGGCTCGGCCGGCTCCCACCCCTACCACCCGCCGGTCGGTCCCGACAGGAACCACGGCGCCCACGGAAAGAAGTAAGGGAGTCCCCGGGATGGGGTTCGCGCATCCCTGCCGGGATATGGGAGCTCGGATGGGGAATGTTTGGGGTGCAGCCCCTTGAGGGCATCTTGAATCCATCCGGGCAAAGCTAAATTGGGGAGAAGGGCTGGGTTGGGGTGCTCGAGGGATGGGGGTAGGAATAAGGATGGGATGGGAAAGGGACAGGGATGGGGACAGACAGCCGCGGGGATGGCAATGAGGATGAGTTGGTGATGGGGATGGGGATGGGGGCAGACACGGAGAGGGTGATAGGGAAGCTGGGAATAGGGATGGGGATAGGAAAGAGCCACAGTGAGTCAATGTTAGCATATTCTGGGAAGGGTCATCCCAATGCGAAGGGCAGTGCCTGGTGGCAGCAATGGATGGGTGAAAGCCCTGTGCTTTATAATCGGGGATGTAACCCAGTCAAAAACCGGTGTCATGTTCCCTATGGGAACCTGAGGTCCCTGGCTCCCGTGGGGACACCCCGCCAGCCAGGAGGAGGTGCGAGCGGTGCTGGGATCTGCCTTCACAGGGTGAAGGAGCGGCACCACCGGGGCCGGCCCAACAGCAGCTCGGAGTCGTCAGCCAAGCACTCCCGGCACGCCTCGGAGCGGAGGAAGAGCCCGTCCCCCAGCCCCGGCCAGCGCAGCAGCTCCTGGAGCTCCAGCGGCTCCCTCTCCAAGTCCCGCTCCCGCTCCCGGGAGAAGAGAGCGGGGCGCAGCCGCTCCCGATCGCCCTCGCCGAAAAAGCCAGCCAGCAGGTCAGACCGGGGGACAGGGGCACAGGGACACCGCGCGGGGCTCAGAGGCTCGGGGTGTTGTCCCGGCTGCCCTGGGGCTCGGGAAAGGGTCACAAGTCATTGTCAGTCACACCAGGAGCACCTGCCCCAGGTGGGAGCGTCGCCCTGGCAGGGAACTGCTGTCACAGGGTGCCCTTGCGTCCCACGGGGGACCCCAGCCCACTCCCTGACCCCCCTCTCCCTCCTCGGGGTGCAGAGAGAAGGACAACGAGCCCCGAACACGTCACGGTGATCCCGATCCCGCCCGCGCCCGGCGCCGCTCCAGGAGCTACTCCCCCATCAGGAAGCGGAGACGTGACTCCCCCAGCTTCATGGAGCCCAGGAGGATCACCAGGTGTGTCCCAGCATGTGACAAAGGCTCTGCCACGGGGCCACTGGCACGGCCCGGGGCTGAGCTCTGCTGCCAGCTGACCCCAAAGGGTGCGTGGGTGGGTGGGCACATAGATGGATGCATGGATG
>VZRP01002523.1:0-23280 GCA_013397995.1 Malurus elegans
CCCCCCACACATCTGTTTTCCAATCTGGAGGCCGGAATGGGATCAATCTGCCCAACACTCAGCGGGAATGTGCGTCATAAAACAGACAGAGGCCACATTGCAGGCGAGCCGTCAGCACCGACCCGTGAAACACCGAGCCCAGCTCCGGCCGCGAGCTTTGAGCAGCTCCTGCTCCAAAAATGGACCTCCCCAAATAAAATCAAATCAAAGTGATGGTCCCTGCTCGGAGAATAGCAGTGAGGTTGTTGGGAATGCATGGTTGAAACGCAGGGGTTGATAAAAAATGTTGTCAAAATAAATAGTAAATCTGACATAAAAATATGATGAAAAGATAAAAATCTGTCATGGCCAGGGCTGGATTTGGGCTTGGGTCAGCTCAGATCAATTCCCTGCCTGTTTTGGCTACTGGCAAAAATATTTCATTTAAAGCAGGACAATGTCCTTCCCTGGTCTAATCAGCTGCTGCTTGATATCAAATGAGTGAATAAACCTAAAATAAGGGGAGTAATTGTTGATTTTTCATGAGGAGGTGCTGTCATTCCTCCTGCAAACGTCAGGGTTTTGACTCTGATTGGAGTTACTTGAACATCCACCTGCACAACACTTCCAAAACTCGTTTTGTTTCCATTCTCATGGAGATGAGAGATCAAATCAGCTGCAAAAAAACCACAATTTGAATGGAAATATTCAATTCCATCAGGCCTGAATTGAGTTCAAGCAAAAAATTGATGTCACTTCTGCCCAGGAAGTGACCAAAACCAGACGGAATCAAAAAGTCCTGCACTTTTTTTAACAACCCAAATGAAACCAGAGGTGAATAATCTGCAATTTTCACCTTCACATCGTTGGTGGAGGGTGGATTTGGCCTTTGCAAACTGCAGCAAAGCTTTGAGAGCACCCGTGGAATAATTCAGCGAAGAAATTGGGCCCAACCATCATCGGAGCAGTGAGAAAACAAACAGGAGCTGGATTAACATAATTGCTTAATCAACAGCGCTCGCTGAAGGGGCCGAGTGTGGAATTAATCATCTCTTGGTGAGGAGCACCAGCAGAACTTTGCACAGCTGGCAGCGATTTTAATCCATTAACCTGCAATAGAAAGAGGGCTGGAAAAACAACATTTTGTATTATATTTTTACTCTATAACCAGGCTTGATAACGAATATTGGGGTTAATTAGAGAAATTCAAGGGAGAATCACTTTCCAAACCTTCTTCCTCTCCAGCTATGAAGGACAACTCCCTCTGTAGGAATATTCCCCTCAGTCATAACGAAGAGATTCCACTTTTCTTTGCTCGTTGTAATATTTTGGAGGAATCAGTAGGATTTTTACTGGGAATGGTACAGAAAATATGGTGGATGTTGAGAGGCTACAGCCAAATGGTTTAATTCCTCCCCAGGATGTTGGGGCAGGTCAGTGCAGGGTTTGGGGATCACCTTTTCTTTTCTTCCCGGTGCTAATCCAAGCACAGAGTTGGTGGTCTCCACCTTGACCCTCCTGAAGAG
Source organism: Malurus elegans (assembly GCA_013397995.1). Taxonomy (NCBI): domain Eukaryota; kingdom Metazoa; phylum Chordata; class Aves; order Passeriformes; family Maluridae; genus Malurus; species Malurus elegans. The sequence goes on from VZRP01002523.1 coordinate 1,506, forward strand.
GTGAAGGTGAACCTGGAACGTCTCAGGCACCGAGTTTGTGGGGAAAACAAAAATCCCAGGGGAGAAATAACCCAAAACTCCAAACAACCTGGGAGAGAAGAACACTTGAAAATGAACCTGGGGTGTTTTGCTTTTGTCCCCAAGTGTTGGGGTCAGTTTGGGTCCCACAGACCCTCTGCCACCCCAGCTGGGCCCGGGGAGGTCCTGCTCCATCCGACCGAGCCCAAAGGGCTGGAATTCGCCGTGCTGCTTTCCAAGGCTGACGTCTTCCGAGGAAATGTTTATCCACGGCCACCAGTGACCTGTGATGACTCAATCAATCCGGGCTGGCAAGAAAAACCAACGCACAGGCAGGGATTTGGGAGACAAAGTGCTCCCTTCTGCCTCCAGCCAATCCATCTCTGCTCCAGCGCAAGGGTCACCGCTGGAGAGCCGGGCAACTGCATCGTCCCTCTTCCAGCTGGCCAAATTTCCCCTAATTCCTCAGGAAACTGCAAATTTGGGGGCATATCGAGCATCTGTAACACCCTCTCGACATTTTTTTTTCAGGCACGATTTTCTCCTTTAAGAGCAGGAAATGAAGAGAAAACTTTAAATAAAGCAAATAATCGCCAGCATGTTCTGAGGTTTGGCAAAGGGTGCCGAGGGAAACTTCTTATCTGTGGCCATCCTCCTCCAAATCCCAGCTGTCTCCTCCGTGCTCTGTGTCAAACGCTGCAAAAATCCTCTCAGAACTGATAAGGGAAATGTCAGGGGGATTTTTCCCCCCTTCCTGCAGTGGGATGTTCAGACAGGGATGTGATCCAGCCTGGAAGTGCTCGAGGGAAAGTGCTTAATGCACGGGCTTTGAAAGAAAACAGAATTACAGCGTGATCAGCACAGGTATTTTTGTTTGGCTGTTGAGAGCAGGAAGCAGGAAAAGGGCTTTTCTTATTTGGGAGCAGTTGGCAAAAATAACAGAAAAAAAAAAACCGAGATAACCAAAATATCTCCATATTAATAATGTGGAATATTAATAATCATAATAATCAAGCAGACTGACAGTTCTTCTCTGTAACAAATATAATTTTTAATAAAAATGATGATTTTAGAGACAATCTTTCCACTCTTTCTGCTGTTAAAGATAGGATAAGAGGGGATATCTTCTCAGGATGCATCCATGGCTGGTTATGATTAATCTTCACAAAGATTTGGATAATAAAATCTCAGCTGCTTCCAGTTCCTCCACGTGGTCCAGACTTGATCTCTCTTCCCACCCAAAATCCTCATGCTCTGCTTAAGCCCTGTTTAACGCTGGTGATGTGGGTTTGGGACATTCCTAAGGGTGCATTTAGGGGTTCTCTAATTTAGGGGAACGTTTCAAGAGTCTCCAGAGCCATCCTCGGGATATGTCTTGGAGGCAAAAGATTCCCCAGGAGTTGCTGTTGGAGTAACTTGAGAGAAAATCCCTGATTTGAGCTGATTTTGGGGTGGATCACGAAGGAAATTTCCCCCGTGGCACATCCCAAAGGTTCTCCTGAGCACTCAGGAGCCTCTGCAGATATTTTTGTCCGATCCCAACCACACAGAGCTCCCTCCCATCACCCTCAGGAGCTTTCCACACAGCCACCCTTCCTCCAAAACCTTCCCCATAAAAATCCTCCCCTCAGCAATTTTTACCCCTTTTCCTTTCATTTTTGCCCTTTTTCCACCAGCTTTTTGGGGTTTTATCTCAGTGCTGTGCCTTGCTGAGGCCTCTCAGAAGGCTCCTCCTGGCCCGGGCTCCCCGTCGGTGAAAACACGGCCCCGCCGAGCCTTTGAGCCGAAGGCGGAGATGAAGTCAACAAGTGAAAGATGAAAATAAATAAACCTCCAGTTCAAACAAACCACTTTGCTCAGTAAATAGCTCCTGGCCCCTCGTCAGGGCTGGCCAGCAAATCATCTGGGCCTATCTTGTTTTCCAACAGCTCGGGGCCCTTCAAAGCTCACCTTGTTTTGGGGCACTTAATTCAGCCCGAGGAGGAGGAGGGGTTCAGAAATTGCCGCGGATCGATGATTCACGAGGGCTCCGCTGATCAATAAAACAATGGAGGCGCTTTGAACCCGTTCCAGGTCAATTTTTCTTGGCAATTTTTGCACTTCCTGGACCAGGCCCGACCCAAGGCATGAATAATGAGCTCAAATTGCACAATATACAGAAACCATCTGTTAGATAGACACGGGCAGGGTGATGTCATCAGGCTGCTCCTAATCTGGGGCTCAGGACGCTGCCAGTGGTGATGTCACGGCCTTGGCAACCCTCGGGCGGAGCTGATGGAGCACGAGAAGAGATGTGATTTTTGCCCCAGGTTTTGTGGAAAGAATTGCCTGGTGCTCGTGATCCTCAGGAGAAATGGAAGGGCTGTGGGATTTTGTGCAGGGTTGATCCTACCTGGATGAAGGTGATCCTGGAGACAGAACCCATCCAGAGCGAGTTTGTGGAGAGCCAAAACCCAAAGGGCCTCGGACTCACCCGATGTTCTCCATCCCAAACCCCATCCTGAGCTCCTCAAACCAGCTGGGTTGAGCTGGCCAGGCTGGTGAGGGGTTTCAGATGGGCAGGATGTGTCCAGGAGCAGCTGCCAGTTCCACATGGGGGCCTGGATGTTCATCCTAAATTCCACTGAAACCTCCACAAGGCCCTGTGTGCCAGATTTTGCTGAGGAAAACAGCAAACTTCCATAAAATGGCAATTCCATAAAATAGGAACCCTAACCCCATACCCTAATCCTAACCCCAAACCCTAAACACTAACCCTATCCCAAACTCTAAACTCTAACCCCGGCCCCAAACCCTAAACCTAACCCTAACCTCAACCCCTAAACGTAACCCTAAAACTAACCCCAAACCCTAAGCCCTAACCCCAAACCCTAACTCTAACCACTATGGGATGGAATTCTTTCCCCATCCCAGTGACAATGCAGGAGAATGGGGTGAGCTGGAGCAAAGCTCATCTGCCAGGAGTTTTATCAACATCCATCAGCATTTGTTTTGAGGAAGGGTTAAGGACTCCCACAGGGTGCAGAATTTTGGAATAATCCATGGAGCAGCTCAGCCTGGTCTCTGAGATTTTATTAAGGACTGAAGGTTGAAATTTTCTGTCCCTTCCAACTGTTGGTTGTCACCACCTTGAGCTGCTGGAAAGTCCTGAAGTTCAGGGATGGTGTCTCCACCACCCAGCTGGGCTCGAACACAAAACAATGACTCAAAATTCAGTATTTTTGTCTTATCTTTGCTGTGATTAAACAGAAACCCAACTTCTTTGTGGCTTCCAGGAGTGAACACTCAAATTTTCAGAACACAAAGAACCATTAGTGGGTGGTGTTTCACAAAATCTCTCCGGACAGGCTCAAAAAATCTGAGTTTCATTTCAACTTTGTATAAAATTTCACTTAATTCCTGCGTGTTTAGCAGGATATGTAATTTAATTGCTCTAAGTGACTGCAAACGCATTTCTAGTTGGATGGAAATCTGTAAACAGTCTGAAGTTTCTGATTTTACCATCATTTTCATTCTGCCTTTAGGGCTCGGTAAGATAATCAAATGTTAGTTTTTCTTTCTAAATGCAGTAGTCCTGTGCACATTGCTGGAAAGGAAAATTCAGCCACGAAATCCCAAAGTTCAGCTTTCAAACCTGAAGCAGCCACTTCTGACTCACGAGAACAGCTCCACATCAGCTTAAACACAATAAATTGTCCCACAAAATGCTGGGGAAAAAATCTGGAATTGTGTTTGAATAGATTGACTCAGAAACTGTGGAATCATTTACTTGGAAAAGACCTCTAAGATTGAGTTCAGTTGCTCAAAATTCAAAGAGGAATGAATGCACAATTTTGTGTGCAACAGCTGACATGAGGAAATTTTGGGTATCTCTCTGTTTTCTATTTGCTCTGTCAAAATCTTCCGTATTTCAGCCCTTTCAAGCACAAAAAAATGCTCTCAGATGATAAAAATACTCCATTTTGTATGCAACAAATACAAATTTAATCAGTTTTATGCACAGACAGATCCTGCCCTCTGAGATGCTGAATTTCAAAACACGTGAGGGATTTTTGCTGTGTTTTAAAGCAGAAATTTTGGGGAGGTGAGAATCCAAACTGATCCCCCAGTCCTACATTGAGGAATCTATAATGGAGATACCCCCAAATTAACCATTAATTACAGATGATTTTTAGAGCCAGCCTTGGCATTTCTCATTTTAAAGGGCGAGGAAGAATTAAAACGGTCATTTTTGGACCAGAAATAAAAGCAGGGCTGTGCCTTCTTCCCTGAAGGAATCCTGATTTGGAATTTCTCAGCCAGCTCAGGAGCAAATCCCTCAATTTTTCAGCTCCTGCTAAAGCCCAGGAGCATCCAAACCACTGAATCGAGGCTTTTGTTGAAGTCCTGGTGATGGAAATCTCTGCTCCCACTGCCCTGCGTGCTCTGTCTCCATGGCAGCAGCACAGTTGATGCCTGCCCCGTGTTTTCCTTGGAAATCCATCAAAGGATCGGGAACGGGCGAGGTTTGGGGTGGGAGAGGCACCCGGGGCTGCCAGGGATCCGGGGGGCTTTGCTTTGGGAAGTGCCAGCCCTGGACTGGGAGGATTTTCTCTCTTTTCTGGGATATTCCAGCAGGTAGGAGTTCCAGGGCAGCGTTTGCCACGAATCCTTCAAAAAAAAAAAAAAAAAAAAAGGAAAATTTGCAAAANCAAAAAAAAAAAAAAAAAAAAAAAAAAAAGGAAATTTTGCTAATTTTTAACTCAATCAGTGAAAAATGCTCCAGAAAGAAATCTCAGATTTTCCTTCTGGAGCTCCCCAGAGCTTGAAGTCCCTGATTTCCACCTAATCCTAATCCTAACCTTAACCCCAACCCTAACCCTAACCCTAACCCAGTACTTCTCAAGGGATCAGTGCAGACAATCCCACTGATACAAATCCCAAGGATTTTTCCTTTCAAAGCCTTAAGTCCCGGATTTCCACCCATTTCTTCTCAAGGGATCAGTGTAGAGGATCCCACTGATATAAATCCCAAAAGATTTTGCTTCCAGAGCTCCCACTCCCCAATTTCCACCCAAATCCTATAACGGGAATCTCACCAAGACAGACCCCAAAGGTTTTGGAATGACAAACCCCACCCAGCACCTTTTGAATCCGAGGGAAATTTGACAAATAAAAATGGGCACAAAACAACTTTCCCTGACATTCCCACCTTCACAGGTTCCTTAGGATTGGGTGAGATTTATGGGAAGGATTTTTCCATGATTTTGATTGAAACAACTAATGGAATTGGATTGGAAAAGGATCTGGGTTAGGGAGGAAACCCAGATTTGTTTTGAGGCCTGGCAAATGTGAAAGTCCTGCTTTAACAGCAATGGGATCACAAATATCTTGCAAAAATCCCTGTATTTTAGGGATATTGTCCAGTTATTTAGGCCTCAAATTTAGGTTTTCTAAGGGGAAAGGAGAAAAGAAAAATGGGGTTATTTACAAGGTGAAATTGTGAGTTTTATCAAATATTTCGACTCACATTCCACAAGAGCTTCTTCACTGATTCATGGAGGGACAAACCCAGTTTGTTCAGCGGGGTTGTACAGGTGGGTGAAATTTGGATTTTATGTATTTGGTCTCAATATTTCAGCGTTAAATAGGGGTGAATTTTATCCCAAAAAGCAGGTTACAAACACTGATTCAGAATGCCAGGCTGATGGATACTTCTGAATGCTATGATTTGCATAATGTTGATGCCCTGGGTGTTAAATGTGGCTCAGATAATCAGATATTGATTAATTAAATAAAACAACCCCTTCCTCTGCAGAGCAAAGATCATTTCACTCTCTCCCTCCTAACAGAGGCAGCACCGTTATTCTCTTTTCTTTTTCTTTTTTCCTTCCTCTTTTCAAAGAACTCTCAATCCTCTCGATTTCTACCACCCAGAAAAAAAAAAAAAAAAAAAAAAAAAAAAAAAAAAAAAAAAAAAAAAAAAAAAAAAAAAAAAAAAAAAAAACAAAAAAAAAAAAAAAAAACCCCCAAAAAAAAAACCCAAAAAAAAAAAAACCTAGCGAGAACGCTCATCTTAATTTCCCCCTTTTTTTGGGAGGAGTGGGGAGACAAATCCCCACCTCTAAATCTGCAGCCCAGGCGGGACTTCAAAATGCTTCACTTATCTGGGATTGTAAACTCGGGGCTGGGGGAGCAATACTCAGCAGACAAGTCATAAATCATGAGCAGAGACAGGTGCAATAAATACCGGTGTCAGAAAGTTACCAAGGAAAATTATATTGTTTTGACAAGATGTCCAGATGCGTTGACAACGGAGCGAGTAAATGGGCTCGCTCGGAGGGTCTCTATTAGCACAGGGCAGGCCGAGGGAGGGGGAAAAAAGATTCTGAAAGACCCAAGAAAAATAACCCAAAAGCTTAAAGGCTTATCAGGGGAACGATGGAACTACTGTGAAACACCTACGAGTGCATTTGTTCTGTTCCTCCTCTTTCCACGGCGTTTCTTCTCCTCTTTCTCAACATTTTTGGGGGTTTGCTGTTTTAGGATAATCAGCCACTGACAAAGAATAATCCTCCTTTTTATGATTTTTTTTTTATAATTTTATAATTAAATTTTAATTTATAATGCATGAATAACTCTCATGATGTCAGCTCAGAAAGTGTTCGGCCGGGTTTTCCTGTCCTTGCGACAGCACTCGAGCAGATTTGATGTGTTTGATGTTCCTGCTCCTCGTCACACGAGGTTTTTATATAAAAAAATCTGGGGCAGGAACCCAAATTTAGCTCTTTTTTCCCACTGGAGAGCTCTGACAGAATCTTTCTGAACAGACTTGAATTTTACGTCACTGTGGGGCTCCTGTGTTTTTCTGAATTAGGCCAGAAGGTTCAGCTCCTTCCAGTTTCCAATTTGGAGGAATTTGGGAGAGATGAGGGAGAGATTAATGCACAAGGCCCAGCTTTACACCCAACCAAATCCCCCAGCCATGAACCCATCCCTTGACATGCAATGAAATTTCTCCAAATTCAGCCCTTTTCCCTGTTAAATTAATGTCAGAACCTTAACAGCGAAAGAAATTTCTCCAAATTCAGCAATTTTCCCTGCCAAGTCAGTGTCAGAACCTCACCATGGAAAGAAATTTCCCCAAATTCAGCCATTTCCTTGTTAAATTAATTTCAGAACCTCAACATAGAAAGAAATTTCCCCAAATTCAGCCATTTCCTTGTTAATGTCAGAACCTCAATATCAAAAGAAATTTCCCCAAATTCAGCCATTTTCCCTCTCAAATCAGTGCCAGAACCTCAATATCAAAAGATATTTCCCCAAATTCAGCCATTTCCTTGTTAAATTAATGTCAGAACCTCAACATAAAAAGAAATTACCCCAAATTCAGCCATTTTCCCTCCCAATTCAGAGTCAGAACCTCAACATAGAAAGAAATTACCCCAAATTCAGCCATTTCAGTGCCAAACCAGTGCCAGAACTTTAACATGGAAANTTAGGCCAGAAGGTTCAGCTCCTTCCAGTTTCCAATTTGGAGGAATTTGGGAGAGATGAGGGAGAGATTAATGCACAAGGCCCAGCTTTACACCCAACCAAATCCCCCAGCCATGAACCCATCCCTTGACATGCAATGAAATTTCTCCAAATTCAGCCCTTTTCCCTGTTAAATTAATGTCAGAACCTTAACAGCGAAAGAAATTTCTCCAAATTCAGCAATTTTCCCTGCCAAGTCAGTGTCAGAACCTCACCATGGAAAGAAATTTCCCCAAATTCAGCCATTTCCTTGTTAAATTAATTTCAGAACCTCAACATAGAAAGAAATTTCCCCAAATTCAGCCATTTCCTTGTTAATGTCAGAACCTCAATATCAAAAGAAATTTCCCCAAATTCAGCCATTTTCCCTCTCAAATCAGTGCCAGAACCTCAATATCAAAAGATATTTCCCCAAATTCAGCCATTTCCTTGTTAAATTAATGTCAGAACCTCAACATAAAAAGAAATTACCCCAAATTCAGCCATTTTCCCTCCCAATTCAGAGTCAGAACCTCAACATAGAAAGAAATTACCCCAAATTCAGCCATTTCAGTGCCAAACCAGTGCCAGAACTTTAACATGGAAAGAAATTTCTCCAAATTCAGTCGTTTTCCCTCCCAAGTCAGAGTCAAAACCTCAACACGGAAATAAATCCGGGTGTTTCTGCTCAGGTGGAGCTTTCCCAGCGTGCAGGCGGGAGCTGGGAGATGTTTTTGGCTCCCAGATGAGGCCGTTCCATGGATGTTTTTGGGTTTGGAGTTTTGGGCTGCCAGGCCAGGCATCAGCACCCTGTAAAAGCAAAGCCAATATGTTTCTGTTGAAAGGAATGTGCTACCATAAATGAAGGCACTTGGAGGTCAAAGGTCACCAGGAGTAATTAGCCCAAGCCATTAAAGGAAGAATAAAAATCATGTTTTACAAGCTGATAGAAAAGAAAGTTGAAAAATGCCTCGGAGAGGGGGGGGAAAAAAAAGAAAAAAACAACAACAAAAATGCAGCACCACATGGTGGGGTGAGAGTGTGTGCAGTGGGGACAGGAACATTTCTCTTTTTTTTTTGTGGAAATCTGCTCCTGAACACGTGTCCCGCTGAAAATTTGGGGGGAAAAAAAAAAATCAATTCTCCAGTGCTGCGTGTAACATTTTAAAAGCTACCTTCAAACTGCCCGAGCCTTTTTATCATCACGTTATCTCCTTCCTCCATCTTAAAACCCGTTTGACGTTGGAAAAATACACAGAGCCTGACAGGCTGGGCTGAAATGAAATCTGAAGATATCCCTGGAAAACTTGGGACCTTTCCCAGTAGCTCTGGGGAGAATTGGGAGATGTGGTGGGAGCACAAAAACCCCACCAGGGCAGGCCCTAAAGGATGAGAGACCCATTAAAGGCTCCCCCAGGGCTCTTGGGTTCCCCTTTTCCCTCATATGAAATCAATTTTGCTGCAGTTGCTAAATTGAGTAAAAAAAAAAAATTATTGGGTGAATCAGAGAGAGTTTTTTAGGGTGATTTGGAGGAAAATGCAATTCAAGGTGGTGCTCTGGTTCCACGTTGGCCAGCAGTGCCCATGGGTTGTGCAGAAGGATTTGAACACATTAAAAAGCAGATTTATTTTTTCATTTTGACTTTTTTTTTTCTTAGACATTCTCACTGCTTTGGGACCTCTGGAAGTGTCCAAGGTCCGGGTGGATGGAATTTGGAGAAACTGGGGTTGGGGAAGGTGTCCCTGCCCGTGGCAGGGGTGTGAGGTGAATTTTGGGGTCCTTTCCAACCTAAATCACCCCGTGGCTCTCTGATATCAGCAATCAGGGACATTCCAAGAGATTCTTCAGGAGTTTCCAGAGGATTCCAAGCACTGGGGATAACCCTGCCTTCACCACTGTCTTTAGAGGCACAAAATTGGATAAAATGCTGCTTTTAGCATGGATTGGTGAATTTTCTCTGTATTTAGAGGGACAGAATTGGATAAAATGCTGCTTTTAGTGTGGCTTGGTAAATTCTCTCTGTATTTAGAGGCACAGAATTTTATAGAGGGCTGTTCCTGACATGTTCTGGTGAAATTTTTCTGGTTTAGAGGCACAGTTTTTGATAAAATGCTGTCTTCAACACGGTTTGATGAAATCTCTGTCTTTAGAGGCACAGATTTTGATAAAGTGCCATTTTCAGCATGTTCTGGTGAAATGTCTCTGTCTTTAGAGGCACAGAATTAGCTAAAATTCTGGTTTTAGCATGGTTTGGTGAATTCTCTCTGACCTTAGAGGCCCAAATTTTCATAGAGGGCTGTTCCCAACATGTTCTGGTGAAACCCCTGTTTTAGAGACACAGAATTGGATAAAAAGCTGCTTTCAGCAAGTTCTGGTGAATTCTCTCTGTTTTCAGAAGCCCAAATTTTTGACAGAATGCCATTTTCAGCATGTTCTGGTGAATTCTCTCTGTTTTCAGATGCCCAGATTTTTGATAAAATGCCATTTTCACTACATTCTGGTGAAATCTCTGGTTCAGTGGCTCAGCTTTTGATAAAATGCCATTTTCACCATTCTGGTGAAATCTCCCCGCCTTGCCTTGTTCCAGTTCCACACCAGGATTGCTTTCCCTCCCCCAGGGAAGGATCAGACATCCCCAAAACTGCATTTCCACATGGAACTGCTCCATTCTGCATTGCTCAGACTCGATTTTAAACCGGCCAAACCCATTTTTTTTGGGTTTTTTTTACCCCCGGCGCTCTCCCTGACCCCACATCCACCTCCACCTTTATCACCCCGTTTTCCTGGGGGTGCTCCCAGCCTCCTGCAGATCCCACAAATCCCCTGGAAGCCTCATCCCAATTCCCCACAGGACACTTTAAACATTTGCTTTTAATCTGAGCCCCCGAGTTTCTAATGAATTCTGTAAACATAATCACGGGGCCTTTCCTAAAGGGAAGCGCTCCCATACCCCGGCCATTTTTGCTGACACTTTTGACTCCGGGCTTGATCTTTGCCCAAGTTGCCAAATAAAAAGGGCAGAGGGCAGAGTTCAAAAGCGGCCGTTTGCCCCTCGGATTATTGGAAATCAAAACCCGGCGGAAACGCAGCGGAGGAATCGGGAGGAAACCCCCCCTGGCCCCCTCCTCCCCCAGGAAGGATGTCATTATATTGTTTTCTAGGGTTAGGTCTGTTTATAGAAATAAACACTTGAGTGAAAACAGGCATGAAATGCCAGAAAGGCAGAAATAAAAATCAGGGGCAGCGCTGGAATTGGAGCCGCGGCTCAGGCCGAGCGCTTCCCCAAGTTCAAGCCCTTCTTGTCCAGCAAATTCCCTTTTCATACCCATAATTTATTAATTATTTACCTGAGCACTGATAGACATGCTTGTGTTTATCTCTAGGGATGCTTAATATGAGATAAAATAAATTTTGAATAGTTTTTTAACTCAACATCTCTGTTAGCACAAGGCCTGTGCTGACATAACGAGACAATTCCCGTGTCCTCCTCACAGAGCTAATTATTGAATGTGGATTTTAATGATCACTATCAGTAATTAATGCTATCAGCTGCATTCCAAGCAGCTTTCCAAGTTACAAATAGCCCAAGATTGCTCATAAAGATGAATTTATGCCCCCAGCCCTCGTTTCCCAGCTCTGTTTGAGCTCCAAACAGAAATTTTTATGTGGCTTCACCTGTCCTCCATCACCTGGGAATATCTGGAAAATCCCAGAATGCATCTCAGGTGTTTGGAGAATGATATTCTCAAATATTATTCAGATGTTTGAGTTTTTCTTCGATTCCCATCTCCGATTCATTTTGTTTTACTACATTTCTCCCTTCATTCCTGCTCGTCCCAGTTCCATTCATTTATTGCTTATTGACTTTCTAGCAATTTTTAAGTTTTCTTGACTTTCCACCACCTTTCTGATTTTTCCCCTTTCTCTCCCTTCCTTCCCACGAAACTTTTTCCCCTCCTTTTTTCCATCTGTGACCTGCAGCCACCACTTTGGATTCCTGGCGCTTCCCATCCCATTTCTGCAGCGCTTCACTTTCCTCACGCTCACATTTTTAGGTCCGGGTGTTGTTCTGTATTTGGAAGCAGAAATAGGTCAGATAACACTAATAAACCAAAAAAAAAAAACCAAAAAAAACAAAAAAAGACTCCACAAACTAAAACAAAAAACCAAAAAAAAAAAAAAAACACCAAAAAAAAAAAAAAAAGCCTCCACAAACCAAAACAAAAAACCAAAAAAACCCAAAAAAACAAAAAAAAAAAAAAAAAAAACCCCCAAAAACCAAAAAAAAAAACAAAAAAAAACAAAACAACAAAAAAAAAAAAAACCTAATAAACCAAATAATAAACCAATAAATTAAAAAAAAAAAGTCCCAAACCCTGGCATTCTGCAGAAACAGGAGCGCGTGGGGGAGTCCATAAATCACTCTTCCTGCCACATCTGTTTTTATTTTGAAGTTTATCAGCCCTCTCGGCCGCCACGGGGATTTTTGGGGATAGGGGAAGGAGGAGGAGGAGGGACCCGCCGCAATATTAATCTCCCAACGCGCCTTGCAGAGTATCAGAGGCTTGGGGGGAAGAAAGGCTTTGAGCCGGGCTCTGCTTTTCCTTCCTTTAGGCTGCAGATAAAGCCGGGCCGCCCGCGGGGAGCGCGGCTGAAAAGGGCGATTCAGGGGTGCCGCTATCGCGCTCTGCGGGGCAGATAACGCCAACCCCGAGCTGATACCTGCCCAGACTGAAAGGGCTCTGCCCGCTGGGCCTGGCTGTGTGGGCATCTTGAGAGGGGCTAGCAGCGATAAGGACACGCTGCAGGGGGAGGCGATGCCTTAGGGGGTTTTAGTTTTTGTATTTTCACGCGTCTGTGTTCTTGTATTTCTCTGGTACAACACTAAAAACCACCGTTCTCCCATCTTTAAACAAAAAAAATCCCTCTCTGAGCTGAATCCAAAGACACCTCCTGAGAGCCCCAAAATATGGAAACGGCAGAGAATTGGGGGGAACAAGTTTGGGGTGGTTGACACCATGACCCGAAAAGATCATTGGAGAATTAACACCCAATATGTTAATAAGGCAGAACTTATAAAAGGTGAAGATCTCGTGACTTGGGTCCATTTTGGGTGTAGCCTCAAGAAGAGGAGGATTTTGTCTGCCCTCAATGTACCAGGGGGCCTGTTAGGCCTGGATTAAAGTTTCTATTCTCATTCTCTTAAATTTGCCTGGATTAATGTTTTCTATTCTCATTCTCTTAAATTTGCCTGGATTAAGGTTTTCTATTCTCATTCTCTTAAATTTGCCTGGCCTCTGTTTCAGATTAGCCTGATTTTTAAGACATCGGAGGGAAGGGGGATCTGGAGGGAGGGAAGGAGAATTCCCATTTTCCCAGAGCTTGGAATCACCTCGTGACACAGCTGAGCTTTTCTTGGCTTATCTTCTCACACCAGGTTTGGGGTTCCAAGATCTCCTCTGACCCAGAGCTGGAATTGCTGCTCTCTTATCCCAGATCCGTGGGGCAGGAGGATGCTGCGCCCCTGATTTGTAGCCCCATGGATATTTTGCTTGCCCCGGGGCTACCCCGAGTGCTGGGGTCTGCTCTGCATTGAGTGATTGCTCCTGACAGCCGCAGAGCACAATTACCCCGCCAGGCTCCCCTGAAATGCCACTGCTGGACTGGTTCCTTCCCCAGGGAATCAGCCCGGACAAATCCCGGATTTTCCAGCGGAGTCCCAGCAGATGAACTGGGAGATGTGGGCAACAAGAAGAAAATGAAAGTTAAAACAAGTTAAATTAAAGTTAAAACAGGCAGAGATTTGCTTGAATCAAACCTCATCCACCAACTCCCTTCATTATTAATTTATTTCTCTTTAAAATTAATATTTTTCCTGAATTTCACTTAATAACAAAAATCCATTCCCAAAAACCATTCCCTGCAGTTGCATCAGCACTAAATTCCTTCAACATTTGTTTACGAGCACCAACTGCTCTTTTTTCCCTGTTAATTCTGTAACTTTCACTGGAGTTCCATCATTTCACTTTCCTCCTGTCAATCAGACTTTTCTTTCAGCTGCTTTAAATAATCAGCTGCCTCCAGCTCCCAGACGCCGGGGTTCGGTTGGGTTGGGGTTGGTTTTTTTCACAGATAACATTAACAAAGCTCTCCTGAGGACCTGTTTACTGGAAAGAGAGAAAATATCGCGTTCCTCATAGGCAGTACGAATGGCTAAAATGAAAATAAACAGAATTTTCCAGGACAGGATGCCGGAGAGGGGATTGATTCCTCAATGAAAACATCACAACAGGTTCCTTACGGAGCATGAAGTTACTTTTAAGGAGAAAATGGTGTTCAAATTCTGAGCTGTCTGCAGAAGTTAAAAATCACCCGCTGATAATTTAGGAAAGTCACAAACCCCATGGATTTCCAGAATTCCTGGCCATTTTCAAGAATGAAAGTAACTCTTGATGGGATCAGCTGCACAAATCTAGGGAAGGGCTGCTGGTTTTATCTGTGCCAGGGAATGATGGACAATGAGGGGTTCGTGATAAGGAAACCTGGAACGGGGAGAGATCAGGGCCCCAAAACTGAAACATGGCCCAAACTGGCATTGCCAGATCCCCCAAATTCCCCACTTTAATGTGCACCCCTCAAATTCACTTCAGGCCAAACACTTGGGCAAGAAAAAGGTTTTGTCTCCACAATCCACCGAAGCTTCGGGAGATGCAAATGCCAACGCAGAAGGGCAGAATATACATTTGAATTCATTTTTTGTGCAGCTCAACCCATAAAGATCCATCCTTTAATCCCCACCTTTCCCACACAGGCTGACCAGAGCTTTTGGAGCAGCAGAACGAGGAGAGGGACATTTTTGGGGGGGCCTAGAGGCGAATGTCTTAATTAACTATTACCAACCCATATGGGCACCGTAAAAAGGGGATTTTCACCCACAGCCACGGGTTGTGAGCCATGGATTCACTCTCACCCCCAGGAACTCGTGAGCGCACCGAAGAAAACCCCCGGAGCGAGAACAGGGCCCATCTGTCGGCAGCGGGGCCGAGCCGCGCGCTCTCCCCGTCCGTCCCTACATTTCCTGCGTTGCATACGATTTCAAATATTTGCTCTGGGAGCTGCAAGGTGTCCTACTGTCATAACAGTCAAGTTATTCATTAAGCTGTCAGCACCTCGGCGCGGCGCTCCCAGCCGGGGTCCCTGCCCGCTTTTTCCGTTCCCCCCTCGGAGCACCCCCTCACTCATCGCTCCCCTCGGATCCTCGTGTCAACAGACGCAAACCAAAAGCGCTGCCTCCTCCCCGGCTCCCCCAGCGCCGAGGGCACTAATGGATTTCCAGGGCCAGCCCGGCTTTGCCAGGCTTTCGTTTGCCATCGGCGTGATGCAGTTCTTGGCGCCGACTTCTGAGCGCGGGGCGGCGGGGGATGAAAAGCCGGGGAAGCCGAGCAAGACGAGGATCGACCGAAAGCGACCCCGTGATTGATTCGCAGCGCCGGTGTCGGGGAGTGAGGCTGAGCAGATGGTTTACAACAGCCAAGCCAAGGCACCAAACTCACGGATTTTGCCCAAAATCGGGCTTTTGTGCTGGGTCTGACCCGCGGGGTGCCCACCTTCGGCACGGGGGGAGATGGTGTTTGTTGCCTCTCCAGGGGAATCAATAAAGTGTGGATGTTGAGGGTGAATTCATGCTGCTTGGTCTCTGAGTTCAGCGCTTGTTGTGGGTTTTCCATCAGCCTGAAATGGAAAGGTGCCCCATCACTAATATAAAACATCATATCTATGAGGTTTTTTGTGATTTGAGGTGATTAGGGATGACTGCACTGTGAGCGGAGAGCAGCTGAGAGATGATTCAGTTCTCTGTGTTAATCTAGGCTTGGTTTGGAGGTTCAAATTGTCTGAATTTCACTGATCTTCAAAGGTGCCCTCTGCCCATCACAGCATCCTCGGAGCAGGGACGTCACTGATCACGGGAAAGGGACAATCCAGGGGTCCCCAGCAGATCAGAAAAGGGAAAAAGTTGAACCATTCCCCCTGAATAGGGGCAAAAACACCACACCCAAAATCTTCTCTGCAGTGAGGATGTCCCCTAGCTGGGGTGATTAAACCTTTTCTCTCTCTTTTCCCGATGGCTGCTTCCCCATCCCCATCCCATCCCATCCCATCCCATCCCAGTCCCGTTCCCGTTCCCGTTCCGTTCCCGGATGTTCCCTGCAGGTGGCACCGTCGGGCCGTCCCGGCCGCTCGCCTCTCTCGGAATAAATGAATAAATGAATAAATGTCGCTCGATTTCGAGCGATTTCCATCGATTCGAGGGAAGCAGGGGGGGATCAGGCTCCGGCCAGCCGGGGATGGTGTCCTTAGGGAAGGGGACGGGGGATGAGGGGGACCCGCGCTGCTGGACCCCTCCCTGCCCCAAAAACATCTCCGCAGCCAGGGCTCCCCCCTGGCGCTGATTTCTGCTTTTCCAACAAGCCGTGCCCGCGTTTGCCCATCGGGAGGTTGTCCCTGTGGGACAGGGAAGGTGCGGTGACCCCGCTCCTCCGGCTGCAGCCCTGTCCCCATCACCGATAACTCTGACAGATCCTGCACATCCCGCCCCAAACTGCCCCTGTTAAGGGCAGAAACTTCCCTGGAGCAGCTGGGCTCAGTGCCTGCGTTCCACAGGGAATTCTGTACATCCCGAGTGTCCTGCGCTGACAACACGGCAGGGAGGTGGAACGAGGTGGCATTTCAGGTCCTTTCCAACCCAGAAATTCCGTGAATTGTAGCTCCTCTCCTCGGGGAGAGCAGCAGAACCCTTCGCTGAGCCCTGAATCCATCCCTCAGGAGGCACTGGATATGCGGGAAGAGGAGGAGGAGGAGGGTGTGGAAGGCTTTACAGGAGCCTGTCTGCACCCAGGGCGCTCTCAGCACCCATCCCTGCAGGAACACCCCCATCACCCAGCGCTAAACTGCTTCAAGCCAGGCAGAAATCACCTGGGGTGTTTCTCCACAGGCAGGTTTTGCTTTATTTCAGCGTTCACTCTGCGCCTGTTTTTATTTCTTTCCTCGCCGTCAAAGCCCCGAAGCTCTGAGTGCTCAGCTTTGCCCCGACAGGAGCTCTCAGCTCGTTCCTCGGAGCTCTGGGCAGGTGGGGCAGCCCCGAGCAGCTCATCCACCCCAACACATCCACCAGCAGGGCTGAGCTCCCCTCGCAGCCCCCGGAGCCTCTGCAGGGTTAACAAACGGATCTGAGCATTGCAGAGAGCAGCACAGCCAGGTAAGGGCAATATCACCCTAAATATTCCATAGGAACCCAGCAAACGGCTTTGGATGGAGCCAAATCCCAGAAAAAACATCTGATTGTGGAATCCTGGCCCTGATGGCGCAGTTCTGGGCAGAATCAGGTTTAAAACCTGGAACTCGCACAAGGTTTGGATGATCATTTGCTAATTTTAGCTCCACCAGAACGTTCTGCTGCAAGCTGCTGCTCCATCCTGTGCCACCGGGCTGCTGTGGGGTGTGCACGGCCATGGATCACTGTCCTCACACCCCAAAAATGAGGGAAGATCAGAGCTGGTGACAGTGGCTTTGTTTTCTCTGGACAAAATTAGAGTAGCTAAGAGTCAGCAGCTCTCCAGAAATAAAGAATGATCTTGTTGAGAATTCCCATTTCCCTTTTGTTTTGGGGCAGTTGAAACTTTCCTGACGTCTGGAGATGTTGAAATGGACGTGAAGGGAGGGGAGCTTTCCCAGTTTGGGCAGAGGTTGTTTTGCAACTCGATCTGTTCTGCTCCTGAACCGAGGCAATGAATGCACCAAAATGAAACAGGAGGGGCTCCAATATCCAAGGGGGAAAAATATTCTCTGTTTTTCCTAATATTTGCAAGCTCATTTCATTTTTAAACATCGAGACCAAAAAAAAAATTGGCTTTTGATTATTTTATATCTTTCTGATCGACTCCAAGGCTGACTTAAATGATGCTTTTTTGGAGAAAAGTTCTAATAAGTAAAGAAAAGTTCTGAGTAACAATATTGGCTCAGGCCACCAGACATTTTTAGATCATTAGGGCTGATAAAGGTGAAAGCAACGATTTTTATTTTCTTCTCTCCCTAAAGAAGCCTTCTCAGACCAAAATTTAAAAACCCTTAAAACGTCCCACCGGGCTCTGTTCCAACCCCATTGTTCTGACGTGATTGTTCGGGGCTGACTCACCAAGAGCTGGAAGTCACCGGGAACAAAATTCCAGCCAGAGCGTTTGGAAAACCTCAGCGATAGCGGCGAGACACCGCAGGGAAACGCGGGGCCGCTTCTTGGAAGGCTCTGATTGCACAAAGCCTCGGTGGGATTAGCCGGAGGGGGTTCTTTGGCCCGGGTTTGAGGTGCTTTGGCCCGGGTTTGAGGTGCTTTGGCCCGGGTTTGTTCCGTCGGAGCCGTGCAGGGCTCGGGGGCGATGCTGGCAGGGAATCAGTCGGGTGTGGGTGACTTTTAATTGCCCGTCTCGGCCGCAGAACGAGACAAATGATGGGCTCATTATCTCCTCGGGTACAAACCCGCTCTTTCATCAGCTCAGCACGCCTCGGGAGCCCCGGGGGGTGTTGGTCACATTAAAGACAGCAGCGGTTTTTCCCTGGGGTTTTGTCCATTTTTGTCCCACCAAGTTGCTGCTGCTCCCTTGGAGGGCAAAGCCCAGAACTTTCCAAGCTGAGATTTTGAGATTTCTCCTCTGAGCAGAACCAGAAATACAAACCAGGCACCGAAAAGAGGGGTTTTGAGTCAACAAGAGAAAGAACAACGTTCTGCAGGCTCTGCTTTCCTTCCCGGCTCTTTATCTGAGCTCCACACGTGGTCACGACAAAACAGCGCCATAAATTAGGGCAGCAGCAGCCGGGCTGAGCTCTCAGCTCCGCTCCTCTTTGCCTTTCAGCAGCTCCGTAGCTCCGCTGGGGAGGGTTGGAGTCAGGAAAACAGAAGAAAATCTGGTGTCCGAGCCTCAGAGAGCACCCGGCTGTTTGCAGGGAGAGCAGAGCACCCACCCCACAAAAGGAGCCCTGGTGACCATGAGCAGCCCCCAATTTCCTCCAGCCTGGCTGAAAATCCAGCCCTGGAGAGATGGACGGGTCCGGGGACAGCAC
Source organism: Malurus elegans (assembly GCA_013397995.1). Lineage (NCBI taxonomy): Eukaryota > Metazoa > Chordata > Aves > Passeriformes > Maluridae > Malurus > Malurus elegans. The sequence goes on from VZRP01002523.1 coordinate 20,131, forward strand.
AGGGAACACGAACAGCCCCTGCTGTAGATCATGGCAGGGAAAGGAAGGGATTCTTCCAGACCTTCCTGCAGGAAGGGCAGGAGCTGGGTGAAAATGGTCTGCTCAAAGGCATTTCGCTGAAAAATGCGAAATTTAGAGATACTCCTTGATTATGTACTCACCTTGATTGGATTAATTCATCATTGGATCGATTTATGCGCGTGAACACTGGGAATTCTCAGAAAACTCAGGGTTGATATTTGACAGCCAAACATTTTGACGTGACCCGGGTTTCCCAAAACTTCTCATAACTCTGTTTAAAATGTAACCCAGCGAGCCTGAAACGCTGACAATTGTTTTAACCCCAAGAAAGGCTTTTTGCTGCACCGATCTGCATTCAGATATTTTGGGAATGAGCCCATGAACAAGGTCTGTGCTTGGCTTGGCAGGGCAAGGTAGAGCTGGTCACTCAGGGTGCTAACTGCAGCCTGTTCTGCTGGGTGAAGGTCAGGATTAGGGTTAGGATTAGGGTTAGGGTCCGGGTGTTGGGATGTGCACACCCAAGCCACAGCCAGACCACCCCTTCTCCTCCCCAATGATCAATTCCAGCTGCAGCGATGGACAGAGAGAACCCCGATTTAGCAGCTCACCGAGGGGTAAATAATTCCTCTTCTTGACACCTCAGCCGGGCTGTCCCGGTAAATCATTAACGGGGATAAATCTTTAATGGGGATTTGCCAGTTTACACCTCCAGAGGCTCTGGCTCCCATATTTCACCGACAATTCTGCACATCGGGGCTGGGTGGCCGCGGCAGCCGCGCTCGAGGCGGCCCAGAGCGCGACTTTCCACTCGTCCATCAGAGCCAGACTGCCGTGCCCACACAGCTACTGTGTTATTTTAATGAATCAGACAGGAGCAGTGCTTAAACTGCTCAGCACGGCTTGGATTTACGGCCTGTGGTAAGGCAGTGACAGTAATGTTGTCATCGTTCGCTCTCTTCCTCCGTGGCCTCCAGCCCAGACTTCCACGCTCTCATTTTTGGGACGGTGTCAAAGTCGGTTTCACCCCCACCCACTCAACCCTTCCCCGCACAGAATGAGATGTTCTGAATAATTAAATAATTAAGGGAGGCCTCGCTGATGGCCCCAGGATCTGCTGGGTGTTCTCCTGTGCCTTTAACGCGCTGTTCACCCAGGGAACAGAACGCAAACGCGTTTTCGCTGGTAGTAACCGGCGTGTTCGAGGCGGTGTCAGAATACAGGAACATGACAAGCAAAATACAGCTGGACTGGAGGCCCTCACTCACCACACATGGAGGAGGAAATATTGCATTCCCGGGCTGTTTTCGTGCATGCGAGCAGCAGCCACATTACAAACATGGTGAGAAAAGCTGACATTTCCCAGACTGGCGGCTTGGTTGAGGCTGCCCCATCCCACTCGCCTTTCTCCCGGAGATTTAACCCCTCGGAGATCCTGCAGGGAAGCTCTGTTTCCCTGTCGTCCCCCTGGAAGTCCCATGGGGTGGAGGTGGCAGAGCAGGGCTGTGGAAAGGGAGGGGACACCGAAATTTTGGTGGGAAATGGGGTCAAGGATCTCCTGGTGGCTCTCAGTCTTTGTTTTATGGAAAGCTAAACTCTGCTCAAACCTCACTTGGGGCTGGTTTGGGACCAAAATCATCAGCTGCTCCTCAGCTCTGTCGTGTTTAATCCTTGCTGATTTTAAACTCTTCTTTGAGACCCCCCCAGCTTAACCTCAACGTGATTCCAACAATTCCATGAAAACCTGGGAGCTTGTTTTACCTGCAGGGCAGAGCAGGTAGAATTTTTTCGGAGCATTTCTGATGCCAATCTGGTGGGTGTGTGACCCAGGTGGAACACCTTGCTGGAGTTTTCCTCCTTGGCAGTGCTCCTACAGCCCTGGAAGGTGTTACCCAAAATGATCCCCTTGTTGATTACTCCTTGATTTTGTCCTAATCCTTCCTTAATTACCACATCTCGTAGGCCTGATGGTAATTTCTTAAAATGGATAATTTTTCAAGGCAGGCGATTTCAAGGCAGAGAATTTTTTTAAACTGCAATTTTTTAAGACTGGCAAATTTTAAGACTGACAATCTTTTAAGACTGACAGTCTTTTAAGACTGACAGTTTTTTGACACTGACAGTTTTCTAAGACTGACAATTTTTTTTTAAAGACAGACAAAACCTTGCCCACGATGAACTGGCTGCAAAACCAGCCTTTACTTTCCGGTGCCAGGCTGGTTTTTATTCACCAGGTCGCCCAACCCAAGAGCACAAAAGCACAAGTCCCTTTTAAAATCCGAGCAAAGCACTTTCTCAGGGCTATCCCACTGTTCAGCTGCTGAATAACGGCTGGCCCAGATGCCAATACCCACCCTCATCCAAAGCTGATCTACCCTCCAAAAACCCACTGGATGCAAATCACAGATTTAACTGTTGCTGCTTCTTTTCTCTCTTTCCCCTTGATCTCTTTCTCTCCCTGCAATTCTTTTATCAAAAATAACTCCGGGAAGGAAAAATAAACACTGGAAGACGCTCAGCTGGTTTGGCAGCCATGTGTGCAAGCCAGATTTGTTCTCCCTGCCCCGCTCCAGCCCCAGCTCGGGGACAGCCCGGCCAAACCCCGGCCGGCTCTGCTCACAGCTGGCCCTGCCTGGCCGATCCCAGACAAAGGACTTCCGTCTTTATCTGCAGTTTATTGAGACATCTCATTCAGCTGCAGATAAAAGGGGCAGAGATGAGCTTTGAAATCGAACCATCGGGGCGGCACGGACATCAGCATGCGAATGCCACACGCAAATGGGTTCAAGATGCAGCTCCGGGATGGGATCCCGGTGCCAGCGGGGGTTTGGGGATGGGATCTTTGTACCAACGGGGGTTTGGGGATCAGATCCCATTGCCAAAGGGGGCTTGAGGGTCAGATCCTGGTACCAGAAGGGGTTTTAGGATCAGATCCCGATGCTAATGGGGGTTTGGGGATCAGATCCCAGTGTCAATGGGGGTTTGAAGGTCAGATCCTGGTGCCAGTGGGGGTTTGAGGGTCCGATCCCAATGCCAGCGGGGGTTTGAGGGTCAGATCCTGGTACCAGAAGGGGTTTTAGGATCAGATCCCGATGCTAATGGGGGTTTGGGGATCAGATCCCAGTGTCAATG
>VZRP01002523.1:32764-62106 GCA_013397995.1 Malurus elegans
CCTGGATACCTCAATTTGTGTCCCAGTGAATTTCCAGCTTCCAGAACCTCCCCATCCCCATCCTGGATGCCTCAATTTGTGTTCCAGTGAATTCCCAGCATCCAGAACCTCCCCATCCCCATCCTGGATCCACCCTGCACACTCGAGGCGAGCCCCGGCGCTCACAGAGCGCACACGCGGCACGCGGGGCCGACGTGTGTGAAATGTTTCAATTACCTCTAAAATAATGTTTAACATGTTCCAGACATACTGCATTAAGCGAATGCCCGGGCAGCATTTGAAGCTGTATTCTGTTTTTCATTTTAATAGATTGTAAATGCATTAAACACATGTTAAGAATATATTTCATACAGTGCATTTGTAAAATATTATCAAATTTATAGAGGCGGAAACCACAGAGCCGCCGCAGGATCGGCCCGTTTGGGAAGTTAACCTTTTAGCACCGCTGCATCGGCACAGGATGGAGGATTTGGGTCGATTTCACTTGATTTTGGTTCATTTAACCCCCTCGAGCTCGAAACTTGGGGCTCTGTGTGACATTTACACCCCGATCATCTACCCCGGCGCTCCCTTTTAGTGCAGAGAAAGGAGTTCAGTGTCAGGGCTGAAAAATTCCCCCACAGCCACGGGATTGAAGATCTGCTCCTCATTTAATACCCCCTCAAATCATTTGGTGGCATTAAATATCTCTGTTAAAAGACAACGTCCGCAGGTATTTCCAAGCTGGAAACTGAGATTTGAGGATTCAGCTCAGTTTCTCCCTCTCTGTCCTGCAAAGCGAGCAAACTGCAATGGGGTTTTGGGTTTTGGCCAAGCCAGGCAGAAGGGTTTGGGTTTGCAGAAGTTTTCTGAGCCTAAAAACCCTCAGGTTTCCTTGAAAGCAGAGCCCAGAGCTGTTCCTTTGGAAATGAATCCCATCTCCTGGCTGAGCTGGGCCAAAATCCTGGAAATCAGCAGAGTTTGGGGTTTGGGAGACAGCTCAGCCCAAAAGTGTGGGATTTAATCCCAGGTACCCCCAGAGCACCACTGGTGCTTGAAGGGAGGAGAAATCCAGAGCATTTCCATTTTCATACCGGGAGAATTTCAGTTCTTTTGGATTCTTTTCCTTTCCCATGGATCAGAGCAGAAAAGCCAGCAAAGACCAGAAGGAGAATTGGGATCTCCTGGTGGTGTTGAACAGAAATCCCAAAGATTTGGGTGTTTGGGGCCCAGACCAGACCCTGTCACTCCAATCTCTGGTTCTCTCTGCTGCTGAGTTTGGGAGTTCTGGGGACAGGAACTGTCCCTTCCCAAACCATGCTGAGGCTGTTTTTAGCTCAGATAAACTCTAGGAAGAGCCACTGATGGGTGATAAAGAGGAAAGGGATTCTCCACAGCACAGCAGAATTTATCCTCAGTGCTCAGATAAACCAGGAACTCAGCCCAAATCCTGCTTTCCAAACATCCTGGAATGTGGGCCCTATAATGCCATTTATATTTCATGTGTGGCTCCTTTTCTCCTTTCTCTTTTAGATCCTCCATCAGTTTATAATCAAATTCAATAATGGGAATTTATTTTCAGCTGGAAGGCAGATTCTTAGGAACAAATGCTTTTGTTAATGAGGTATTAAATTCCAAATGTAACAGATGAATGAGGGAGAGGGTTTTTTTTCATCTCAGTGCCCATCCCAGTCCAGCCCATCCTTTGGCTTCACAAGACTCTGAAGTTTTTGGGGAGTTTTCAGAGGGGTTGGTGCAGGAGGGTTTCATCAGGACATGCATGACAGAATATCCCGCTCAGAGCCTGGAAAATGAATTTCAGAGCTGGTGCACAGGTGGAAAAGAAGATTCCTCAGGCCAGGACGAGTTCCTGCAGGCTGCATCCGTGAGCACTGACAGTGCCGAGTTATTGCCAGTGACCTCGGGATTGGGTTTCTGCAGCCCCAGAGATCCATTTCAGCTCCGAGTGGGAAAGATCAGACACGTTCTGAAGCTCCCCAGAAGAGTTATGACAGATGTGTCACAGTAACTTAACTGCACCCGGCGAAAATATTAACTCTGAAGGGTGTTGGTTTTTCTAGGCTTATTTCACACCATTATCCACTTAACTCCCCAATAAGAGCCCGGTGCTGGTGGGACAGATTTGCTGTGCTTTGACTTCCCGGTTATTTTGTGGGGATGGGTGAGATGAAATAACAGCCAGACATTCTGGGGGGGGAGAAAAACCCAAAAAAATCCCACTCAAATATTCAGCAGCGCTGTGAAAGAATTCCCTTCCTCTCGCTTTTAATAACTCCGGGTTTGCTTTATCGCCCGGGATGGGGTTTTGCTGGGGGAATTCTCAGCTGGGGGAAATGTAAAGCTGGTAAGGAGTGAATTTCCCACTTTGCTGTGTAAAATGTGGGGTTGGGTTGGTGTAGGACGTTGGCAGGAGGGAAATCTCAGAGAGCAAAGCGGGCAAAACTCAGCCTGGAGCTGGCACCCTCTCCCTGAGGGGCTCCATCCCCCGTGTCCAGCCTGGGAATCTCAGAAACCACAGCCCAGGGAGGCACCGAAATGAAATCTGAAGGTGCTGTTTGGTGGCTCAGAATGGGTCAGGGCTGGGACAGGAGGAAATGGGGAGCTCCATTGTTGTGTTTTCCCTGGAATGGATTTTTAAAGGCACATTGGAGTGAGTTTTCATCAAAAACACCTCCCCAACATTCCCTGTTGTCCCTGGGTTAGGTGGGAACAGGACCTGCCCTTCCAAATCCTCCTTTCACTGCCCTCCCTTTGCATTCCCAGTGGGGCTGGAGCTAAGAGCTGTTCCTTATTTTATGGCTGTGTGTCCTGCAGGGCACCTGGGAGGGGTTTGGGCACTGCTGCAGCCCTGGTGGGACAGGAATTGTCTCCATTTGGACAGGAATTGTCTCCATTGGGACAGGAATTGTCTTCATTGGGACAGGAATTTTCTCCATTGGGACAGGAATTGTCTTCATTTTGGAGTTCCCAGGGAGCTCTGAGGGATGGGACCCTGCTCACACCAAGATTATCCCATCATGATGGATTTCTTTAGAATCACAGCTTCTTCCCTAACTTACACACAATTTTAAAGCCAAATAATTCAGAGAAGCCAAAAGTTTCATCTCCTCATTCCTCTGAGATTGCCCCACAAAGCCAGGCTGATTTCTGCCTCTTTCACAAGCCCAACCACCTCAAAGTTTCAATTATTTTTTTTTTCCAGAATCCCCCAGAAACCTGTCCCAAGCTCTCCCAGCTGTTGTTTTTATCAGCTCAGGGGCTGTTATCAGCAGGGCCTGATCCAGCAGGGATTTTGCTGCCTGAGCACAGCGAACCAGAGCTCCAGCTGGTGCCAGCGGGGATGGATTGGGCTCAAATCCCAACATCTGGCGCCTTCCCTTTGCTCACACGAGTGTCCAGCACAGGAGCTGCTCCCCTGAAGGAAGTGACTCCTGGCTGTGCTTGCAGGAGCTCATTCCTAATGATCTAAGGCACCATTTTATTAAAAAATAGCCCAAATTATGCTTTCCCTCACCCCGGTGCCCATGAGATATAACTCCTCTGACAGCCCTCGGTGTTTACTTTGGCTTCCCCCGAGCCCAAGTCCAGGGCAATAACTGGAATTTCTCGAGATTTACAGTGGCAGAATAAAAACTGGGGGCTCTGGGTGTGGAGAGCCCCAGGTTGTCCAAAGCCATAATAATCCCCCAAAATTGCTGTTCTCCTCCTGTCAGGGGCTGCTGGGGGAAAGATTTGCACAGAAAGGTTTGAGGGGGATGTTCTGATCAGGAACAAAAAGGTTGTGGTGCGATGGAAATCCTGGTGCAGCCATTAAAGCTGGGAGATCTTTCAGCCTCTGGCTGAGTTCCAGGTGTGAAATTCCACTGTCCCTGCAAGTGGAAAAGCCAGAGGGTTTTTCTTGGTACCCTGAATTTGATTTCAGGTTTTTGCCCTGCGTGGAGAGGACTCGAGCTCTGGGTTTCGCTGTCCCCAAGCAGTTTGGGGTCACGCTCTCTTTGCCATCCCTCTGATCCACCCTGCTCCGTTTTTCTCCAAATTTGGAGGCAGCAGAGTGTCCCAGCAGGAAGGCTGAAGCTCTGTGGGCTGCAGGTCGTGCCACAGGGTGGGGGTGTGGATCTGTCCAGCAGGGAAATCCCTCCCTGAGAGGCTCCATCCCCGTGTCCAGCCTGGGAGCCTCAGAAACCACAGCCCAGGGAGCCACTAAAGAGCTCTTTTAGGGAAAACTGGGAGGGACTGGCCTTGGAAAGGGAATGAGGGAATGAGGGGATGAGGGGAATGAGGGGATGAAGACCCGGCCCCGTTATCAAGGTTTTCAGTGAGCTCTCAGGAAAACAACCTCAATTCTGCGCTTGTGCTCAGCCCCAGCCCCGAGCAGCGCCGCAGAAAGGCCAAGGAGGAAAAGATTTGTGCATCCTCCTCCTCAATTCCTCCTCAATTCCTCCTCAATTCCTCCTCGATTCCTCTTCCCAGCAATGTCTGGGTGTGCATCCCATGGGATCTTCCAGAATCCCATCTAATTGTGGCAGGATCAGGGACACGAGAGACACAAACCCATCGGTGCTGCTGTGATGGGGACTTTGGGAACAGAATCCCTGCTGCGCCCCAAACTGCACCTTTGGGATTTAAACCTTCTGGAAGGAGATGGAAAGGGAGATTCCTGCTGCTCCTGCACTGCTTTGGCCGGGGCTCTCCCGATGCTCAGGGAAGGGAATTGGCTGGAATTGGGGCTGGGAAGAAAGGCAGGGTTTGTGTGGAGGTGTGGGGAGGTGGAAGGAGGCAGAGCAGGGAGCCTTCCTACATTTTTTAACAGCTCCTGTAGGAGCGTGATACAGGGATTTTCCTACAATAAACCTGCAATGTTCCCAACAGCCAGTGCTGTTCTTGGCACCCCGTTGGACTCCAATTTGCTTTTCTTGCAGCCGTGGGCAGGAGCAGTGGAAGGGCCCTGCCCGACAGGTAGGGAAGGGTTTTTCTACCAATAAATGTCACTCCTAAATCACCTGCTTTTGGAGGGTCTGGCCCATCCACGCTTCCCTCCCACCTCCTGACTGGCAGCTGCCACGAAATCCAGCCAGGGATTAAATGGGGTTTGTTCCACTGGATCTGCACTCGCCTCCTGCCAAGGTGGGACACCACGGAGAGCCAGAAAATATCAGTAGGTGGGGCTGGTTGAGAAGGTTCCTTCAAAAGGGAGAAGCTGAAAAGCAGTGCTTTAATTTTAAGAAATGAGAGTTAATGTTTCCTATCAATTTCTCAATACGTGGCTGAAGATTTCTCTCTCAGTGCTCTCAGAAATTTTCAGAATTTCAGAAATTTTCTTAGAGAAAATGGATCAGAATCGATGGAATAAGAAAATACTCAGGAGCTGGAAGGCAGGGGATAAAAATCTCCTGTATTCTGCTGCTTGCCTCCAGCTGACCTCAGCAATCTCATGCTGTGTTGCTGTGCCTGTGGATTTCTGTAAACACCAGGATCACCCTGATCCTTTCCAAAAAAACTCTGCAGGAAAACATCTGTAAAGGAAATCCAGCTGTGCCTGTGCAGAGCAGCACGATGGCCTGGAGAGATCCCTGGGCGAGCCCTGTGCTCCTCGTGTGGATCCTGAGTTTTGTCATTTGAGTCTCTCCCATTCATTATTTCTATTATTCCTTTATTCCCTTCTGTCAGCCAGATGGGAATAAAGATTTTGAGGGTTTGAATATTCCTATCCAGTCCAGGATGTGGAGTTCCATCATCAGTTTAGATTTCCAAGCTCATCCTTAATTAGAGATTGATCCTGAACTGGTTCTTGCCTTTAGAGGTGAAGTTAGACCAGGTTTTATTTCATTTCTTGATGGATGGTAATGCTTAGAACCGAGTGCACTGTGAGATTTACCTTGTCAAAGTGATGGGGATGTTTTCATACAAAAGAAATTAAAATAATGAATAAAATTACTGAGATGAGGAATAGAAATGACTCAAAAATCACCGTCAAACCCAGCTCAAGGAGCAAAGGAGGAAGTGTTCTGTCATTAAGAGAGTTTCAGGGGGGAAAAGGGGATTATTTAGTGAAACTTGAGCTCTGAGGATGTTCAGGTAAATGCTGAGGAACAAACTTTTGCTGTTTTCGATAATTTAGGGGGATTATTAGCAATATTCCTGTTTGCCAGCCCCTCTCTGAACCTTGCCCTGCTCCACTCTCCTCTGCCCTTGAACAAAACATGGGAGAGCTCAGCAGGTCCCGAAGCTTTGGGGAAACTCTGAGTTTTGTGTCAGAGCTGGACAATGCTCCAGCCTTCAGCTTTTCCACCCCAGGCTCAGCACCACTTCCCAAATTAAAGCTGGGTTGTGAAAGCAGGGCTCAACCCTCGTGTTCCAGAACACGGGGAAAAGCCAAAGGCTGAGGGACATCCCAGCTCCTCTCCTCAGGAGGGACTTTGGCCCTCCAGGGACCCTTTTCCAGGTGTGCCCTGTTTCTGTAGGAAATCTGGAACCCCTGATCTGCAAATATCCCTGGGAATCCTGGAGATAATCTGACCACACATGGGTGCTCCAGCCCCACCACCCAAAGGTGAGGTTTTCTCTAGGAAACGGCTCTGCTTTCTGAGTTTTCCCAATATTCCTGCAAACCCTCCTCAGACTGATGGGAACAGTAAACTTCCCACCTTGCAATTCCAGGAACGGGGCTGCTGAGGTTTTCCTGTAGCAGCTCCAGAGGGCCAAGACAAACCCCAGCGCCGGTGGCTCCTCCGAAATCCCTCGGAAGAATGGGATGTTGGGATGTTTCCATCCTGCACCATGTCTTGACTCTGACCTTCAACCATCCGATGACATCACATTGTCCCTTTGAATCCACGGACAAATAAGCTGCATTTCCATCCGGGAATGTTAAATGGTCCATTTTGACTCACTCTGCAAACTGTTTATGGGCTGCTCGCAGCTTTCAGGATTTTTACAAGAGAACATCCACTGTTCATTTCCTGGCTTGGCTCCAACTGGACATGTTAACTTTGCCTAATTTCCAAGACATTTGGTGGGCAAGGCTTCGTAACAGAAGGCATGTTTTTCCACCAGGGAACTTACAGAGCTTTTTTTTTTTTTTTTTTTGTTTTTTTTTTTTTTTTTTTTAAATTTTTTTTTTCCCAAACAATTNTTTTTTTTTAAAGTCTATTTTTCCCAGACAAATTAAACCTCCTTTTTTATGAGCTTCTTCCAAAGGGGTAGAACAGTAGCTGGCCTTGTTAGATATTAGTGCTGCTGTTGGGAAGGGTGATCGTGTAACTGCAGGGCCTCAGGATTTTACACTTTCTGGAGTTCATTAACCAGAGGCTTCTGTATTTGAACCTGCGAGCTTTGAGCTGGACGGGGCCCAGCCGGAGAAATCAATCCAGTCCCGCAGCACTGAACTAATTGTCATCATATCCAAATGTGCAAATATACAAGAAGTCTGCAGCAGCCGAGGCAGGGGAAAATTGAGGGCTTTCAGCTTTTTTTTTTTTCTTTTTTTGGGGGGCGTATTATGTTGCTGAAAAGTTTTTTACGCGCTTCCTCACCGCTGTAAAATCCAACATTGAAAATATGTTTCCTATATGAAAAGATCTCTCCCCCAATTTGAAGGGTTTTATATCCCCTACATCCATCTCATCAAATGCTTTCCGCTCAAGTCATATATTCGACCACAGATTGGGCCGGGGAGGGGCTGGAGGGGATTTCTCTTCTTGTCAGAGTTTGTAATGTCACCAGATCATTCAGGAGCAGAGGGGTTTTCTTTTTTCCAGCACCCGTTTCCAGCTGCGGCACGTGGGGAGCAGGAGGCACCATCAGACAGCTCCTCCTCGGTGCCCTGTACAAATGAGACTCGGAATTTTGATAAGAAACAATTAAAATAATTAATAAATAATTGGCTGAGGAACGGGGTGGTGTCCAGAAGGGACAGCTGCATTCTCGGGCTGCACCGCCCTGGGTGCTGTGTCCGAAATGGGATTTTTCAGAAGGATCTTTGTGCTCAGGATCTCTGCTGTCCCCTGGCTGTCCCCAGAGCCAGGTCAGTGCTGTTCTGCAGAACTCCACTTGTAGAGCCGGGGAAAAATCAGGTTTAAACCCACGACATCCCTACAGGAGTTTTGAACATCACCTGATGTCCTCTGTCAGTGGCAGTGACAATGGAACCCCCTCCCAGTGACGACATTTTCGCACCAATTACCTGCTGGCTGAGGAAAACCCTCATCCTCTAATCGATACCCTGATTTAAGTGTCTGCAGAAAAGCTGAGTTTAGCCCAAAATCAAACCCATCCTTCAGCTTGAGTTTATGAATAGAAACGCAATCACGAGCTCGTCTCCCATTGTGGCTTTATTGGCAGTTTAATCCTCGGAGCAGGAGCGAGGGGTCCGGCTCTAATCCGAGCAGATCCTTTCCAAATAAATACGACCGCATTTAATTCGCACACGTTCTGAAAGCTCCGAGGATGCTTCCAGAGAAGGGCTGCTTTTTTTCCTTGAAGGTGTTGCCATATGGTTTTAATTTCTCAGAAATATATAGACCAGCTTGTTCCCTGAGCGAGCCGTGCCAAGTACGGCTTGTCAAGATAGCTGAAAATGTAATTTAACATCTACTCTTTTCCTAGGCAACAACGTTTCCAAGTGGAAAGCCAAACGACCAGCTAAGGGATGAGATTGAAAATATTTATTATTTACTGGACACGGGGAAAAAAAAATATTTGTCATTTCTTGTGCTCCAAGCACTCATCTGATATCTACAAACGTCGACAATCTTTTTAGAAATGGAAAATAGCATTTGCTGCTGTTAAAAGGAATTGAGGAGAGTCACACAAATAAACCAAGAAATCTTCTCTGGGCAGATTAAAGCCCCAAGCCCAGTTGCCCCATGGGCACTGCAGAGCCCCTGCCTGGGTGAAATGAAGCCAATACATCATTTTTTGATGATTTCCCACTCCACGATTCCATGACCGCTGCCTTTCCTATCCCTCTCTGTATCTCTGTGCCGGGTGTTTATTTTTTCTGACTCAAATATGGGTGTACTGGGTAATTAAAAGTGAATCTTACATGAGGGACCCACCACCGGAGCCAAACATTCGCCGGGTAACTGTAAACGCAAAAGTCGATCCCTGCCTCTGCCGTCACTGCGGTTGGTCCATTTTCACACTATTATTATTTTGTCTCAGAATTCCTGTGTTTATGAAATAGGGACAGAAACACAGACTAAATATAAATCCCATCGGCTTTGCACTGGAGCAGCTCAGGAAAAGAAGCCTGGATATTCAGAATATTCCCAGATCTCCTGTAAGGTGCCCGAAGGTTGCTCAGAGAGAAATTTGGAATGGTTTTTAGAAGGGACTGGGGAGAATGGAAGAGGTTCTAAGGGTGATTAAATGATTTATGGATCTGGCTGGTGATTTATCCCTGTGGGATCCTTTAAAGTGGGTGTCACTCTCCGGGCTGGATGGAGGGAATTCTCTCCAGGATGAGCCAGTCCATCTGAAAGTGCCCTCCTTTCTCCTGATTCCTGCTCAGCTTTACTGGACCTGCATAAATCCATCCATTTTCTGTGAAATGGGAGGGGTTGAGCCTGGTTTTATTTCTGTGCATCACATTAAGAGACATACAGCACGAGAAAACCCACCCAGAGATACCAGCTTCTGGGAATGTCAAACCCCAAAAATCCAGCAAAATAAAGGAAAAGAGGAAAGAAGGAAAGCTGAAAGAGGATGATAATAATTACAGGCACAACAGTGACAGCTTGATCATTTCATAATAGTTGGTGATATTTGAAAGAACGCAGCAAGGCAAATTTTAAGGAAAAAAATGGGAATTTCACACTGTAAATTGTCCCCTATGCAGAGAAAATAAAACCATCCCAGGATTTTTTTCCCTCCTGATACATTGGTGTAGATTCAGTTGATGAGTCTGACACCGAGTCCCAGCACCACGAGAGGGAACGGGGCTGACCCTGCCCAGCCCAGCTGGAACGTGCTGGCCTCTCACTCCCACCCCCATTTTGGTTTCTTTGTTGGGTTCTTGGGAAGAAAGAACAAATAAATCAATCAATTTGAGGACATATTTTCAGCACCCTGCTGTTGACTTTGGGCCCTGCTGTTTGAAGCAGGGCGTGCACAGCCCAAGTGCCCCGTGTGCTCCTGCGAAACCAGCGGGCTATTCCGGGCTGTGGGCACCATTTGGGTACAATGGAGCTCCCAAAGGAGCCTGGTTTCCTCCCAGCTCCGTGTATTTCTGGAGGGACGGGACTTTTTGTACTTTCCGTGCTGTCAGCTCAGCCCCCAGGAGGTCGGTCCTGCCCGTGGGGCTGAGCCAAACTTGGGCAGAGCATTTTTGTGGCCAGGTCAGGGCACGGCCTGGCAGTGTGGATTTCACAGAGTCGTGGAGTGATTTGGGATGGAAAGAACCTCAAAGCTCATCCCATCCCACCCCTGCCATGGCAGGGACACCTTCCACCACCCCAGGGTGCTCCAAATCCCATCCAGCCTGGCCTTGGTCACTTCCAGAGATCCAGGAGCAGCCACAGCTCCTCTTTTCCCCTGGCTTTACTCCCTATCTCGGGGTGTCTGCACAGCACAGGGAGCTGGAAAGGAACAAAATCCAGCAAAGGAGCGGAAAAACTTTTATGTAATTCTTGAGTCATGCCTTGGAGTAAACATGCAATTAATCAGCAGCGAGCATTAATCACCCCCGGGTGTTCGCACAGTCCCACGGACATCGTCTGGGATGTTCTGAGTGCGGGGAAAGGCAGCCAAGGAGAGTCACCCCTCAGTGCTGCTGCCATTCCATCTGTGCCTTCCCCGGGAGCTGGGGACACTTGGGAATGATCAGAGCGGGGAGCGGGTTATCTGAACACTCCTTGCTGGATTTAAATTAAATTTAAAATCACCTCTGTGCTGTGATCTGCGTGCAGCTCCTGCTCTGGGTGCTGGCGGGGTTTGCGCCCTGGCCTGCAGATTGTCTGTCTCTAACTGAGATATTTCAGAGGGCTGGTTTAGATGGGATATTGGGAAGGAATTCCTGGCTGGGAGGGTGGGGAGGCCCTGGGATGGAATTCCCAAAGAAGCTGTGGCTGGGTCTGGATCGCTGGAATGTCCAAGGCCAGGCTGGACGGGGTTTGGAGCACCCTAGGATGGTGGGAAGTGTCCCTGTCGTGGTTGGGGCGGCACTGGATGAACTCCAGGGTCCCTCCCAACCCAAACCATTCCATGGCTGTGCTGAGGAATATTCTCCACCATTCCATCACAATGTAGAGGCCAATGGAAAGAAATCAGGAACTCTGCAGCCCACGCTACATCCCGCAACTCAAACTTCATCCTCAACCCCCTTTCCCCGTTCTCTCCCTCCTCCATGGCCCCTATGGGGGGGCCTTCCCTTCCCTCCCCAGCCTCCTCGGGAAGCAAAACCAGCTCAGCAAAGCGAGACAGCACCGCTGGCATCTGCCCGGAGCCTCCCAGGGCGCTGCAACCGGAGCGCGGCCGCACAACATTGGGAGCTTTCTCGGCGGGCCGGGGGCGGAAATCGCCGCCGCTCTTAATTCGAACCAGAGCGAGATGGGCCCGGGGCGGGCACAAAGGCGGCCTTTGCTGGATCCCAGGGTGCTGACAGGATGGGCCAGAGTCCATCCTGTGCAGCTGATGGGAGCAGCAGCACATCCTTAAATCTCAACACCTGAGCACGGCTCCGGAGACCTCGGCAGGACCTCGGAGGGGAGGTGGCACCGGGAAGGTCCCCGTGGGGATGCTGCAGCTGGCGGGATAAAGAGCTGCTCAAAACGGGGTTAGAATGGACTTGGGGATCTCCACAAGGCTCATTTATCAATGTAAACACAGTTTAGCTGTTGAATAAATCTGTTTTCTTTCCTCCCTTTCATCGGGTGCTGCTGCTGTTCACGAGCACCGCAGGGCATCGGTCACGTAAAGATGAGGGAAAGGAGATTTTTTTTTATTTTTATTATTTCTGTCAAATAGCTGGGTCTCTGTGCTTCGAATTCCTCTTTTCCTTCCATTCCAGATCTCTTCTAGGGATGGTTGCACCGCTGTGGAAAAAGCAGAAGAGGCCAAACCAAACCTCAGCCCAAGCACTGACATCAACCCAAACATTGCTGAAGGTCAGGCTGAGTTTGGATAAGTAACCCACGTACCCAGTTGTGAGTAGGAAATGGATTTTCCACCTCCTGCGAAATTTGGAGATTGGATCTCTGTTTTCTGACATTTTGATGCTCTTTTCCCAAAACCGAGACAAATTCGTTTAAGTGGCAATTTCAATACGGGGATCACCTCATTTGTTATTTGGTTTCTTTTTGGGAAATTGCAATGCAGGGAAATAAAAATACCCACAAAATGCAGGCAAAGGAGGAGTTGATTTAATAAATTCATCTCCTTCAAGCTGGATGATTTCTCTGTACTTTGCAGGATTTCTAAGCAATCTAGAACTGTATTTTTTGGTATTTTTTGATACTTTTGCCACAGGTTGGGACAGAAATGACCTTGCAGCCCCTCAGTTTTGATATTTTACCTAGAATGAGCTTGATTGGAAGAGTAATTTCATCTCCGTGATGTCATTGTTGTGAAAATTAGAGACATTTGGGCAAAAAGTGATCCCAATGGGCAAAATTATGAAGATTTTGTGTGTTTTTATGGGTGTGGTGGTTGTAATCCTAAAGCACAGGGAAGAGAAAAGGAGAAGAGAGAAAAAAGAAAACCTAAGGAAGGTTGGCTTTGGGCAACAGGGAATTGCAGAAAATTTGGGATGGAAAATAGTGGGATTTTTAATATGATTGAAATAATAATATAAAATAATGCTCTTCAGCACATCTCTCTTCACTCACAAGTTGAATACGAGACCAAAATAATCAAATTCAGGCCCTTCTCCATCTTTTTCCAAAGTGTTCTTATTTTATTTTTAACAAGTACTTAATGAGAGACCGAAAAAAAAAAAATAAAAAAAGGCAAACAACTCAATCCTGAGCAACTCAATACTGAGCTTTGTGCCCAAAGGAAACTCCATGAAATGGGATTCAGGTGAAAGAGTTCAATTATTGTCCATTGTTTACAGGCTGGAGGAGTGCAACTGCTTGGAATGGTTGAAGTAGTTAGGAAGGTGATCGGAACATTTGCCAGCCAATGACATAAATCCAGAATTAATTATGATGGCTTAAAAGGTTAAAAAGAGAAGGGGATCATTGGTGCCATGGTTTATTGTGAACTGTCAGGATAATGGAATTTTAATCAGCCCGTTTATTTTAGGAAGGATTAATTGCATGGCGCGATGCAGAAAATACGCTGCAAGCGGAGCCGAGCGCATAATTTTATTAAAGCAGATCAGTTGTAGCATCTTAATTTCCTTGGACATGTTTATGGGGAGCCATTTGTTTGGTCAAGAGCCTTTCCTGGCTCTGTTCATGTTGCTGAAAAATGAATTTGGTCACGGAGAGCACGGCCTGGGAATCCAACCCCATTCCAGCTGGAAATGGGATTCGGGGGGTGCAGATGGAAAAATCCATCAGGGAGCTCCTCGGGGCTGGAATATTGGTTTGGGTGGAGATTACCTGGAAAAATGGGGCAGAAGGGAGGTTCAGGTTGGACATCAGGAGGAATTTCTTCATGGAAAGGGTGGATCTGGAAGGATCTGGAGGGTTCTGCTGCCCTGCCCTCTGTCTTTGCTCTCTCCCTGCATCCTGTGCATCCTCCTGGACAGCTGGGCTCTGCCAAGACAAGGCACTGGGAAGGTGGGTGCTGTCCTGATGCAGGCTGGGAATCTCTCTCATCTTCATCTTCATCTTCATCTTCATCTTCATCTTCATCTTCATCTTCATCTTCATCTTCATCTTCATCTTCATCTTCGTCCTCGTCCTCGTCTTCGTCTTCGTCTTCGTCTTCGTCTTCATCTTCGTCTTTGTCTTCATTTTCCCCTTTACCTTCACCTTCACCTTCACCTTCACCTTCACCATCTTCATCAGAATTAATTCCAATTTCACCTTTTTGCTATCAGTGGAACCCTGCTCATCACAGCTCCCCAGAGATATTGAACTGTGATTAAAATCGATGAAATTCAACCAGGAAACCGTTCAGCTCCACCAGGAAATCGTCCAACTCAGCCAGGAAATCGCGACTGAAACGGCGGCAGATTGAAATCAATATTCATGAGCTGGTTTTAAAAATCAAAAAGTCACTTTTCTCTTTAAAAATTGAGCTTAGGTGGCAGACACCCTCCTGTTGCCGGAGAGCTGCTCGCACGGAGCACGTGGCCACAGCTCCTGTCACCAAACCAGAGCAAACAGAGCTGCGGGGACTCGGCGGGGGTTGGTGAACATTTTCTTCTTCTCCCTCTCCTTTAAATAAAATTATTTGTTTAGTTTGAAAGCCGACCCAGGCTGGGCTGGAGGCAGCAGCTGGCACGGCCACAGGGAGACACTGCCCCTTCCAAGAGGAAAAGGGGCTCACATGACGATTTCTGAGTTACTCCAAACAAATAACCGTGAAATGGAGCGGAGGAGAGTCCTCCATTGGATTCCTGTAATATTCCATTTCTGGGATAATGAAATGTTGGCTGGCATCTGCAGAAGGGAAAGGAAATATTCTCCTGGAGGTAACGCATCGAGATTATCAAGGGGGGTTTTATTTGATATCAATAATAAATCACTGCTGGGCTCATTTGGTTGTAGCCAGGATGTAAAATACACCCATTAGCAGGGCTGGAGGTTGCTAAACTTGGCCTGGAAACTCCTTTCTCCGGGCAGCCCCGAGTCTGAGCTTGCCATGGTCTTTGGAGGCCCTTCAGTCCATGATGGTGTTCAAATTCAACTCAAAACGCTGCTTTAGGTCAGAAATCAGCACCACTTTTTCATTTGGAATGGGTTGTTTTACACTTTTGAATTATTGCTTCACCTCAGATGTGTTTTAAGTGAGGAACCATTTTGCAAACCCCATGAAAGGAGGTTGGACCTCAGGAAAATGGTGTCAAGCACTTGTCTTGACTGTCCTCGTTAGTTCTGATCCATCACTTCTGGCCCTGTCCTCTCGGCCACTGTGCGGGGTGGTGGAAGGAGACACAGAGTCCTTGGATGAGCATTTCTTCAACAAATAAGACACCTGAGAGGTGAATTTTCCCTACCATGACCAGACTGTGGTTCAACCCTGTCAGGATCAGGCTGTGGGTTTTCTCTGCCATGATCAAGCTATGTTTTATCCCTGCCAGGACCAGGCTGTGGTTTATCTCTGGACCCATGACCAAGCTATGTTTTATCCCTGCCAGGACCAGGCTGTGGATTTTCCTTTCCAGGACCAGGCTATGTTTTATCCCTGCCATGTTCAGGCTGTGGATTTTCCTTTCCAGGACCAGGCTGTGGATTTTCCCTGCCCGGTTTCTCCCCACTGAGGGTCCTGTGGAAGCCGAGGAGCCCCAGGCTGGCTCCAGAGCCCCGAGCAGCCGAGTGGAGCCGGGGGCTGCTCCCAGCCCAGCACAGAGCCCTCCTTTCAGCACCTTACCCTCGCACNCAGGCTGTGGTTTATCCCAGCCAGGATCAGGCTGTGGATTTTCCCTGCCAGGACCAGGCTATGTTTTATCCCTGCCATGTTCAGGCTGTGGATTTTCCCTGCCAGGACCAGGCTATGTTTTATCCCTGCCATGTTCAGGCTGTGGATTTTCCTTTCCAGGACCAGGCTGTGGATTTTCCCTGCCCGGTTTCTCCCCACCGAGGGTCCTGCAGAAGCCGAGGAGCCCCGGGCTGGCTCCAGAGCCCCGAGCAGCCGAGTGGAGCCGGGGGCTGCTCCCAGCCCAGCACAGAGCCCTCCTTTCAGCACCTTACCCTCGCACAAAGCCTGGCTTATCCCACCTTTCCCCCTCTCTGTCCCTCTGTCTCTGCTCCCCGTAGCCCTGGCCATGAAAATCCCTCCACGCTCAGCCCAATAAAAACTCCTGTGCCACCTCCCTTCCCATCAGAACAGAGCTGCCAAAAAAGGGGGGAAAAAAAAATTAAAAAAAAAAAAAATTATCCCTGCCATGACCAGGCTGTGGTTTATCCTGCCAGGACCAGGGGAAAAAAAAAGGAGGGAAAAAAGAAAAAAAATTTAGAAAAAAAAATTTTAAAAAAGAGAGAGTGAAGGCTGGAGGGAGTTAAACCTGGAACTCATTTAGCAAAAGTGACTCTAGTTAACAAGAAAGTTACCCATCATGAACTGCCAGTAACACCTCAAGTGATCCTAAATCCATTACCCAGAGACTCAGCCCTGGCTGAGTTTGATTTTATGAACTGTGAGGCTGCAATGTTGAAAGTCTGCAAATTGGACATAAATTGGGCTGCAGAAGGCTGGGGAGCTCGAAGGGTTGGGTTTTGTTTTTTTTTTCTCTCCCTGGTGACGTCAAGAAGCTCCGGCCACCGAGGAGATCCAGGACAGGGCTGGACACGGAGGGAAAGCTCAGAAAACCTCGAACCTGGGGTTTTTGGCGGTGCTGGATGGGGATGGGCAGGTCCCTGCTCTCGCTCAGAGCTTCCCCTGGCAGCTCTCACCCTCCTCACCCACGGGCTGCCCCCAGCACCGCGCTCTGCTCTGCTCCCGTTGGGGCTTGGCCTCCAAAATTCGGTGCAAAATCCAGGAAAAGAAAACAGGTTTGGTGAAAGCAGGAGGCAGAGGGTGTGTGGGTGGGATGCTGCAGCTTTTCCTACTCTCTTGGGATTTTTAGTTAAAGCATTGCTGAAATGCAGCCCCAGTGCATCATCTTGGCTCGTGTAGGATCAGAATGTTGGGGTAATTCATGCAATTTTCAAAGTAAAGACGTTTCAAATTGAGTCTCAGGTAATTTTACAACCTCAAATAAGTTACAAAAAAACAGAGGATGAGGTGGGGCCCGAGGCAGGTGAATCCTGGGGGATCAGGAGGTCAGAGGCACTGGCAGCAGGGCTCTCCCAGTGTTAGAGCTTTCAATCCCCTGCGTTATTCCTGTAATCCCGAATTTTGACAGTTTTTTAGTTCATTATTCTGCGTTTGTTATAATTTCAATCTCCTGTCATTCACAGGAGCCGAATTTGCTGCCACATTTGGTCACCGCACCTCAGCCCAAAATCACCGAAAATTCGATTCAGAAGATTTTAGAATAAAATCCTGCAAGATCCTCTCCCTCCCAGCCCCAATTCTGGCCAGTCCTCGCCCTGACCCAGCACAGCACAGCACCTCCTCTGTTATTTGATAAGCAAAGCCAAGCCAGGGCTAATTTTCCCAGCAAGGTGGCAACAATTCCGTGTGTGATATGTGAGGGAGAAGCACAGGCAGCTCATTTGGGTAATTTCTTACCCTTCTGGCTTCTGCAATGTTTCTTTAGGGGGCACTGAACATGAGTGATTGAGTGAGAGGGAGCCCGGCAGAATTAGCACACACTGGATCTTTTGACCGAGGGGGAAAAAAAAACCCCAGAAAAAACCCCAAAACCAAAACAGTCGAATGTTGGTCCAGGGGCACGTTCCCTGAGGGTTTGGGAAAGAAAAACACCGAAGCCCCGTTCGCTTGGTGCACCTCGAGCGCCTTCAATTAAAGGCCATTTCAGCGAAATGAGGGGACAGTTAATCTTGGATCCAAAATAACTCCCGAGCAGCAGCAGCAGCAGCAGTGCCCAGCCCAGCCCAGGGGCATTTCCAAGGCAAACTCCCGGTGCTGATTTCCCCCTCCCCTGGAATGCAAAGCTCAGGAGCTGCTGGCAATGCCCTGCTGGAGGTTCCAGGAGCACCCAGGCACCTCCTCAGGGTCACCCCTGGTGCCACCCAGAACTTTCCAGAGTTTGTGTTTGTCCTATAACCGAAAAGCAGGGGAAATTCCTCTGCTCTTTTCCTGTTTTCCCCTTTTTTTGGTTCATTTTTTCTCGTTTGTGAGCCAATGCGTTCTGCTGCCTGCATGGAAAAGTCCTCGCGTTTCTCTATTTAATCCGAGGAGGAATTATTCCTAATTTTAACACCAGGATGTCTCAGGAGCCTTCACGTGCCTTTCCATGACCTGAAATTCAGAGTTTTGCTAGATTTGGGTCGTTATTCTGGGTTTGTTAGCATTTCAATCTCCTGTCGCTCACAGGAGCTGGATTTACTTCTTTAATTAAGGAAAACGAAGGCGTCGCGGCCTTGGAGGCCAAATTTGAACCTGGCTTTGTAAGGCCTGGAATTGCAAATGGAATTCCTGTTGGGATCACACTGCAGAGATGTCCTGGCTGCAGGAGGAACTCGGGAAGCCTCTGGGTACCAAAATTCCCCCATTTGATGGGAGCAGCTCGTCCCTTCCTTTGCTGCTGCCCCTGTGTGAGCTCAGGGAATGCCAGGGGAGGAGTTCTGGGGTTTCTCTGTTCTCCAGGGAGCTGAATTTCCTCCGGGTTCCCTGCAGGATCATCCCCATCACCCTGGGAGCTCGCTGGGCTCTCAGGGGTGGGGACAGACCCCAGAGCCACCTCCTTTCTCCAACATTTCCCAGGACAGCGAGCTCTCCGTGCCCTTGGCCACCACCCTGCCCTGGTGTCCTGCACCCCCAGGAGCTGCAGGGACCCCGAGGAGCCTTTGGGGTTCTCACATTTGAGGGTGACTCGGACCCAAACACAGAAATTTTGGGGCTGTATCTCTGGATTTCATCACTGAGCTCCTCAAAACTGTCCCCTGGATCTACCCCAAAATTTTTTCATTATTTTTGCAACACAACCCGTGGGATTTTAGGGTTTCAATTCTAGAAAGGCTGAGCTTCCAGGGCTCCTGCTTATCCTGAAGCCAAAAAATCCCCTCTGGAAGTGGCATCTCCACGGAGCTCTGGGCTCACCACGACACAGCCTGGCTGCTCAAAGCTCATGATTTTAAAGAAATCAATTTCTTTATTTATTTCATAGCTAAACTTTAATATAATAAACTTTTATATCATAAACCGTTTATAAAGAGATAAAGTCTATTTGAAAGAGGCTGAACAGGGCCTGGCCCAGCCCCACAGCCCAGGTGCTCCTCACAGGCCAGCTCGAGCTCCTCACTCGCTACCAGGAGGGCAGAAAAAAAGCATTTGAAGAGAATTTAATCTTGCTGAGCAACAATAGCAATAGTTAATCTCTTCTATTAAAGCCTGTAATGACTTTGGGGACTCGTGAAACCATCGGGGCCCGTTTAATGGGGGCCTGGTCCAGCCTACACATCCCAAAGCCGAAATCTTTAATAGAGCAGAGAAGAAATTCCCGATTTGGGGGGAGGTGGGTGGGACTGCACGAGGATTTATGGGGCTGTTGGGTGTGCAGGACTCCTGTGGGTGATGGATTAGGGGAAGCTGTCAGCGGGGCTGGAGCTCCGTGATGCATTACAGCCTCCTCCATCCATCATCTGCAGCGGTGCGACTCCAGCCCAGCCCAGCCCAGCCCAGCCCAGCCCAGCCCAGCCCAGCCCAGCCCAGGCGGGGATTGCAGCGGCACCAAAAACTGCTCCGGTCCCTTGTCCCTGTCTGCAGCTCCTCCTCTCCCCCTGCCAAGGGCAATTTGGTGATTTATCCGCCCCGGGTCCCCCATGGAAATCCCTTCTTGGTGGAACCAATGGAGCACAAAGCTCTGCTGGGCAGGGAGGGGGTGAGGGCGGCTGCAGGGAGAGGGAGAGGGAGAGGGGCGATCCCGTCAGAATGCAGCCAGGCCGGGCAGGAGCAGCACGGGCTGTGGGGGACACAGCTCGGTTTGGGGCGATGGAGGGCACACAGCTCAGTTTGGGGTGCAGGGTGATGGAGGGCACACAGCTCAGTTTGGGGTACAGGGTGATGGAGGGTACACAGCTCGGTTTGGGGTGATGGAGGACACACAGCTCGGTTTGGGGTGATGGAGGGCACACAGCTCGGTTTGGGGTGATGGAGGGCACACAGCTCGGTTTGGGGTGATGGAGAGCACACAGCTCGGTTTGGGGTGATGGAGGGTACACAGCTCACTTTGGGGTGCAGGGTGATGGAGGGTACACAGCTCGGTTTGGGGTGATGGAGGGCACACAGCTCGGTTTGGGGTGACGGAGAGCACACAGCTCACTTTGGGGTGCAGGATGATGGAGGGTATTTGGGGTACAGGGTGTGGGACAGAGGGGAATTGGGACCAGCAGTGGGATCAGGCTTTCCCCAGGGCTCCCTGGTGCTCTCCTCAGTGGATCCTGGCCCAGGAGATAATCTGATATTCCATGAGGAGCTGCTGGATACTCCGGCCATGCCCACTCACTGCAGAGCTTGCTGTGCTTCCAGGGATTGTTTTGATTTTGACCTTTTAATTTATTTCTTTTTTATTTTTTCGAAGAGCACCGAATGCCCCTGCACTTATTAAATCCCATCCATGGCTTGTTACCATGCATGAGGCATAACAGAGCGCTCCAAATCCCTGAGGGGATTACTCAGGAATCACCAGGCCACCTGCAGCTCCATTGTGGCTCTTACAAACAGGCTTTTAGCCAGAGGGATGGCGTGGGGAGGGGAGAGGGGTCTTCTGTTCAAGGAGATGAAGTTCACAGAGCCCAACAAAGGCTCAGCCGAGTCAGCTGAGCGCGGCGCTGGGGAGGATTAATCAGAGCGAGGAAGGGCAGAGAGGAACAAAAACTCAGAGTGTCTGAGCCAGGGATGGGCACAGAGCAGCGCCAGGCACTCCTCAGAACCCAGGGCTTCTCCTCTGGAGTGCAGGGCTTGGCTCGGGGTGCAGCTCCTCTGTGCTCCATCACCCCCCAGCCTCGGGTCCCATCTGCCCCAGAGCCCCTCGGCCACTCCCAGGGGTCCCCAGGCCCTTTGGTTATCCCAGCAAAGCTCCTTGCCACATCTCTGCCTTTTGGGGCTCCAGAAGACATGAGCACTTTGCATTTTTGGAGCATTTTTGAAGCCTTTTTCCCCGAAGGAGGACATTGCTGTAATCTCCGTGAGCATCCTCCTTCCAGGTCAAACATTTCCTCTAACAACGAGGTGACACCGCTGATTTCCAAGTGCTTTGTTCTGCTTTGATCCAAATTCAACTCCCCACCTCCTGCCACCGTTGCAGGTTTACGTTATTTGTGACCCAAATGTTTCTGATGTACGAATTTAGAGGGAAAAAGTTCAAAATATTAAACGTGCTCAGCCTTGAACTCCTCCAGCTCAGTCCTCGCTTTTTCCCACAAAAACAAGATGCCAGGACTTTGGGAGGACAGAAGGTAATATTTTGTAATATGTATAATAGTTTGCAATAAGGAATCTCCTGGACTGCATTAAGAAAACAAATCTTTTGACAAGGATTGTCCTGGATGTCACTTTTGATTAGAGTTAATCCCAGTTGGGGAAGGAATGGATGACACATCGGTGAGAAATGCTGCTGCTGCCTTCAGCCTGGGCAGCAATAATCCAGGGATTACAGTTTAGGAGTTCATCTGCAGGAATCTGCTCCATGGGGAATTTAAATATATCCAGGAGCTCTCAGGAACCCTTAAATTGCTCATTCCTGTCCCAAAACGTTTGGGAACAAGAAACCTGGAAGGATTGAAGGAATTGATGGCACAGGACACCCTCAGACATCAACAGGAGGATAAATAAATGTGCAGAGCTGAGGGTCCAGAGCTGGTGAGAGCATCCCTGCTCCCTCTGGATTGCTCCAGATAAAAGGCTCAGTCCCTCTCACTGTTAGGGCACGGGGCTGGTGAATAACTGATAAAAGCCCCGGTGGCTCGGGCTGAGTCCAGGACTGATGAATAATCGGTAAAAGGCCCGATCCTTCTTGCTTTTTGACCCAGGGACTGGTGAATAATCAATAAACATCCCCAGTGGCTGTGGCTGAGTCCAGGACCAGTGAATAATTGGTTAATAATCGATAAAAGCCCTGGTGGTTCTGGCTGAGTCCAGGACTGGTGAATAATCAATAAAAGGCCGGTCCTTGTCGCTGTTTGAGCCCGGGGCTGGTGAATAATCGGTTAATAACCGATCCAAGCCCCGGTGGCCCTGGCCGGCCCGAGGAAGCCCGGCAGCCCCGGCCGCTCGCCCGCTTTGATGGCCCCGAGCCCCCGGGCAGCGGCGGCTCCAGCGCTCCCGGGTGCGATGGATCTCCCGTCCGGCTGAATGGCCACAGCCCCGCCCTGCCCACGGGAGGCCTTTCCACGCGGCGGGGGGTGATAATTAGCGCCTAATTGAGTGATTAACAGCCGCGGCAGCTCCTGCCTTTGAGGCCGTGCAGGAGGAGAGGGGCTGGTCCAGCTTTGAACTTTTGGGATGCGTTTTTTCCCCAGCCGCATCCTCCCCCAGCATCTCGCTGGATTTTGGGGCTGAGATCCTCAGAAATGTGCCGAGCCAGCAGAATCAGGGAAGGTGATTCCCTTTTTTTTTTTTTTTCCCCTTTCTTCTCCCGAGCGCTGTAATCACTTTCCCTGCCCCGCCGCTGATAATAACCGCGGCAGGAACGGGCTCCCGTTCGCCAGGGCTCCACAGGCCATGAAAACCCCTCCAGATAGACTGAACTTAATTAACTGAGCCTATTAAGGCGATATTAAAAGAAGCCTGTCCCAGCAGGATCTCGCAGTGGGGAGACACAGCAGAACTTTCAATTTAGGACTTATTGCCGAGCTCTCCCGCTGCCCGGCTCCGTGGGCTGCTTAATCCACGGCTCGGGAGAGGGAAAAACCAGCTGGGAATGGGGGGAAAAATCAAAAGAAATCAACCTGAAATGGATTATATGCTCACTTTGTGGCTGGAGGGAAAGCTGTGGAAATGGGGAGGCTGTTTGGCAGTAAATGAAACAAATGGCAGCGTGGAAATGGTTAAAAAGCTGTAAAATAGGATTTAGGGAAAGCAGAGATGCTTTTCCTGAAAAGTATAGGGGTGCTGTGTAGAGTCTTACTAAAAAAATGTAAAATTCTGCATAAAATTAGAGGAATTCTGTGTCAAATCAACGAAATTCTGCATAAAATCAAAGAAAATCTTCCTGCATCTCCTCCTTTACCTTTCTCCTCCCCCATACATAAGTTTTGATCCCTCTTCTCAAGAAAAATTGGTGCTGTCACCATCCTGAACATCATGGCTAGATTCAGTTCCTGGCTGTAGGAGAATGAAGGGAAAACGTTTCTTCTGATGAAGAAGGAATTCTGTCCTGCAAACAGAGCTTCCCTCAAACCCCTGTTTATTACCAGCTGCTGAACTGCAAAACTACAGTAAAAATAACCCAAAAAAAACCTCAAAATGTGTTGATTTGGCCTCGGTACAACCTGCAAAGGGAAAAGGCACCAAAGGTTAAAGGTAACAGTATCTCCAACAGAAATTTCTGTTTTTTAAAGAGCATTTCCTCAATTCAAAGGGCTGCAGAGCCAACGCTGTGGAACCAGTGATGGCATTCGGTGGAATGGATGGGGTTGAATCCATGAGAGTGGAAACCTTCAGAGCCACTAGGATTCTGGTGGCTCTTGATACCAATGGGTGTCCCTGGAAGTGTCCAAGGCCAGGTTGGACGGGGCTTGGAGCACCCTGGGATAGTGGAAGGTGGAATAAAATGGGTTTTAAGGCTCCTTCCAACCATGATTCTGTGATTCAAGAGTTTTTTTGGGATGGGAAGCTCAGTTTTATTTGTGATGGTCGTAGAAAGAAGCTTGAAAAGAAGACCTGAGCTGACTGAATTCATCAGGGGAGGGTGGGAGGGGAAACTTTGCCTTGTTCTGATATAAATCCCCTGAATTTTCACTGAAACAAGTGGTTTGTGTAGTAATGGAAGATTTCTACCTCCACAGGCTGGATCCGTGCTTAGCAAGCACTTCCAGAGCGCCCTGACTCTAAAAAAATCCCAATTAGAACAACCTCCAATTATCATTTGCACGGATAACTCATCACACATGTTTGCACTGCTGAGGTTTTATTTTTAGCCCAAAAAACAAGGGTTGGGAGCCTTCCCCAGATGATTCCAACAGCAGGATTAAAAATAGAAGATCCCACTGGAGAATGTCTGCTCGGGGCAGCCGAGGGATAATTGTGTGTGGCTTCAGTTTGTTTGCACAGGAAAACCCGGGGTAACCCGAGAATTCATTACGAGAGCGGCACAGCACTCCTGCCATCCTCTAATGGCCTCTCACAGCCTGAAAACGCAAAATTTACAGGGGAAGCCTGAAAGAAATGACAGGAAAATCTGAGGAGATAACGAAACTGGCAGGGAAATGAATGGAAGCCTTGGGTTCTGTAATCTGCAGTGATTAATACCTTTGAGCGCCGTGATCCTCGCTTTCCACTGGAATTGATAAACCACCAACTGTGGCTTCTCTGCTTTAAATCAATGCCCCAAAAAATCCTAGCTGGCCTTGCTGGCCTGTCTGTCATCTCGTTCCCAGCAGAAGGTTAGTCAGAATTCTTAGGAACTGTTTTTTTTTTCCAGTTTTATTGGGATTTCTCTTTTTTATTGTCGTTGTGATGCCCGGAAGATGACGGTGCGAGCAGAATTGGAGATGCTGTCCAGCACATGGATGGAGCCAAGAGGGTCTTGCCAAATTTTTAAGAATATCAACCCTTTAAGCATCTCGGTTGTATTCAAAGTGTCACTGTAAGCTCTGGACTGTATTTCACCATGAGCTAAGCACCACTTTCTTTGGGAAAATCCAAAAAATCCCCCCAAATCTACCATGTTTTTGGTTCACGCCCCCATCCTCCACTCAGCTCCAGCCTCTTTTCCTTCACCCCTCCTTGACACCACAGAAATTCCAGGGATGGCAATAATCTCTGGCAGTGTTTGTGTCGTTGGAGAGTGAGGTCTCTTTCCCAGTCAATCCCACTGTGTCTGCACATCCTCCCCCTCCTGAGCTCACCGTGGAGCTCCAAAGCCATTCCTAAACTCCTGCCATGGTTTAAACCCTTCCTGTCCACGTGCTGTCCCTCAGTGCCATTTCAATCCCTGCTCCACACAAATTATCCCTCCCAGATCCCTTCTCACCTCTCTCCTTCGGAAAACCGACGCGTCCCGATGAGCCTGGACCCATCTCCCTTTGTACCAAACAAGTCCCTAATTCAGACCTGCCTCGTGTTTATTTTCAACCACGGATTTTTGTTCCTTTTTTCGGTGTCAGGGAATGCTCAGCTCGACCTTGGGCTCGGTGTTTGGTTAACGGGGGTGAGTAATGCGGGCTGCTCCTTGCCAGCTCTCGGGGGGTGGGATTCCCGTAAACAGCCCGGCCCTTTGAACTCAGGGCTTGGCTTTGATGTCACCCTCCAACCACCAAACCCACGCTGCCACCGTGGAGGCCCTCCCTGCTCAGCCCAAAAACAGAGAGAGCCGTGGAAATCGAGGCTGGGAGTAAAATTTGGGGGCACCTCGTGTTGGTCACCTCGTCCTCGTTAATCCCCTCAGTCCTGAGGTTGTGGAGGAGTTCAGGGGTGGTTCCAATGCCTGTCCTGGCTCTGTGGGACACCTACAGACGTGGCACAGCCAAAGAGGTGGAAAATGAGAAAGAAGGGATGGTTTGTGTGCATCGATTTCCTCCCAATTCCTTCCCCAGATAATTCTTGATGCCCCTGCTCCTGTTTCCCCCATATCCCCCATATTTCCCCCATGAGAAGCAGCTCATGGGCTGATGGCCTCACTGCTCCCACCCTCCTCAGTTATGGTCTGCACAGATCAGAATTCCCCCCTTTATCTGCTGATATCAATAGTCATTCCTGCCACAAAATCACTTCAAAAAGGTGATTTAATGAAGCCATGTCCATTTATTGCAGGATACACTTACACATGCCATAAATAACAATAAACACCTGATTCTCAAGCCCAGTTCTGCCCATTTTTAGTGCCAATCACAGACGTGGATTTGGGATCTGTATCAGAAATCTCTCGGAGATTTTCTGCGGATGTTCAGCAGCTCAAATTCCCCGGGATAACTGCTCAATATTAAGACCACGCAGAGTTTTGAGATGGAGGCATCCAAGAAATAATAGGAATAATGTGGATATTGCATAACCACCCCCTCACCCTGGCATGAGTCATTCCTAAAGTGCCCTGTATATCTTTCAGGGTGGATTAAGGATACGAGACAGGGGAACCGTGAGTGCTCCGCAAAGTCTCCAAAACGGGAAAAACCTTTTTGAAAACAACCCTGAAAAAAAAATCACCATTTGTCGTGTGCAGTAAATAACTGGGTCACTGGGGAGGTCAGCAGCTCAAGGCTCCCATCCAGGGCTGGGATTGATGACCTGCAAAACACCCATTGAAAAACAGGCTCTTCTCCCTCTCGGAGCCAGGCAATAATGAGGAAGCATCTCCTGCCCGTTCCTTGGCCAGGAATGAAATTCCAGGCGGGGAAATGGCCTTTGCAGTGGATGCAGGGGATGAGTTAAGCAGTGATAGATGGAGCACTGTGTAAATCAGGGCCCAGGGCCGCTGCAGCCCCTTCCTCAGCCTGGCAGGATGGGCAGGGACACCCAGGAGTGGTTCCTGGTGATGGGGACAACGGGAAAGGGTTGTGATCCCTCCCTGCTCATGGAGGGGTTGGTGCTGCTCCAGCACCCCATGAAAAACCATAAATATCCCTGTCCTGGATGGATTCTCACTGCAGAGGGGGAATATTTACGATGAGAGGGGAGGCAGAAACCCAACCCGTGCTGGGCTCCAGGATCGATGAGGTGACTCCGTCCTTCGTGATCCTGTGAGCTCCTGGACGGGGCTGCGCTGCTCAGGGTCCTTTTTCAGGGAATTTGGTGTCTCCCAGTTGGCCAAGATGGTTTTGCAATATGCTGGGATATGTTAAAAAATAATTAGATTACAAATCCCTCTCCTAGCTCTGCTTGTTTTGCATTAAACGGGGTTAGAGGCCACGATTAAGGGACCATTCCTCGAACGGTAAAAGTGGAGGCAAACTGTGAGTGAGGGTCTAAAGAGAGCTCTTTGGTGTTAAAGCTGGAGGAAACCCATTCTGCCCTGCTGGGTCCTGCAGATGGCTCTGAGCTGGGCTGGTTGCTCCAGGAACATTGATCCAAAAAAACCTGGCTCCAGGCCATGAGTAGCTGTGAGCTGATAGCCAATATTCTGAATTTCTGAGCATAGAATTCCACTATTGTGACCATCCAGATTCGCAGCGTTTTCACCCACAGCAGCAGCTGAGCTGCAGAGTTCTTGCCTTTTCCTCTTTGCTTTGTGTTCCCGTTTCCTTCAACCCGAGCAAAACAAAAATTCAGGTGGGGACATTTCCAACATTTCAATCTCTGCCGCATCCTCCTCCCTCCCAGCTCAGGACAGATGCTCTGCTCTCCAGCCTGGAAGAACAAAGATTCCTCCTGGCTCCTTTATTCCAAACAGGAGAGGCCACCCACAGCTCCAAACACGCCTGGGGAGAGGAAAAATAAATGGCTGAGCTCCTGGCCAGACACGGATGTGCAGAGCGTATCTGAGTGGGACGGACTGAAGGGAAAAACCCTTCCCATCCCACCCAGGGGCTGCCAGGGGCAGGGCTGGGGGCAGCAGCACATCCCAGCACATCCCAGTAGATCCCAATACATCCCAGTATGGCCCAGCTCATCTCAGCTCATCCCAGTACATCCCAGTTCATCCTAGTATGGCCCAGCTCATGCCAGTACATCCCAGTATGGCCCAGCATAACCCAGTTCATCCCAGCACATCCCAGCNGCTCAAATTCCCCGGGATAACTGCTCAATATTAAGACCACGCAGAGTTTTGAGATGGAGGCATCCAAGAAATAATAGGAATAATGTGGATATTGCATAACCACCCCCTCACCCTGGCATGAGTCATTCCTAAAGTGCCCTGTATATCTTTCAGGGTGGATTAAGGATACGAGACAGGGGAACCGTGAGTGCTCCGCAAAGTCTCCAAAACGGGAAAAACCTTTTTGAAAACAACCCTGAAAAAAAAATCACCATTTGTCGTGTGCAGTAAATAACTGGGTCACTGGGGAGGTCAGCAGCTCAAGGCTCCCATCCAGGGCTGGGATTGATGACCTGCAAAACACCCATTGAAAAACAGGCTCTTCTCCCTCTCGGAGCCAGGCAATAATGAGGAAGCATCTCCTGCCCGTTCCTTGGCCAGGAATGAAATTCCAGGCGGGGAAATGGCCTTTGCAGTGGATGCAGGGGATGAGTTAAGCAGTGATAGATGGAGCACTGTGTAAATCAGGGCCCAGGGCCGCTGCAGCCCCTTCCTCAGCCTGGCAGGATGGGCAGGATGGGCAGCGACACCCAGGAGTGGTTCCTGGTGATGGGGACAACGGGAAAGGGTTGTGATCCCTCCCTGCTCATGGAGGGGTTGGTGCTGCTCCAGCACCCCATGAAAAACCATAAATATCCCTGTCCTGGATGGATTCTCACTGCAGAGGGGGAATATTTACGATGAGAGGGGAGGCAGAAACCCAACCCGTGCTGGGCTCCAGGATCGATGAGGTGACTCCGTCCTTCGTGATCCTGTGAGCTCCTGGACGGGGCTGCGCTGCTCAGGGTCCTTTTTCAGGGAATTTGGTGTCTCCCAGTTGGCCAAGATGGTTTTGCAATATGCTGGGATATGTTAAAAAATAATTAGATTACAAATCCCTCTCCTGGCTCTGCTTGTTTTGTATTAAACGGGGTTAGAGGCCACGATTAAGGGACCATTCCTCGAACGGTAAAAGTGGAGGCAAACTGTGAGTGAGGGTCTAAAGAGAGCTCTTTGGTGTTAAAGCTGGAGGAAACCCATTCTGCCCTGCTGGGTCCTGCAGATGGCTCTGAGCTGGGCTGATTGCTCCAGGAACATTGATCCAAAAAAACCTGGCTCCAGGCCATGAGTAGCTGTGAGCTGATAGCCAATATTCTGAATTTCTGAGCATAGAATTCCACTATTGTGACCATCCAGATTCGCAGCGTTTTCACCCACAGCAGCAGCTGAGCTGCAGAGTTCTTGCCTTTTCCTCTTTGCTTTGTGTTCCCGTTTCCTTCAACCCGAGCAAAACAAAAATTCAGGTGGGGGACATTTCCAACATTTCAATCTCTGCCGCATCCTCCTCCCTCCCAGCTCAGGACAGATGCTCTGCTCTCCAGCCTGGAAGAACAAAGATTCCTCCTGGCTCCTTTATTCCAAACAGGAGAGGCCACCCACAGCTCCAAACACGCCTGGGGAGAGGAAAAATAAATGGCTGAGCTCCTGGCCAGACACGGATGTGCAGAGCGTATCTGAGTGGGACGGACTGAAGGGAAAAACCCTTCCCATCCCACCCAGGGGCTGCCAGGGGCAGGGCTGGGGGCAGCAGCACATCCCAGCACATCCCAGTAGATCCCAATACATCCCAGTATGGCCCAGCTCATCTCAGCTCATCCCAGTACATCCCAGTTCATCCTAGTATGGCCCAGCTCATGCCAGTACATCCCAGTATGGCCCAGCATAACCCAGTTCATCCCAGCACATCCCAGCTCATCCCAGCTCATCCCAG